>PVKZ01002270.1:0-245819 GCA_004027375.1 Macroglossus sobrinus
AGGTGGTCATGCCTGGACCGCTGACACAGCCTGGGGAAGACCAAAGATGCAGACCAGCAATACCCCATTCTTAGGACATAATTAATGTGCTGTTAATTTTTTTTTTCATCAACAAAGGATTACCAAAATACCACATGATTTCCTTCAAAAATGTGACCCTCCCTTTCCTGTCTCATTTTTCTTTTCCTGGATCTGAACGTGGTTTCCATTGGCCTCATGAAAATAGTTATTTCTGTTCATTTTCCTCAACTCATCTCAGTTCCCTGATCTCAAGGAGTCCAGAAATGCTAAAGCAAACTATTAGTAGAAATTTAAGGGGCTGCTTCTCTTACTTAGAGCTCTTCCCTAAAACGCTTCTCCTCCTTGTGAGGCCAGCAGCTTCCTCTGCGTCCCACAGCAAACCTCACGGTGTTATAAAAAGCCAGCTAACTAAATAATGCCATAGGAATCTTAATGACTAGGGTCATTTAGCCAACAACATTACACAGTTTTTTCCTCTCAGCATTCAAGCATTTAAAATTACAAATATCCCATCCAATTCACATTTAATTACCACTGTTCAAACTTTAAGAACTTTCTCTCTTTCAATTATGTGAAATTGGAAATGATGAACTAACTACTGCTAAGGGACGGCCATTGGACTCCTTTCTAAAGGGGGAAGCAGGAAAGTGACATAATCGTTGTCTCTTCCTGATGCAGTCTCTATTGTTGACTGGCTGTTTCTTTATCAAACATCCCTAAATCACCCAGGTCAATTTCTTCACATTTATCATCAACCAAGAATAAAGTTAACCTGTGATGAGCCCTCCTGTGTGATTTGGGCTTAGGGACCGTAGTTCCCAGGACAAAAGTCCATGCCTGAGAGCTGAGCTGACACAAGCGGTGACAGTGGCAGAGAGCATTCTCAGAACTGTCATGGAAACTCCAGGACGTCACAGTCACCCTCAGCTCAAACCAACATGGACGTACCTTGGGTGAGGAAAAGGAGTTGAGGTCGGGAAGGGTGTCAGCACCTTTGAGGCTTCTGAATGATCCCACTCAGGATTTGTCCTCCTTCCTGTGAAGGGCCGGACTTTAGAGCAGGAAACGTGGCTGCTGAGAAGGCAGAGCTGGGAGCATAGGCCTCCTTTGAGGGAGTCCTACCTATTTGTGAGCTATCTCCCTGAAATAATGGTTGCTTCATGGTAGCAGTTCTCTGAACATCCATTTCCGTTTGCTTCGCAATCTAGTCCATTGTCTCTAATGATCATCTTTATAAAAGAAAAAAAAAGTTTTCTTTTAGTACCTGAAATCATTTCTTTAAATGAGAACCACCCACCTCTCAGTGAAGGATTTCTTATAACAAGCCTGAGTTTTGCATTATCGAAATAAGAAAATTTTATATGTATGCATGCGTGGTGTGGTATATATATAGTGTATATGTGTACATACGTGTGTACGCACAATGACATGGAGCTAACATACGTGTGTTGACCATTATAGCATTAGCATCTTTTTGAAATAGGCTGCATTTTGTCCCCACTAACAGTTCTGTTTACAGGGAAGGTTGAAGGATTGGGGTGAGGACTTCCTTTTTACTCAGATTCCTTTTTGGAAACAAGAGTCCTGGTGTCTAGAAGACGCTTCCACCTCCATGCAGGAACAATATCTATTCTATTGACAATATTAACCTAAAGCCCTAAGGCACATTTACCCTGAAGTATGGGCTGCTTTGGCGTTAGAGCAAGTGGCACTGCTTTTAAGGGTATATGTGCCAACTGGAAAAAAAAATCCTTCTTTATCTGCATGCCAGAATTCTGTTCATGCTTCTTCTTTTTCACAATCATCATTTGGTGTTTTAATGGCCTGCACTACACACATCTCTCCCATTCTTCACCCATCTTCAGTGTCATAAGTTTTCCTGAAGGTTGAACATTTTGTATCTGACTTACACATTTTCCTCAGAACATATTTCTATTCACCAAAATCTCAAATGACATTGCTAATTATCAAGAGTCCTTAAAATGTGTGTTACTTTTTCTGTACTTGACCTACAGCAGAGTCACCACAAATGGCCAAAGAGATTACATAAGAATTACATCCAGGGCTGAGAAAAGAGCCACTGTCATTAATTTCTTTCAATTTTAGTTCATTTTGGGGTTGGGGATGGGTATTGAATAGCAAACCTACAAGGACGATAAAAGTGTCACTACAGACTCTTGTTACCTCACAGACAGGGAGAGACTGTCCAGTGGCTCTGCCCGGTCAGGGGTGCAGGACAGAGAAAAGGAAGTACTGAAAAACGGAACAGGAAACAGATGGGAGATGTGATCTCTCAAAACTCCCAAAATTCTGAAAAACCTCAAACCAGCCTAGCTGCTCGAAGATTAGGACAAAAGTGAGATCTGAGCACTTACTGAAGAGAAGCCAGCTGAAGCAGGCACAGCAAGGAGTCACATGGACACCAAATCCACTGGCTCCAGTTCAGCGGTACCGGAGGACGTGAGAACGTTGGACCATTACAGAATTAATGCGGGCCAAGAAGTGGGAGAAGGCGTCCATTCTTCAAATGAGAGCCTCGACGCTAGCTTCCCCTTGACAGCTGAAATCTCTGCAATCATGTGATTTGTTTTGTTTTATTTTGTTTCGTTTTGTTTTTTTGGGTTAAAAATGATTCCTCACTAAGAAGTAAGAGGGATTTACAAGAATTATGCCCACAAGAGTGGCCAGAGGAAGAGGACTCAGTCTTCCACATCTGCAGCCCTTAGCATTCACAGGAGGGAAAGAAGGGAGCAGATTCTGAAATAAATGGGTTGGGATCATTTTCCGTGACCCCACTGCAGAAACATCAAAGAATCTAAATAGCTTCATTAAAATTCATTCCAAGGTGCAATTATTTGTCTAAAAAATGATTCCTACGCCTGAATTCAGAGCTCTGGGAGAAAGTGTCGCGGTGATTATTTCCCAGGGTCCGACCTCACACCCAGACTTGAATTTTCTTTGCCGGTTTGGCAAGTGTGGTCGTGGGGGAGGGGAAGCGATTGCTCCCTAACAACCAGAAAGTTGAACCTGCTTCCTGAAGAGATGCTAAAATCTGACAGTCCAGCTGACCTCCTCCTAACAAAGCCTGAGAGCAGAGCCATCCAAAAATCCCAGACACCCCTCCCCCTTCCAGGCGACTGCATTTCACTTGTGACCTTGCACAGCCTGTGGTCAGGGAAGAGCCTTTGAACACATCTCCAGAGCTGCAGCGATTAGAAGGTCTTTGATTACTCAGCTCAGCTGGTCCTCCCTTCTCTGTGTTTCTCTTCGCCCCTCCCCTAGCCCCCTTCACCTCACCCAGTAGCCCAGGCAGTTTTTTTCAAGCAAGCAATTTTTTTCCTCTCTTTTCATTTTCCTATAGCATCCTAAACCTCAAGATGCGGTTAACTCTAATCCCGGTTTATTTAGGGTTTATCTGCATTATTAATTCTAATCATGGAAAAAAAAAAAAGTGCTCCAGGCCCTAGTTTGTATACAAAGTTTGGGTGTTTGTGAAAGGGGCCAGCAATCACTGAGAAACATATTTTCTTTAGATAGCTTTTAAATCCAAACAACTTTCTTTTCTGGTATGAAAATATTCCTAGAGATGGGTCCCATCCTTAACAATTTCATTTATTATTATTTTTTTCCCCAGTCAGTATCCTTTGAAGCTGCTTCCTGCATTAATCTGGACTTAATATGGATTTAAACATTTACAATGGAAAATAATTTGGGTTAAAAAAATAATCTCCCTTGATAAAGCTAGAAAACCCCCACAACTGTCAACATCTCTGACAGCCAGGAATGGAATGAGAATCTTGAATATGCATATTGAAGAAAAGGAAAAAGAAAGACTAACAGGGTGTATGTTATATTTTATATTTGTCAGCTGTCGTGACTGACTGGAGCTGAGTGATATGTAGGGTCTTGACTTGTTGTTTGAATGAATTCATCATCACTAGGAACATATGAACAGTTATTTGGTGCTCAGAATATACTAAGAATGTCTTCCATTGGAGTGAGAGGCTTTCTCCCAGAGGTAGCAGCCTGCGTTCATCACTCACAGAGGGGCTTCTCAGTAACTAAGAGGTTCCAGCCCCCTTCCCACCCTCCCTTTCCATTTTTACACTCTTCAGTTATTAACTTGTGTAATGCTGGAAATAGAAAGTTTACATTGCCTTGGGTAGGCCCCTGGCAAGGCCACTGTTATCAAGGGAATTCTTCCTGGATTTGGCTCAAGGAGCTTAAGAGGACTGGAGTATTTTCGTGGGAATTTAAAGGAATTCAGATTAGACCTCCAAGTCCACTCTGTCAGACCTCTACACTTGAGGCAGACCTAAAAGTGTTTTGATTTTTTTTTTGAGAACTCGCAGAATGAAGCGAGGCTCTTTAAGAAGTGCCCCTTTATCAGCATTGGGAAATAACGTGGCATGTGTGCTGTAACTCCTCATGCCTATGCTCATGGCAGACATCACCAATCAATCACAACAACCTTTCACCCGGAGCCAGAAGGCAACCTCTGTATCATTCTCAACACAATGCCCTGTGAGCCACCTGAAGTGGATCTGATTTTGGACACACATTGAAGGCTATTTGCCATTCCTGCTGGGCTCTGCAGTACTCCAGGAGACTCTTGGCTGATCTGGTTTTTAGCATTTCCCTTCAGCCTCTCTGGTGCACTGCTGCTGGTTCCTACTCCTGTTCTTGATAATATGAGCCCATTGTGTTGGGAACAATTCCAGAAAGACTACAAAGACCAAAAGCTCAGTCCCTTTGACTGCTGTAGCTTCCAAAATCACTGGTACTAACTGGGCAAATAGGAAACTTTTGATCAGAAGGAGCCATCCCATTTCTTTTCCTGAACTCCAGAAAGTGTGTCTCCTTCCATCATCCCTCAGTCATTTGGACCAGGATGTAGTGTGCCTGAAATAGTCTTCTAATCGCTTTACCTCTCAGAACCAATTCTATCAGACTCAGAGCCTTCTCAAGGCCTTCCTCCAACATGCCTCTGACCATTTCTTCGGGTTCATGCCTCTTCAGCCTCTGTGACATCAGCCACCTGCCATCCTCCACATGTGATGTTTCTTTCCCAACCAGGAAGCTTTTTCCAGTGACCACACACCCTCCTTTCCCCTCTGCCCCAATTAACTGACTCTCACCTTCACTCTATATCCCTTACCACTTTTTGTCTCTATTATACATTTTAATAACACCTCCTTCCAAAGTAATATAATTGTAGAAATTGTAGAAAACACAGATATACAAAAAAGTGGAAAATTAAAATGACTTATAATTCCATCGGGATGTACATGCTTCTAACTCATCTTATGTAATATTTCTAGATTTTTATTGTAAAAAACATACATACGTAACATGAGTTTTATGATTTTTATATATAAATTATATCTCAATAAGCTGATCATATATCTATATATTATACATAGAAAAGAGTAAATGTGGTTTGCATCTGAATTCTATATGCATTTTAAACAGAAATATAGGTTTCATATTTTATGTACACTATTGAAAAGTCTGTAAACTTTGTTGTCTATAAACTTTTAGATCCTAAAACACAGAGTTAAACAATCTTAGGATATATACCTACATTTCCAATATTCCAAAGATATCTCAGTATGTTTGCCCATTCTTTTTGAAATTTATTAACAGCTTTCTTGAGATATAATTTACACACCAAACAATCCACCCAAAGTGTACAACTTAATGGTTTAGGTATATTCACAAGGTCATACAAACATCATTACATTTAATTTCAAAATGTTTCATTACTCCAGAAAAGGAACCCCATACCCACTGGTGTTAATCCCACTCCTGTTTCCCTCCAAAAGCCCTCAGCCCTAATCAACCACTAATCTACTGCCTCTCTCTGAATTATTATCTTTGTGGACATTTTATATAAATGAATTCATTTACTACGTGGTATTTTGTGACTGGCTCTTTCACCTTGCATCTTTTCAAGATTCATCTATCTGTTTTAGCACTTCTTTATTACTTTTTATTGCCAAATAATATTCCATTCTATTTGGCCATTCTTTTTAAGTTTCTATTTCATTTATTCTCTTATAATGTTGATGTCAGTAATTTACTGAATTGAGTGGCCCTCACATCTCCCATCTGTGCACCATTAATTGTTTCAGTCATTATTTCTCATAGGATTCTACTAAATTTATGAA
Source organism: Macroglossus sobrinus (assembly GCA_004027375.1). Classification (NCBI taxonomy): domain Eukaryota; kingdom Metazoa; phylum Chordata; class Mammalia; order Chiroptera; family Pteropodidae; genus Macroglossus; species Macroglossus sobrinus. The sequence continues at coordinate 6,192 of PVKZ01002270.1, forward strand.
GAAATCCAGTTCAGTTCAATTCAACAAATACATATTGAGGGTTGAAGTGTGCACAGTTATTTGCTAGAAAATGCCAGGAATACAAAGATGAATAGACACAGCCTCTGTCACCTAGGAGTTTGCAATGTGACATCAAATCATGAAAGCAAATCATGTCCATGAGTCACTCTTTACATAATCTTTTATTTTACATTATTTGCATATAAATTTTTTGTTCAAGTTTATTTCATATGTTTATACCATGCTATTCTGTAAGCCACCCAAAAACAGAAACTGTGGGATCTGTTTCTTTTCTATTATATAATAATAGTCACAATCATTACAGCAGCTACCATATACTGGTATTTATTTTATTTAAGTTGCAAAACAATCCAGTGAGGCAGCTATTGTTATTTTCATTTGTTAATGGGCAAACTAAGGCTCAGGGTGATAAAGCAACTTGCTGAAGGTCATTCATTGAGTGAGGGTGGTCACTGGACCACACTAGTCCCCACCTGCAAGGAAGACATTCTTATTGTCCACCCGCCACTCTGGTGGGCAGTGCTGCATCTTGGTCTGGAGTGAAGATAAAATCAAAATGTTCCAAATCTTTATCCCTTGACATTTGTAGTTATGTCTATTCCATTGTTCTCTTGACAATAATAGAAGACATGACTCCCCAGAGAGCCCCCTTTGTTACAAGGAATCATTGGACGTCATCTTTGGAATTTACCATTTTGGAATCAAACTTTAGAAGATGCACTTGGGGTAACAAATTAGCACTCTCTCAACCACCCCCCCCCCCCGCCAATGTGCCATTTGATTGAGCAGCATGATAAATGGCAGGATTTGAGAACTTGGGCCTCCTGTTTTGGGCTTCTAGAATGGTCCAAATACTTCCCCAAGTCACAGTTGACTGTACTGTGATGTCATCTTTAACAATAAGACAGGTAGGTTACCTTTGTGAGTCTACATATCACAATGAAGACACTCAATAAAAATATTAAATAATAATTATTGTTTCTTTTACATTAGCTGACAGGATAAAAATCCCGGTAAAGAGGCTTTAAGGTCTAATTACTTTGTAGGCAGTGAAACCAAACTGCTAGTTGAAAAATTAATTGTGGCGCCATCAGAGATGGAGTAGCGGGAAGTTGTTTTGAGCAGTGGTGTCACTCTGAAACTACATGTAAGATGTGGAGCAATAAACACCAACTCAAACTGCCTAAAGTGACTGCGGGAGAGGAGACTAGATATGCAGCTGGCATTGAATGGACTTCAGGTGATTTACTATTACTTGGGTATACATAATATGTGTTGAATGAGTGACCAACTGAGTTAATTAACTAACAGAAGATGTCATTAGGGAATATTTAGAACAATATGTAGATGATCTCCACAGCAGACATGAAGGTTCAAAACATTAATAATAACGGCTACAGTAATAACATTTACTATGCATGGACTACGAGCCAGGCCCTGTTTCAAGTGCTTTAAATATATTATTTAATTTAATCTTTTCAACAAACTGCGAGGTAAATATCCTCATTTAAAAATGGGAAAATAGCAGCACAGAGAAGTTAAGTAAACTGCCTAACATCACAGAGTTAGTCGTAGTACAAAAGAGCCAGAATTTTCTAGGCATAGACATGGTTGTTATGTCCATCTCTAATCTCTTAAAAGATCACTGGGTCTCCAGGACCTTAAATAAATGTCAGAAATTATTCAACCCATTGTTTTCAAACTGCTCCATGGAACCATGAAAGTTGCTTCAGAAGTTCTACCAATAGTAAAGTATTTGTGCCAAACAAAGATAAGTTCAGCTCCCTGGGAAAATATTTGCTGCTCAAACCCACTTTGCATATTTGATTTGCATATAACATTTTGTTTCTAAACCAAAGAAAGAATGTTCCATTAGAATAGGTTAGAGGCCAGATAACCAATATTTTAGGGTTTGCGAGCCATACTTATATCACAACCTATTTCTGCTGTGGTAGTGCAAACATAACCATAGACAATATGTAAATGAATATACAAGGTTGTGTTTCAATAAAACTTTATTTATAAAATTAAGTGGTGAGCCATCGTTTGCGAATCTCTAGGTTATCTTCATGTGGTCAAGTGGAATTTGCCTAACCTTTGTAAATATGGTTGTCTTACTTGTTCACTAAGAGGAGGTATATTGTCCAAGACCCCCACATTTATCGATGACCATCATCAGAAAGCTCAGGCCATAGTTTAAGGGAAAGGAGACTAATGTGTATTGCATGTGAGCTTTGTGTCAGGTACTCTACTAATAGTTCTACATCTGAATTAATCCTCATTGTAACTATGAAGGTGTATGGTGTGATCCTCTTTAACAAAGAAAACACTGAGGCTAAAGAGGTGAAAATAGTAATTGGAATCAAACCAAATCTCACTGCATGCCATCATATCATGTTGACATGGCTTAAAGACATATCACTTATCCTATCATCTAATAGACTGGAAGGCCATGGATAAGTCACCCTCAGTTGATTCTTCCTTAGAAAAAAACATTCAAGGTCACTTCGGAACCCACTTTGCTCCTTCCAGAGGCTTCACCATCTTTATTAAGTTGGAGACTTAAACACTAGTCGTACCATTTCCATATGAGTTTTCCCAATGCCTAACACAAAAGGAGAATAACCTCATGATTTCAATAAGCTGTTCTCTCATTTACGCTTTTTAATTGTTTATAGTCTGTCTTAGCAGGCCATTGGGGTTTTATTAACTGTTGATCCTCCATGAGCCACATGTCTTTTGTAAAGATCATTTTTTATCTCTATACTTTTGTCTTTTTTTACTTGTCTCTCTTGGATTCATACTATGCTGGAAAATTTTGGAATTCTAGTCTTTGGTAGCCTCCTTTACTTTGAATATATAATGGTACTACTAGCTTGGTTAAATTCCACCAGCAAATAGAGAAATCTATTTTTTCCTCCTGCATGCAATAGGTTGAAAATTTTGAGGCTGAGATACCGATGGTGGGAACACTAATCTCTTCCAGAACACACATTCATTGCCTTCTTTCATGTTTGCCAAAATACCTTGGAATTGAAGGGCCTCTTACATTTATTTTCAATTCATTTGGATTGGTTTCCTTTCAAGAACCAATCAGTCCCATTCAATTGGCAATAGGAAATTGGTGTCATCCCACAAGCCAGTGACAGCATTGCCTCTAGAGGCTCTGGTTCCAGAAAATACCCACGTCCATGAGCCACCGCAACCCATCTCCACAACTGAACAGTAACCCAGCTGCCTGTGAAATGGAAGAGAGATCCATCACACATGGAAAACTCAGGCATCAATAAGCAGCTTTGCAGGCCTTTCTGATGGGGACCAACCACAGAACCGGCTCTCCATCAACAATCAAACAGTCTTTAGCTGTGATCAGCCACTTCCATCACCTCTGGGACTGGCAGGTTTCCAATAAAGCCAATAGCTCCCTCCTCCAGGGTAAGGTCATCAGCAGGAGGCAGGCATTGTCGTTTAGACCAGCAATTTGACAACAGTGTTAGCTTACACTCTATTACCCAGCCACTATGCCCTGACCCTTGACCCTGACATTGACCTCAGGCAGCCCTCTCCTGAGGTAGACTCTGATCATTTGAGGTTGTTCGCCCTGTTGGTTAGCATGAGAGAAGGCCCATGAGGACCAAGCAGAGCCCCCTGGTCACCCCTGCTCCCAACAGGGGGCTTAAGGCTTGAAGTACAGAAACAAGCCAGAGTTGAACCCAAGATGGCAAAGGTGAAAGGTCAGAGACATATCCATCAGCAGCCTGTCACCAAAGGACATGTAAGAACTATGGAAGCTTTCAGCACAGGGATGGCCGTTGTCTCCAGATAGTTCTGCTCCTTAATGGAAAAGACATATCGAAATATGGCTTACAAAATACAAAATAATGGACTGAGATGTACATTATATGAGGGTGTTAGATTGCAATGTACTTTACAGTGGGGGAATTAGATTGAAGTGTTGTGCTAGGGTAGTTAGGTTGAAATATGGATTATCCTAGGAATGTTAGCTTGAGATGTGCTTTATAACACAGCTGTTAAATTAAGATGTGCTCTTCAGAGCAGACATTAGACTGAGATGTGCATTATAGCAAAATTGTTAGGGAAAGAGGTGGATTCCACTTTGGGAGGAGGATAAAAGCGAGGAAAACACCTTGTGTCGAATATTATTCAAGGTTATAGAACGTCTTCTGCATTACGTGGATCTCAGGGGTTGGAATGCAAGGGAAATGAGAGCGTGAAGTATGTATAATGATCCTTCCCTTCTCCTTTCTCCCCAGCCAAACAATCTGCCACTTTCCCTACTTTTCCTGTTAGGGACTTAAAGGCCTCCCCCATCAATAAAAACATTAGCTCACTAAACAGCCTGATGGCTTTTCCTTCCCTGGCTTAACCCTTCGGGAGCTGGGGTTTCCTTTGGATTTGTAAAGATATTGATCCCAGATAATGTTTGCCTTTCTAACTCTCTCTTCCCTAGACTTGATGGATAGGTTCAGGGCTCCATCTCGGCAGCCAGCTCACCACAGCTACCCAGGGAGAGGGGAATGGAAAACAAGGCAAGTGTTCGGTAGTTAACACCATTGGAATGCTTTCCCTGGGATGGACAGGCAGAAACGCAGTGGCTGGGGAGGAATGTGGCGGCTATCTATAGTCACTTCCAATCAGCGCAGGATTTCACTTTCAATTTTCCTCACTCTTGTCCTGATCCCTCTACCAATATTTCTTTCGTCCAACTTAGAGTGCCATATAATTTCTAATTAGTATCAGATGCTATCTTGAGGTTGGCCGCCCTGAGTTGAATTTTTAAAGACCACTTTTCCAGTTAAAGTGCTTCTCCACGACGTTATCAACATGAATGAATACGGGTAGCCCTATTGTTTGCTTGTGATACTAGCCTAGGTGGGATCAACTTTAATAAACCCTCACCCTAGATACAAATCTTACCCAAGAGACGTGAAGAGGAATGGGAGCGTCATCTCGCTCATTAACCACTTGGCCTACAAAGGTTCACCGACCATCTCCCCAACAGTGTTTTTGTTCTTTCTTCTCTTCCTTAGCTCGGAAGGTATAATTTACAGCCTCCAGAAGTCTAGCTGAGTGCATTTGGATGGTGTCCAGCTTTGTGGGAATCAGAGAGGTGAGTTCCAGCCTTCTTGTTTCTCAGTGAAAGAAAATGTTATACCAGGTGATTTAATGCAGTCAAAAAGACTGACCTGCCAGACAAGGGCACCAAACAAAACCAAATAGTTCAAAGGAAATTGCAGTGTTACCAGACACCTCTGCATTGTGCCTTGAAGTGCCAGGAAAGGGGCAAGTGGACATTTCTGTGTGCATTTTGTCATGTTTTATTTCTCTAGCTGGAAAAGTGTGTTTGCTATAGGGCAACAGCACTTAGCTCCCCCGGCTGAGCTTGCTATGCTCAAAACACAAGAAATGTGCAGACATATGCTGTCCAGGTAAAACAACAACAAAAACGGCAGTTCCACCCACCCTGGTATGTGTTTGACAAGTTTAGCCACTTTGTTGGCATTCCCACTCCTCTCTGGACATTTCCTAGTGAAACACTCTAGAAGTTTGCCTTATTCTCCAGCCTGGTGTGTTCTTTTCTCTTCTTGTTGTCCATTCCAGCCTCATTCTCTGACATCACATTTTCCTTAAAAATAGTCTCTGAGAGCTATTTCTATCCACTGTCAAGGGATCTGTCCAGCCAGACTCCCACGGGATGTAGGAATGAGTTTAAAACCAATCCTGGAGAATAAAGGGGAAAAAAAGGAGTTGGCTTAGTCCCAGACTCTGCTTTTACACAAATCTTCTGTTGGGCCAAGTGAGATATTTTGGGCCCCGCCCTACAAGAATTATAATTTGGTTCTCTTGAAACACCACCTAAAATTCTACCCCAAAGATAAGACTAAATAGAATCAAAGCAGAATTGTGGTGGCCTTGTACTTAGAAGCAGCTTTGGAATTGGTCCCACCCCATCCCTTAATTGCTTTGTGATTTTTGGGAAAATCACTGCACTGTTATAAACCTCAATTTCTCCATCCATAAAATGGGTTTAATGGTAGTATTGACCTCACAGGGATACCATGAAGATCAGATGGGTTAATGCATATAAAATGCTTTGTCTTATGTCTACCACAGGGTAATCACTTAATAAATGGTGGCCATCAACTTTATAATTTATTATCATACCAAAAACTAACAAGAGCAATGTGGCAATTTACCACAGGCTCTGTTGGCGTTGACTTATCACACACCACACCAACCCTCATGAGCTCATTAACACATCTGGTTTTAGAAACACACTGTATCTCTTAGCCTCACTTCTTTACAAGAAAACTGTGTATGAGGATTTTTCTCTGTACAGGAAGAAAGGCAGCCCTGCCAATGAGGGGAGAGACAGATTAGCAGGGCCCCAGTGATGGAATACAATCCCTCCTCTGTATTCACTGGTAACTAGTCATGATTCTATTTCAAAGGTAACAGTTCATCTCCACGGTGGGGATTGGCACGCAGTCCACAAATAGGGCCTAATGCAATCTGACAAGCCTGATTTCTCTAGATATATATTAACACAACATGCCCAGTGCTGATGGCTCTAAGGTCTTGACCTTTAACAAGGACTTATGACGTAAGGCAACCTGCCCAGGAGAGCAAGCGGGGCAGAAGGCCAGAGGGACAAGGTCATTGGCTAATGAAGTGGTCAGCATTGAGTTTCTGTCACTCAGCTAGTGAAGAGGAAACTGTACGAGAAGTAAAAGAAAATGGGAACATTTGAGAAACAAAGAGGACCACATTTGAGCTAATGCTCTGAAGGTGAACTGACATTGTCAGAAGACAGGGTGACAAAACGCAACCCATCTGAGCCTTCACGTGGCCTTGTGCAATTTTACCTGAACACAGGCTGGTTGAAGGAGCATTTGGAAGACTCTAACTTTATGTTAACCCCAAGTTAGACTGAAAATCAGCAAGCACTAAACCAGCCTGCTCTTGGTTCAGATCAACTCCAGACACAGTAGAGGGAAAGTGGTCAAGAGCACAGGCACAGAGTGGCTTCTAGACCAATTCCCTCCCGGCTCTTGGCAAACCGCCCTCTGGGCTTCAGGGTCATATCGGAAAAACTGATAACAGCATCCACCTCCAATGGAGGTTGGTAGAATTTAGATGAGAAAATTCATGGAAAGGTCTTAATGCTGTGCTTGGCACAAAGTAATCACTCAAATGTCAGAACTTAGCCTTGTTATTCCATGTGCTCTAACAGTCTTAGAAGGTGTGGGAGTTTTTTTAAAAATGGGTAATAAGTTGTGAGTTGTAGAGTAAGAAGACAGTTCGTTTGTAGTTCATAGGAGAACTAAGACTGATGGCTAGTCTCCACACTTGGAGGAAACCTTCCCAGCAGCATCAGAGTTCATCATGACCACTGATGGGTTCGAGATCCAAAAACATTTCTCCTAAATGGCACTATCGCCATAACCAGATTATAACCCAACTCTTGAACATTCCAATGCACAAAGACGCAGAAGGTTTTGGTTCCATTTCCTTTATTATTAAAAAAGATTATCTCAAATCTTTTCCCTCTCATTTCTAAAAGGAAAGCACTAGGTTTAGGGGAAGAAGCACTGAAAAGAAAGATCGAGGACCAGCACACTGGTCTCAGCAGCTCATGGTTTCCCTCAAGTCCCATAGCCACTGATGTCTCGGGTCCCCAGACTAGTAGACCACACAGTCCCTGTCCACCTCTGCCTTATAGAGATGATATGAGGATGAACTGGAAGTGCTGTGCTGAGCAAGTCCTTGGAGTGTTTAGTGGGGAGCATTAGATTCTGATGGAAATTATTATCAAATGAGACTGGGAATAAGGAGATGGAGCATCATCAGGGCAGCCAACCCATTCCCAGACTGAGCTAGCCAAACTTCTTTCTCAAGATTCAATTCCTTGGGACTTTTCTGGGTTTAGAGACTCCAGTGGAGCAAGCACAAGTTATATGCCATGAACCAAGGCTGCTCTCTTTTTTCTTTCAAAGATGGATATAGCTTTGAGGGTTTTTTTTTTCTAATTGTAAAAATAATACATACTCTCTTCTTAAAATGCAAGCAGTGGTATCATATGATATATGCTGTTAAAAACAATATACTAGATCAGTGAATTATAGATTCAAATGTTCCTTTTCAATGGTTGCATTGGATTCTAGTTATGGTTAAATACCATCAGTTATTTAACTAATCCCCTGTGGATGGGCAGTAATGTTATGATAAACAACACTCTAATGAACATCCTTGTGCTTGGTGAATCTGTTCAGTTGTCTCTTTAGGATAAATTCCTACAAGCTGGAATTGCTGGAAAAGCTGTCTGTCTCAACCAAATATTAAGAAGGGTTTACATGGAGAAGTGAGAAATTAAAAGAGCAATAATGACCAGCCAAGCTGAAGAGACCTTCAGTCCTAGTGACATATACCTGTTTATCTGTGGGGAAATGAAGAAGAAAAATGTGTATTTTCATGTCCCTGAGATAAAGCATCATACTAAGAGGTTCTAGAACTAAATGCCATTCTTTTACTTTCTCACCTACTCCTTTCACCCTGGCCTTTGGATCCGTTGCACATCAGATAGCCCACTCTTCAGCACTCTTCATCCCCTGACACTCCAACCATTAGCCAGTAGATTCCATTTTCTCTTGACTGGGTTTTCTTCTTGGTTGCTTTTCTCCATATGGAGCCTGAAGGTTGATTAACTCCTTTGAGTAAGAGTCGGCATTGAGACCAGCCAAACAGTGAGTCGAGTTGGGTGATTACATTGCAATGTTTTAATTTGCCTTGGACAAATTCTCATAAGCTTTCCTGAGAAAATCTCCCATTAGACATAGTCATTTAATTTAAAAACAGTTGGGAGAGGAAGATGAGCTAAGACGACAGATGGAGAAATGCAGATGTGTGTGTCTTAGAGGGACTCAGGCACTCTGAGGATTGGGAATGCAATGAGGCAAAATGTTAGCTTCTATTGCTGGTCCGTGGACGTGAGACATTTTCATGAAATCATTAAAATACAGGAGTTTTTGCAGCTGACAAGCAGGTTTCATGGTTTTCTCTTGCCTATAAAACTATAACAAGGTCAACTAAAGAACTGGATACCCAACACACATAACCCAAGTTCAGCAAACACAAAAAGGCAAAAATTTGAGTAGCCCTGTAGCAAGCAAAACAAAGCAAAAAATTATAATAAGGCTGCTGTTAGAGAGATTTCCTTTGGTCACATTGCCACAAAGATAACTTTTTAAATTCCATGCTTACTCTGGTTTCCTTCAAACAGATTTCCTGGACATCCTAATTTGGCATTTGTATAATTCAACATCTATTATTGTTTTAGGACCACAGTTATTATTTGAATTATAAATTTAATTTAAAGCTGCCTAATATACCCAGAGGTCACTGGGCACCTAAAAGAAATAAATAAAAACAACTTGCCATTTTTAAAGGCAGCATGTTTATTTGGAAGTCCCATGAGCTACTCAACTAAGACATCATAAAACCTTCAAATAAACTAAAACGGAAACAAAGTAAAATGTCCAGTCTTAATCTCCTTAGAAGGCAAGTAGAAAAAGGTTGCAGTTAACCAGAATGCTGGCATGAGAACTCTCAGAATGATTATTACTCAGTTCACGAACCCCAGTGTATGCATAGATACTCATACCTCATATTACAGTCTGCATAGTCTTCATCCTAGGTTTGTAATCCTTGAACCTTGTGTGAAATTTTACTCAATGAAAAGAACAAATTTTGTACAGAAAAATGAAAAGGACATGCTACAGGCTTAGAAATGCCTTCCAACTGACTGCTTTACCCAGGTGGCTTTCGATGGCTTTCTCCAGTGTAGGCATCAATAAAGCAGATTCTAGTCGCATAATCTCTGATATTTTGAGTTTGGAATTGCTAAAATATCAAAGCCTTTAGCCTACATTTAGAAGGCTAAAAAAATTTTAAAACAGTTCTATAATGTTCCTACATGTGAGTTTCCATAAAAGAAAACAGTAAAATCATTTTCAAACCATTTACTGCTAGTATTCTCCATGTAATCAGAGCTGTTATGGTTTGTTAAGCAACAGAATTATCTAGTGGGCAGGAGGTTTATGCTGCTTCAAGACCTTCTAGCTACACAAGTATGCAAATCAGTAACCATTAAAGAATCAATTGAACATGCATGGTCAGGATTTCCAGAAGGAAGGATCTCTTCCCTCTACCACCCAGAATGATTTTAGATAGTTTAGGGTGACTCTTTCTGAGAACCAAAGAGCTAGACTGTCAAATTTGGGTCAGTTCTAAGAAAAAGGCAGAGAGTGGTATCCTCAGATTGGCCAAGAACAGGCTCCCAGAGATCACCTTCTTTGCAGTGGAAGAAATTCGTAAACAAAAGAAAGGAAATTGAACCCCAGAGTGACAAACTCAAATAGCTGCATAGACTAAGCAACATCCACAAATGAATGGAGTGGTTCTAAGCATAAGGCAACAGGCAAAGGAGAGGATTGTGGAAAGGGGCTGCTATTCAGCTCCAGCTGATGGTTCCCAGGCCTGGTATAACTAGAATTTTCCATTTTTCAAGAGAGGCTGGAAATCTACTTCTTTTTCGTTGAAATATCTCAAATGTTAAATGTTGGCAATCAACTTAATACAGAAACTTACACAAACAAATAAAAGATTCTGCATGCCACATTCAGCTCATGGGCCCTAAGTTTGTAAATTGTATAAGACAGAAGTAAACAGTTGGGAACTAAAAATAGCAACAGGTTCTGAAGCATGGAACGGATCATTTATATTAAAGAGTTCTTTCATTCTCTGTCTCAGATAAGGGAGAGTTTTATAAATCTTGGTATTAATTCCCATTTATAAAGGAAAATATGTACTTTCTATCTGATGCTCTCAAACTTAAAATAACTTTAATCTGCTTCCTCTTTTCTGATTTTTTTGTAAGTATTGGGCTGGTGAATGAAATTGGGGTATTCTGAGCTAGGCAAATGTTCCTGCTCTCTTAGCCTTTCTGAGATATGGGTGGATCAATGTGTAGAAAGTATTGGTAGAATGTGGAAAGCTATTTTAAGTCTATCTGCAAGACTTCTTGGATAAATTATAATATAGTTTATTAATTAAGAAGATTAGAGGCTTCCTTGCATTTCAGCTTTAAAACATTGATATTCAGAGGGTGTATCAGTCAGTTTTTGCTAAGCAATGCTGCAGTAACAAACAACCCTCAAGTCTAAGTGATTTACAACCAAGATACATTTTTTATGTACAAAATTGCATGAAAATATCTTTACTCCATTTCAGTTAAATTGTACAGTAATATCTTGGCTCCATTTTATCTTTATACTGAACCCTGAGCTGAGGCAGTAGCTTTTCTCTGGCTTTAAAATAATACCATGTTAGAAGGGAGAAGATAAACCATATGATGGCTTTTAAAGCTTCTGCTCAGAAGTAGCATACCTCACTTCCTCTCATATTTTATTTGTGACCCAAATAAGTCACCTGACCAGGCCTGATGTTGATGAGGCAGGAGAACTATTACCCTCCCACTGAGTAGGGAAATATTTAGGAACTATAAAACAGCCACCCACAGAGAGCACCACCTTAGGGGCTTTGAAAGAAAAATTAAGGGGGAAGCTCCCCAGCAGCTCCTGTAGGAGAAAATAAGCTAACTCTCAGGTTTAGTTCTGATCTTGGTAGGTTCCATTGAGGTAATTTGAGTGATGAATGGTTAAAAGCATGGTATCTGGAGTCAGACTTCCTGGGTTCAAATCCTGGCTCTACCACTTCCTGGCTGTAAGACCTTGGATATGTTTCTTAATCTTTTTGTGTCTCAGTTTCCTCATGTAAGCATACCTTCCTCATAGAGCTGTTGGGAGGTTTCAATGAATTGAAGATATACATTTATAAATACAGAGAGAAAACTTAGAACAGAATCTGGCACATACTGTGTCCCAACAATTATTTATAGTGATAATGCTCTAAATGCATCTCAGCCACCTTCTCAGTAGGGCCAAAACCCCTCTGTTACAGCTAGATTACTCCAGGTCTTTTTGATTGCAAGAATCCCATATTACAATGTGTGTACTTCTGGGAGGGCTAAAAGCTTAAGTCTTCATCAATTAATATCTCACTGGGAATTACTTTGAGAGCAGGTTCTTACAGGATGGGATAAATAGGAAAGGGGCCTAGAGACAGTATTAGAGAAAACAGAAGTTAGGGGACTAGGACCCCCAAAATACATTTGCCACACCTGATGGTTTTACCAAGAGCTACTCTAACCAGACCAGTGATTCTCATCCATGGCTACATATTGGAATCCCCCTGGGATGCCCAGATCACACCCTAGACCAGAGACATCAGAATCTCTGTGAGTGGGATGCAGGATTCTGAACACCTTAAAGCTCCTCATGTACTTCCCATGTAAAACCAAGGCTGATCAGCACTGGATCAGGCTACCTTCCACGAAGAGCACCTGATTGCCCCATTTCTCTAGCATGATTGGAATGAACTGACCAAGAGAAGAGCACTTTCTGACAAAGAAGAGCAAGAGATATGGCCAAAGTCACACATTTGTCTCTCCTCCTCCTGATTGATCACTTTATACAATAATAAAACTTTAAAAGGGTTGAACCTGCACTGAGACTGTGACTGTGACACAATTAATCAAACTCTTGAAGAATCATGTTACATTATGTGCTTCAAGCATTGATCCGCTTCACTAAAAGTTGGCCTGAAATACAACCTAGACACAAGATGCTGGATCCATAAGAGATGGCCAGGATGCTGTCGATTGCTTTGCATCTCCATGTGATATGTGGACCTGCAACTGACCAGACCATAAATAAGACAAATTCTAACACATAAGAGAGGATGTCACCAGTTTCCACCTTGCCCTCGAATTTCTGGGAACGGAAGTTAAAGAAGAGAGTGAAGACTGTTGTGTGTTCCTCAAACCTGCTGTCACTGCACCTGGATAATAATGGTGCCATTCATCCTCAAGGCTCCAGGTCTCCCTCCCTACCTGTTCCTGAATTGATCACAATTGGTCATCATCCCTGGCACCATCAACTCTTCCCCATAGAAGCATATTTTGGGAGTACTCTCTAAATCTAAGTTTTATAGGACCAAATGATACCCCCTTTTTAACTCATAGGTATCCATCAAGTCAGTTACTCTGTGCAGTGCTTTTCAGCCAAACACTTAAAAGTCCCCAGACTAATTTGAGCCTCACAACAACTCCATGAGGTCAGTAGGTGAGCCAGGATTTACGATCCCCATTTTATAGACGAGGCAACTGGCTGGGGAAGTGGCATGACTTGCCGTGGTCATAGAACTCGTGGTGGAACTGGAACACCGGGTTTTAAGACTCAGATCCTGTGGCTTTCAGCAACTTCTAAGCAATATGGAAGATGACAAAGAAAATCAGATCTTGTACTGGCCTCAGGCAAAATCACATTATAAGGAATACACTTTGGATGACTTTTTTTAACCCCTTTGCCAGTGTTTTCCCTCTCCTCTGGGCTCTCTCCTACTCTGTGCCCTCCCACTGTGTCAGCCCAACTTTCGCTAGCACCTCCAAGTCTAGAAGTCTCTCTCTGTGCTCCCCCCTTGAAAATACTGGTGTTAGTGGGCCTAGTGGAAAGACAGATGTGCCCTCGAAGCACAGCTTGCCCTTGAGACCTGGCTGTATGACCTTGGGTAAGTTATATGAGGCTTCAGAGTTTCCTCCCCTGTGGAATGGATTATTACTAGAACCTGCTTCTTGGGGCTGTAACAAAGATCGTATGAGTCATGTATATGAAGTACTCTGGACCTTGTCTGGTATTTCTGGCATTTATTAGGTACTCAAAAGGATAGTTTTTTAAAAAATAATTTATATTTAGTTACTAATTATAATAGGTAGAATAGCTAGCATTTTTCAAGATCTACTATGTAAGGCTATGTATTGCATCATTCTCGGTACTTTTCATGTATTCTTTCATTCATTTCTCATCACAACCCTATGAAGCAGGTGCTGTTGTTACCCCACCTTACAGATGATGAAACTGAGACACAGAGCAGCTAAATAGAGCCAGCAAGGGATAGAACCTGAATCTGACCTAAGTGGTATAACTCAAGAACCAGACTCTAAGTTCAGGTACAAACTCTAGTTGGAGGGGAGTGGGAATCGGTAACAAACATTTAACATTGCTTCTTGCCATTTGCATTTTTAAATATGAATATCTGTGAATAAAAGAAATAGCTTAAGCTTATAGTACTGGGGTGGAAAAGAGTGAATCTATGACCGTGAAATATCAGCCATTATAGCAAGAGGACAAAAAGTGAGTAGGAATGAGGGCCGCTAAAATTATATCATAAATATACTTTTTTTAATTGAAGGAAGGAATCACAAGAAAATGTCAACAGTGGTAGTTTTTGTGGAGCAAGGACTAAGCTCAGGTGAGGATAGCAGAGTTTTTGTCTTTTGTACTTTGTACTTTTCTATATTGTTTGACTTTTCAAACACAGCTTCACAAATGAGTTTTGTTTTAATTCCGGCAGAATTTATCCAAACAATAAAGATGTTGTTCTATTTTGTTATTTTCTTCCTTAAATACTTCATATTTAAAAATTAGTGAATGTAATGCTTAAAAATCATACTGTGAAAACAACGGCATGCTCCACGCCACCATCACACCCTCAAGCTGCTTATCGTCTCCACACAGAGACAAGACGGAACAGACGAAAGTACTGGAGTGCCCAGCAAAACGGGTTATAATTAAGTGCCAAGAATGCAAAGCCATCTCTTGAGACCGTAGGACTACAGCTCTCTTCCCAAACATGGTATTTTCCCTGATGTTGTTTTTTTCCTCCACCAAAAATTTTCCACTTTAATTATGTGGGTTAGGTTAGAGGAGTTCACCTTCAGAACTTTAAATGCGCAAACAGCTAATCCCTTCCATAAGACACATTTCTGGGAAAGCCCAAAGATAAATGTTTACAGCCTGGGCTGGGAGAATAGGATCCAATGAAATACGAAGGTATTTAAACATTATATGCTCATGCCCAGAGAAACAATTTAGAGAACTCTAGCCTCTGCATTCCGTATTTCTGGCCTTCATTCTCACAGACTGGAATCACTGGCAACCCTCGTAGCTTAGATTTTTTTTTCTCCTTTTTCCTGGTTTTGCCTTCAACACAGGAGGATGATAATTAAAACCATACTTAAAATATTAAGTCTACTACCTAAAAGAATGAAGCTTATTAAAGTTGCTAAGCATTAAATACAGAAACTCAAAATAGCCTGAGCATATTCCCCTCAGCATACACCCAAAATATTGGTTGAAAGGAGCCCAAGCATAGAGATGCGAGAGATACACACATGCACACACATGCGCACATCAATATATTGCTATATCAATAAGTGGAATGCATTTCACAAGTAACTAGCATTCAATAAGCAGAGCAAAGATGACCCTCTAATTAAGGTACTTAGAAGGGCCAGTTACTCAGCAAAATGATGGCATGATCTCATAAAGTGCAGAGAAAGTAGGGACCACTCCTAGATACCACTTAACATCTTGGAGGCTGTTTCCTCATCCATCACAGCACGACACCTGGCACAAAGTAAGGAAGTACTTAGTATAAAGTCCTTATTCCTGGGGGATCCCCTGGTGGTTCAACTGATGGCAAGTGAGCAACCTTTCTCTTCTCTGCAGGGTTGGGTGGAATCTACACATCAGTCCAAGTAAATTCCAACTCTAATTAAAGAGTATTCAGACACCATCGTCCACAATTAAGGTAGAAGGGAAGTGCAGCATAGTGTAGTTTCTAAAAGCTCAGTTCCAGCTTAAGTCAGCAGCTCAGGACACTCACAGCTCCATCCTGAGGGTCGCTGTGAAGAATGAATGTGATTCTGAATGACTGGTGCTCAGCTCACAGCAGGTTCTCAAACGCTCTGGGCTGTTCCACTCTCCAGGGGCTCCTCTCACATCTGGACAGCTGCCCAGGTCCCACAGACTGGATGGGAGGCTGAAAGCACCTTTCAACAGGACCTAGATCCACTGAGAAAGCCCACCAGTTCGATGAGAGCTGCTGCTGCCCCTTACATTCTGCCTGCCTGCTTGGCCTAGTATACTCTCTGTTCAGTGCTTTCTAGAGATCTGGCACTGCGGGCACTCCAGAGACATCTTGAAAAGCAATGTGGACAAGATGTGATTTTCTTATATTTGTTTTCCAACTTCCTTGAAGAATTACTTTAGGAATTTCTTGGAGCACCCTACATAGTGTATAGTAGCTGCTCAATAAATGTTTACAAATGAAACCTAAGTGATACCAATTATTGAGCTGCTACTATGTTCCAGGCACTGTACTCAAAATAAATTTTAACCGTATCAGTACATTTGAATTTCACAACTCAGAGTGAAGCACTAAAGTTTAATAGAAAAGAGAACAGGCTTTGAAATCATAATTTGAATTAGTCCCCATCCTTTATTCTAGCTGGGTGACCTCTGGAAAAGTATTTAAATTCTCTGAGCCTTAGTTTTCTAATCTGTAAAATAGACATAATATCTATCTCCTAGGAATGCTGTGAAAGTTAAAAGATTAGATAGATAGATAATAGATAGATAATAGGCACATGTGTATAGATATGTATATATGTATACATATATATGTAATCATATATGTAATTTTATATAATTTACATGTATTACATATTTACATGCATATTACATGCATTATAAATATATCTACACATATTTACATAGTACAGTATCTTCCATCTAAAACCTAGAATATGGTATAAAAAATGAAAAAATAGTATATTATAACAAAGCAGGGAGGATGGTGTTATTATCCCCATTTTGTAGATGAGAAACAACATGGAACAACATCTTCTGACAGAAGTTTGTTCAGCCTCATCCACTGATAAGGAGTTCCCTTGTTTGTATCACAAATTAGTAGGGAATTGATCTGGAGCTTTAGAAATACCCAGGATTGGGAGGAACCAGTGGAGAAGGCCATTCCAGACAGGTTCAAACCCTACAGAGGCTGGGGGGTGGGGGAGCAGGAATAGTAAAAGATCTAAAGAAATACTAGCCATGGTTTTTTATTTTTCTCCCATACAAAGTGCTTGAGTGTGAGTCAGGGACTTTATTCCCAAACCTATACTAGGAGACCTGTTATCTGTAAAGCTGAGAAATAGGATAGAATATAGTTAAGAGAAAGTGAGTGAAGTGGTCTGCCTCAGTTTGAATTCCTGCCTATTATTTATAAGCTGTGTGGCCTTGGGAAAGTCTTTGAACCTCTCTGAGCTTTGAGTTCCACATTTCTAAAATGAGGATAATAATAGGTCCTTTGGAGGGCTGCTTTGAGAATTTTATAAGTTAATGTATGCAGAGTCTGTGTCATTCAGTAAGCATTATAAGCAGTATATACACCATAATTTTTATTGTCATTGCTGTTTTTATGTGGTTTATATACATAATCCAAAATTTGTGCAGATTAAGCAATGGGCAATATCACCTAACTACTAGCAACTGGTAGACTCAGGATTCTAAAACCTGATCTCCCTGTATCAGTCAGAAAAGGTTAGGTCATGCTCAGTAACAAACAAGCCAAAAAAAAAATCAATAATGTGACACAATAGAAAGTTATTCCTCCCTCAACAAAATCCATTGCAGTTCTGGACAACTGTCCGTATGTTAGCTTAACTGTCCAGATGGATTTGCTCTTATTCATATCCACACAAGAACCTATGATCATGGTGGCAAGCCAAGAGCAGGAAAGTTGGGCACGAGTAATTAAATGCTTCCATCTGGAAGGGACACATGTCTCTTCTACTCACATTTCATTGGCCAAAAAAAAGTTGGCTAACATAGTTATACCTAACTCAAGAAAGAGAAGTGCAACCCTTCCACATTCATGGAAGTTCAGGAAAACATGTTATCAGTGAATACCATACCCCCCGAAACTCAGTCTGTTAACTACTCGGTATCACATGTTCTGCCTCTCACTGCGCTAGGAACAACCATTGTTCAACTTTTCCTTACTGCATCAGTGAGTCTTAACACCCTTTACTTAAGTTCAGAGAAAATGAACTAATTAATGAGCAACTGTTTCACAAATTCCAGCCTGGCTCTTGTCCTTTTCCTGCTCATCAGCAGCACTCCATGGTCAGCGGCTCTCCCCCAGAGTCCCCAGTTAGCTCAGCCAAGACCATAACCATCCATCCTTCCATCCAGGGCTCTCTTCTTCCCCTATCCATCACCAGGGCCCCACGATCTCACCTGTCGACGCCAGCTCTCGCTTGATGTCTCAGTTCCGGAACAGAGATGCTCCAGCTGCTACCTGGGAAGGCTCTGGCCCCCAAAATATTTAGTTAGCAGCCATTCAGTTAAGTGGAATTGACTTTTTATCGGCTTTCCTCTGTACAGCTGCCACCAGCGAAGGCTGTTTCCTCCTTCCCTCTTCTCTGCCTGTCAGTTCACTCCACATTCCTATCGGCAGCCTTTAACTCTGATCAATACTAACCGTTGTGTAACAGCTTACGCACGGCTGCTCCGGTTTGCATCGATCAGACCCTTCTTCCAACAGGTAGTCAGCTATTTGAGGCAATGACTCGAGATAAACACCTACTTTTACTTCAGGCTAATTCATTTCAGGTGGGTTTCAAGGAGGCTCTGCACCCTGTCTCTGTTAGACAAGCTGAAATCACAGAGTCAAGATCAACTCCTCGTGTGCTCGAGATCCTAGGAGACCTTTCTTCCTCTCCCTGTCTCTCCCCTTTCCTTGTATGTTGTAAGTACCACTTATAAATAAGATACCAAGACTTGGGACATTGAAAATGCCACTTCAGAAAGTGTGTCAGCCAGCTGACCATCTTTCCTTTTGATGAGATGCATCCAGGACTGCAGAAAACCAAGGGCTGCTGTGGACACAGCATTGTCGCTGGGCAACCAAGCATCCTTCCAGCTTCCCAGAACTAACCTCACAATGTCCCGCAACCCTGCTTCTCTCATCACCTTGGAGGGCAGCCCTTGAATCCACCCCCATCCTTGTTCCAGGCTCACAAATGAATTTGCCAAGAGCTGATATTGCAAAACCAGTCACTGTTTGGCAACAGAATTGGGATTAGTACATCTTATGGCATTTTGTTACAATCAGAAAATACACAAGACTGAACAGTATGGACTCTATTTTTCCAACACATACACTAAGCATGGCTAAATGGTACATCCAGTACCATCATGACCCTGTCACCTTGGTCCCCAAACCACTGTTTTTTCCTTCTTTCTCTAGTTCCCCTGGACGCACCCACCTAATCAGTCCCCAGGTACTGTTGAGCTTTTCCTTGCTGTGCAGTTTCAGTGTGCCCACCCTCCATCTCAGTTGTTATCATCTCCTGGGGCTTGGACCACTGCAGTATCCTCTAGCTGGCTGTCTGATATTTAGTTGTTCCCTGCTTTGTCAGTTTCACCCAGCATACACATTAAACTTCCCAGTGCTCTGTCGTGATCGCCTTGCTTTTCTCAAAAATCCTCAGAGGCTTCCCATTGCCTACCGAAATGGAAAGCAAACTTTTCAGCTTCTCATGCTGGCTTTTGGAGATCTGATTCTTAGCTCTCTCTCCAGACTGTCTCTCACTGTCCTTTATTATTATTATTATTATTATTATTATTATTATTATTATTATTATTATTCCAACATTCTAGTCCCTCTGGATGACTAGCTAGTTCCTCTACTAGAGTTTTCTAGCTCTGTGCCTAAAAAATGAATGCCGTGCCCCACACCACCTTTGAAACTGATTCAAATCCTGGCTCCACTGTTTATTAGCTTTATGACAACAGTGGAGTTATCTAACCTCTCGGCCTCAATTTTTCACCTGTGAATTAGGGATAATAATACTACCTACTCCATAAGATGGTTATAAGGATTAAATAAATTAATGTGTGTAAGGTAATCCAGATGGCACTTGCACATAGTAAATTCTATGTAGATGTTTCCTCTTATCATTATTATTTTCTCTTCTCCAAGCCATAACCTAAAGCATACCTTCTCCATGAATACGCTTCAGGTCACCTCAGCAAAAAATACTCATTTTCTTTTCTGCTGTCCATAGTTTTGATTTATACTGATAATACTATAGTAATTAGTAGGTGTTAGGTGTAAGTCCAGTGCTTTTGATGCATTGTTGCTTTTAAATCCTTGGGATGGATACCTTCCATTTCCCTAGATCCACTCTTCTTTCTTCTTTATCTTGATTTCTGCCACAGAAGGTTGATCTGATCTGTATGTCCAGTGGTTTCCAGCTTGATTTGGCCAACAAGGAGTGCTGGCAAGAAATAGGCAGGAGGAAGAAGTGTAGATTGGAATTTTTATTCCCCCAGCTCTTTCCCAGCTGAGTCACCACAGATCAGCCTCATCTCTCAGCCCAAGGTCACGGCTCCTGTCGGGTGATCCTCATGGCCTAGGCTGCTCTGTCTCTGGCCTCTGGTCACCATGCCCTCTCCTTGACTCTTCACGCCTGGGCTGGCAACATGGCCTCAGGGCATTGCACTCTCCCTTGTGGTTCCCAGAACCCTGATCGTACCTCTGTGAATACAATTATCCCTAGATAAAGTCTCCCCAAATTATCCTGATTCCCAGGTACCATCATGGCTAACGCAGTTTTCATAACAACCCTACGAAGTAGGTCCTGTCATTGTCACCAAGGATGCCTGAGATCATATCAGGCAAGTGATGGAACCACATCTGCCTGGTTCTGAAGCCCATGCTCTGAATCACTCTGAGTCATACTCTGAATCACTTCTACTACAGTAAGTTGAAAGGTGGCTATTTCTCCATGGATCTCCACATCTGTTAGTCAGAATATGTTAGTTTGCTTTTGCCACATAAAACAAACAAACAACAATAATCATTTATTAGCTCATCAATTTAGGGGTCAGCAATTTGGGCTGGGCTCAGCTGGGAAGTTCTTCTGCTGGATTCACCTGATTCACTTGTATGGCTGCAATCAGCTGGAGGATTTTCTGAGGGATGGTGGCCTTCATGGTGTCACATATGTGTCTGGCAGCTGGTGGGGAGCCACAGGGGTGACCAATCCATGTGTTTCCAGTATCTAGCAATATAACCTAGAATTCTTCCGATGGATCCCAAAAAGAACAAAACCACTGTGCAAGCACTTTTCAGGCCTCTGCTTACATCGAGGTCTTCTGACGTTCCATTAGTATAACCCAGAGCCAAGGACTGGCAAAACCCACTCCACGTCTTGGTAGGAGGATCTGAAAAATACTGCTGCCATTTTTGTTTTCAGTCTATCACATGTGACACTTCTTTCTGGAAAGATCTGTGTCTGGACAATTTGTATCCTGTATCCTCATAACCCAAGTCAGAAAAGCACTGTGGGCGGGTCCTGTGTTGCAGGAGGTGGGGAGTATGCACTTTACAGCTTGGTGAACATCTGACACTCTTCCTGACTGTCACTACCAGACTGAAAATAATTCTGAAAGGGAAGTCTCTTAAAACTTTAGCATGAGGGAGTGGAATTTTTTTAATTAGGCTTCAGCAGAATTTTTAAAAGAATCTTTCTTTTCTTTGGTTGCCTCTCCCTTGTTATAAATTTTAACTCCACCCAGTGGCATACCACAGCCAGCCTGGCTTCTCCTTCCCAGTCTCCCACACCACTGTCTGCTTGGCAGCGATGCTCAGCTCACGTTGCTACAGAAGGCAGAGGAAGAAGTCTTGCTTCCTGCTCTCTTCACTTCCTCCTTTCTTTCCTCTACTCCCTCTGGAGCTCATCCTTAACTGCTCACTGCTGCTCTGCACCCACCAGCTACCCTCCCAGGAGCAGGATTCCAGGAAAAGCTACAAGGTTTGCCTCTAGGACACCCCTGTACAGACCCCCAGATTGAGTACTGTACACAGTCACCTAAAGACTTAGCCAGAAGATTGGACCTCCAGGAAGCCTTAAGACAATATTAATCTAAAAAGTAGTTTTATGTGAGATTACACTTAAAAATACCTGTGAGATTATGAACTTGATGTGGCTAGCCATTCATTATTTTATTTCACAAGTAATTTTTGAGTACCTACTATGTGTCAGGCACTGTGCATTTCCTGGAAATCTAAAACATAGTTTCTGCCCTTGAGAAACCTGTAGTCTGAGGCTGGGAGGGAGACAGACACCTGAAGAGATAATGCCAATTAACAAGGCAAGTGCTATGTAAGAGGATGTCACGAGAAGACAGGAGGCCACTGTGCCTACCTAGGGTGGTCGGGGAAGGCTTTCTTAAATGACGTCTGATAGTCCAGTGCTGTCCAGTAAAAATATGCTGTGAGCCACATATGTAATATTAAATTTTCCAGTAGGCACATTAAAAAAACAAACAGAAGAAAATAATCCTAATATATTTCATTCAATCTAGTATATCCAAGATAATACCCTTTTACAACACAAGAACATAAAAATTCTTAATGAGATATTTTATATTTTTTAATTGTGCTAAGTCTTTGAAATCCAGTGTATATTTTAAAATTACAGCACATCTCAATTTGGATACAAAATTTTCAAGTTAAAGTAAAATATAGTCATATCAAAGCAATAAAGTTGTGTTTAATGGAAACATATTTTATATTGCTTCAGTTAGAATTTTTAAATTTAAATTAACTTAAATGAAATGAAATTTAAAATTCACTTCCTCATTTCCACTAGCCACATTTCAAGTGATTAATAGCTATGTATGATCAGTGGCTACCTTATCAGAGAGCACAGGTCAAAAAGATAAATAGGTGTGAAGCAAAGAAAGTAGAGGAGATAAGGTATTTTTGATAGGGAAAAAAAACTGGTATGAGCAAAGGCACATAAAACAGTATGGGATTTGGAACACTATATAACCGAGTATTACCCTGACACAATGGGCAAAGCTAGTGATGGGAAATCAGCCGAAGGTGAAGGGATAGGCAAGAGATGGTCATAATGAGCCTTGTGCTCCAACAACTGAGAATCATTATTTCATAAGTATGTACTAATATGGGGGAGACTGAGCACAGGGGGAAGTCTCTGGATAGGACCACTAAACCCTTATGTGAAAGAATCCACCCTCCTGGTGGCCTGGGACAGAGGCTCAGCAAGTCCACATCTGAGATGGAAGCTTGGCAAGAGTGGATGAAGGGTGTATTTGCTATGATATGAGTAATGGAAACAACTCAAATAGATATCAATAAACAGGCTTACTGGTTCACAGGGGCAGTCCAGACGTAAGGCAGGCCATGTGGCTGGTTGGTTCACAAGGTCAAGAGTATAATGAAGGGCCAAGAGCCCTTCTTCCTCTCCATCCATCATCCACACTTCTGACCTTATCCTAAGGCCTGCTCCTCCTGAAGTTATAGAGGGCTTCCAGCCAAGTTTGGAGCCCATGTTTTCTCATTCATGGTCAGTGGTAGAGAGTACTTCTGTACCATCATTCCAAGTAAGATTCCTGAAATTTACTCTATGTGACCATCTCAGGACACAATGCCAACCTATGAAAGAATAATTATAAACAGGGAATGAAATGTGCTTACTAGCTTAAGTCATTCAGGGCTCATGGCTGATACAGCCCACCAAGTCCACAGGCTGCATGGGGGTGTAGATACCTAAAAGATAATCCACACAACTGCTTAAATGGGGGAAGGGGACATAATTGCTGGGTAGCAGTCAATAATTGTAATCTACAGTCCACCCCTTTGGCCAGCTAACATCTATTCAGACCCATCATCCACAGAAATACTTTGACAAATCCATAACCATATAAAAAGTCATGCAACTCAAATGGAAAGAACCCAATGGCTCATATAAATTCTACATTCTTTGAAATCCCTATCCTTGAACCCAGAGGTAACTCCTTGTGGTCCAGTGACCCATTAGATTAAATGATAAATTATTTATCCCCAATACACCCAGTACAGTGGATAAAGAACAGGACATATACAGTAAAAACTCTGGGAAAAAAATGAAAACTAGAACATATCATACTCTGAAGAACAGAAATAATTAAGGCAGTAGAAAGAATTCTTGGTATCCAATATATACCAAGGAGGATTGTCTTGTCCGTTTGTCCATTTGTGCATTGAGCATATCTGAGGAAGGCATTAGGAGGGTGTGCTCTCTGAGAATTAAACAGCTTTAACAGTTCACAACAATTTAGTACAAGTTCAGGGACAGGGACTGTCCTAAAATTCACTCTAAAATTTGAGCAATTGCAGACCACTGTCGCCCTTTCATGGAGTTTCTTTGGCAAAACACAACTCACGAATAGTCAAGAGACTTTCTATCCTTTTGCTTCTGGACAACTCCGTTGGGTAGTAATTAAAGCCAGAGGTTTATTTGATTATGGAAATTTCTATTGTCTGGCCAAAACTTCTATGCTTTATCTATCTGTCTAGACTAGTAACTTTCAAAGTTTTGGCCATGACTTACAATAAATGAATTTTACTTTATGACCCAGTATATAATTATACATGTGTGTATATTGATATATATTTCTGTATAACCAAATCAGAAGTTTCATGCAACTATTTTTATTCTCACTACATGAGGTACAAGCTGATATTTTCTATTTTATTTCATTTGTGAAAGGAAGGAAGGAAGGAGGGAGGGAGGGAAAGAGTGAGGGAGGGAGGGAGGGAGGGAGGGAGGGAGGGAGGGAAGGGAAGGAAGGAAGGAAGGAAGGAAGGAAGGAAGGAAGGAAGGAAGGAAGGAAGGAAGGAAGGAAGGAAGAGAAAAGCCAGTAAATATTCACCATATTGATTCTACAACCCACTAATGGGTCACACCCAGAGTTTGAAAGCAATACCCTAGGTTTTGGCCTAGTTTAATGGCCTCCCCATTATTCTAGCCTCTGCTTTGAAGGAAATTAAAAACAATAGCGTTGGATACGCTAATTTCTTTTAGTCTGCTCCCAGATGCAACTTTACAAGGCATGTGAGTCTTTTCTTCCTTAGAGAATATTTGACAGGATGTGCTGGGAGAGGTTAGGATGGGGTGGGTCAGGACTTTTCCAGGTAACAGTCTCACCTCTTGGGAACCCTCTGACCTTTCTGCTTCTGTGTGTGTTAACTTTGGTTTAAGATAGAAAATGTGGCTTTTTCAGCTCTGCAGGCCCCAGGGTAACAACTTTCAGCCATCTTGAATTAGAGGTTATAGGCAGAAAGGACCTCCCTAAGCAAAGCCATATTCCCTTCACTTTCCACTGAAAAACAGGCTGCCTTTAGCCTGTCTCTTATAGTACTTTATTGAAAGCTGCCAGAAGTAGCCAACCCACTGCAACATCCTTATTTTTTTTCCTACTAAATTAAGCTTGATAAGTACTCTGTCTGCATCCCTAGGTACAAAAACTGACAGTTTCTCCCACTGCATAATGAAGACCTCCAATTGGAGTCTGGCACCCTCCCTGGCCACTCCTGGCCTCCTCCACTTGTATTTCCATGATTTAGGGGTATTTCTTATAATATATTCTGATCCCAACTCTCATTACTCCTCTTGAACGTTAGCCTCACTTCTCCCTCCTTGTCCTAAGGAATAGGACTTAAACTTAGAAACTTGCAGCAAATCCCTGTTAATGTGTTAAGTCAGAATTTTTATAGGCACCTCCCTCCCCCTGCTGCTCCCCCAACCACCTCTGGATTGTCTGGATTTAAGTGGAGAGACTCATGAAGACAGAAACAGTTTTCAGCATCCAAAGAGCTATATCTAATGGTAGAATTTCAGGCACAAGGCTCGATTCAGGACTATGGAGTGGAGCGAGCAAGCCTTTTAGAGCCATGCAGCCCTGGGTTTGAACACTGGCTTCATCACGAGCTATGTGCATTCGAACCAGTTACCAGTTACCTTAGCCTGTTTCCTTGTCTATGAAATAGTGAATAAGAATACTTCCCATAATCATGAAGGCTAAATGGGAGAAATGAAGCACCAGCACTATGATGGCTATAGAACAGGTGCCAAAAGAATATTGGTATTCCATTCTAGAAGCATAGAGATGTGGTGTGAGATGCTACAGGAAGCCAGGTATGGGTGGGTACTCGACTCTGGAACCCTGTAATATTGGACCTGGGGTGGCTTTTAGATGTCTAGGATCAGACTCGGTGGTGGCCCTCAAGACACCAACTCAACAGTGTCTATGAAGACCTGGAGATGAGGGGTCCCGGGGTCAAGTTTGCTTTCTTCAGCGGTTGGTCATGACCCTCCAGGTATTGACTCCCACAAGGAAAAACGAAGCTTAAAGTGGGTGGCCAACCAAGAGGCCTGGAGAGAGATGCTGAAGGTAAAGACTTCCATGATTTAGATTCTTCTGGAACAGTTACAGCAGAGCCTAAATCTTAGGGTGGAAATTGAGGCCACTCTTTGCCTGTGAACTGCTCCTGTGATCAAAGACGAGCCAGCCATTCACCTCATGAGGTAGTGAAGCTTAGAACCTTGCAGAAAATTGCCAAACAATTCTGCCTGATTTTTTATAACAACTTAAGGAAGAATTAATTTAAAAATATTGAAAATACAACTTTTTAAAATAAAATGCCAGCTTACCTTTTAACCATAGTGTTAGATTGCTCATCAAATAGCCTCAGAAAATGAGTAACAGGCAAAATCTATCACCTTCAATTTTTTTAAAAGAACCCTAGTCATGGGGACAACCACTTGACATAAGCCTTCTACCCTAGAAATATAGAAATGGACACCATTCTTCTCCATCTGTAGGAATCAAGACTGCCCATCTGTATTTGATTCCACTTCCTATTATCTCTTCTAGAACATTCCTTCCTGTGTATTTGTAGCACTCCCCTTCCTGCCCCGCCCCAGTCATTCACATAGTGGATGTATGTGATTATAGCCTGTGGGGGTTCTTGCTTAATACTAATTACTCACATTAAAACAACGCCTTGGATGATGCTTCATTCTCCAGACTGTAACGTCGACATGAGCATGGATAGACATGCGCCACGAGTCTCATGGCCTGGGATTTTTAATTTTTAGGAGGCATCTTTATAGAAGCTTTATGGAAGTTTTTGTACTTCCTCAGGGCTTTTGCTAGCCTTCAACTATAATTTGTTTTTTATTTCCTAGTCAGGTTTGGTGACCTTCAAGATACGGTGAAAGGTCTTGCATTATTCCTGCCCAGGACCATAAAATGCCTTCCTTCTTCCGTTCCCTTCTCTCTTCCTGCCAGCCTCGCCCCCACTCCTGTTTCTTACCTTTTCTCTCTTTTCCTGTCATCTTTCTTTTCCCCTCCTTTTGTCTTTCTTCTTTCAGACCTTCTCTTTCCCTAACTCTTCTATCTCTTTTCTCTCATGCTTCTCAACCTTTTTTCTTTTCTCTCTTCTCATGTCGCTCTCCTGCTCTCACCCTTTCTCCCATGATTAATTTAACTGGTTTGCTACTTCATTACTGAGTGTATTTTATCATTTTCAGTATATGCCCAGAGACTCCCAGGCAAAGGGCACACTGAAATCTCCAAGACAGAAACATGCCAAATGCAGGATTTCTGTGGGTGTCTGGGCCTAAAGTGTGGAGATTGTTTCCAGGGCATGGAGAAAAACTGACATGCCTGTAGCCAGAGGGGCAGCAGACCCCCTACCTGGTCAGCTAGGTCCCTCGGGCAGCAGCTGGGGCCCCTCCACCAGCTCCCCTAATGCAGAAGGAAAGTGGTGCTATCTGGGGTGCTTCTCTCCTCTTCACCCTTCACTAACCCCCCTCCAATCTTTTTAGAAAAAGGCTTTGCTTAAAAAATAATCTTTCCTATTTGGCTTTGTTGTCATTCTTTTAATTTATAAGACCAAGATATCCATAGTTTGTTGTATCATAGGTCCCTCCCCTTCTCTTCTGCCCATTTTCCTCTACCTTTTTTATTTATTGACTCTTTTGTGTTCTCATACCTTTTTCTACAATTATCTCCCCCCTTTTTTTCTTCACAGACACTGTTCTTTATTTTATTCTCTCTTATCTCCCTCGATTTGGGGTACTATGAGCAGACAGGAGCAAAGAAAACTGGGGCACCCTGGAGAGAAGTTTGGCAAACATGTCCAGAGAATTACCCAAAATTTTTTCTAGAGCATTCTTAAAACTGTAGGGAAAGGACAGTGAGACACCTGGACCCATGAATTTTGAGAGTCTGCAATGGTAAACCTACTGTTCAGCCTCTTCTGAGTGATTCTTGAGAGAAGAGATAGCAGGCTTTGGGGACAGGAAGGACTGAGTCTAGATCTAAGCTTCATCACATGCTGTTTGGTGTGTACAGAACCTTGCACAAATGTGTTAGACCTTCTGAGCCTCCGTTTTTCCATCTGTAAGATGAAAGAATACTAATACTTCTTGGAGTTTTCAAGCACATAATGAAATAGCAACTATGACAAGTATTTGGAATGTGTTAAGCATACAGTGAATATGAGTTTCCTTCTTTCCTCCCAGAGAATATTGACTCTGTAAAGACAGAATAAATAATAAAGTTTGGCAGTTGAAGCCAGGAAGAGCACAGCATTCTGGGTATTGCTTGGTGCTGTTTCCTGAGGATGGCAGAAGCCTACAGGTCAGCTTTTATCCTGGGTGTGCTGTAGTAACTGGACTCAATTCTTTAATGTTTAAATAGTGCCTGCTTTCCCTTAGCTGGCATGAGGGTTAGACCTCCCATTAGTGTGTTTGTTTATTTATTTTTAATTTCACTAGCAATGCGTGAAAGCATTCTCAAGGGAAAAAAGCAAAATCAAACAAGATAAAATGAGAATGCCCCTGGGCCAGCCTCAGAAAGCCCAACCCTGTCCCAAAGGTAATAACAGTGTGGTATGTCTGTTCAGACCAAAAGGAGAAACTTATTCACATGTATATGTGTATATAGAGAAATGCATAGATTTATTTTGTGATTTTAAATATAACGTGTACCCTTACTTTTACTATTTTGCACTTGGCTGTTTGTTTCTTTGTTAGCTTAAAATGCTCTGAAGATCTTTTCTTGTCCTTATGTAGAGCCCCATCTCATATTTTCTATGAGAATGTAAGTTCAGTAAAGAGATGTCTTTTTAATTCCTTTAGCCCTTAAGCCTCCCTCAAGCACATAATAGGTGTTTTACTGCTCTGTTAACAATTACAAACATTCCTTAAATGATTCAATGAATTAATATGGCTTTACCATATTTCTTTTTAAACATTCCCCTACTACTGGACATTTAGGTTATTTCTTTTTTTCACCATTTCTATTACAAACAACACTGCAGAGAACATCCTTATGTTTACCTTATTGTGCACACATGCATGGATTTCTCTTGCATGGGTCTTAGAAGAGGAACTGCTGGGTCAGAGGAGAGTTCTTTTTTCCAAATATTGATCAATACTACCAAAAATATCTTCCAAAGACTGTGGTGCCAGTCTATAGACCTACTAATAATATCTTTACTTAGGTGCATGTTTCCAAAATAATATGTTCCAAAATAATCATAACTGTAACCCTTTTCTGTTTTGATTTCCTTTTGAAGGAAGAAGGAAGAAAGATGATAATTAGAAATAAGGGGAGGTAGAGAAATTTATTCATTCATTCATTTTTCTAATAGGTGATTGCATTCTAGGTCTTGTTCTAAATGCTGGTCACATATCGATAAATGAGACCTGCTGTAAACCCTGGAAGATTTCATAGTCTGGACTTAATACTTAAATACTTAATTCTTAAAATGCAATAGTATAGTAAGACATGTCAACTAAATGTAGGGTCGGATCCTGGGTTTGATCCTGGACCAGAAAAAACAATAGCCATAATGAAAACTAGTGGGACCTTTGATGAAATTCACATGTGGTCAATGGATTAGATAATTTCCTATTGATATTAAATTTCCTGATTTAGATCATTGAACTGTGGTTGTGTAAGAGAATGTTCTTGTTCTTAGGAAGTACACGTTGAAGTGTTTAAGGGTAAATACACATGGTTTCTCCAACTGACTCTTAAAAGGTTCAAAAAAAATATGCCTTCAGAACTCAGAGCTTTCCAGTGGAATTTCCTGCAGTGATGGAAATGTTCTATATCTGCTCTGACATCATGGGAGCCAAGAGCCACACGTGACTTACCAAGCACTTGGAATATGGCTAATGCAACTGAGGAACTGAATGATTAATTTCATTCAGTGTAAACTGAAATAGCCACATGCAGCTACCATATTGGTTGGACAGCATAGATGGAAACACACAGAGAGGGAAAGAATGATAAAATAAATGGGACAAAATGTAAAGAATCAGTGAATCTATAAAGGGTATGTGGAAATTCTTTGGATTATTCTTAATAATTTTTCTTTAGGTTTGAATTATATATTTTTAATTACATAATAAATGCAACATTATGACAGGGAAATTCAAATTAAAATATCACTGAGATATATTTTATTACAGTTAAATTGTCACAAATAAATGAAATTATACTATCCAGGAGCCACAAAAAGGACACATTCAGACATTACTATTGGGCATACAACCCAGCCTTTTAGAATATATTCTACAGAAATACTTGCCAAAGTACATGAGAAAATATATAAGGATATTCATTGCAGCTTTGTTTGTAATACCAAGAAATTGGAGACAGTATGTGTTCAACAACAAGAAAATGGTTAAATATATTCTGCTTTGTTCTTATTTTGAATTACTATAATGCTTTTCACCAGATTGAAGTAAATCTTTATGTACTGACATACAAGGTGTCCAAGATAGACCGTTAGGTGGGAAAACAAACAATTTGCCAAACAAAATGTTTAGTACAATTGTGTTTTTGTAATAAAAACCCTAAAACTACACTCGTACACACATGCGTACAGGCATGCACACGTACACACTGACATTTATAAGTACATAGGAAAAAGTTTGGAGAAATACACATGAAACAGTTACCAGACCATTCTCCAGAAATTCCTCAAGTCCTATGGAAAGACCACCCAGCTCCAACCTTTGAGTCCTCGGGCTGGCTGTGGAGGGTCCTCTCCACGATGCCTCGTGCTGTAACAACAGAGGTCCCTCCGGCTCGCCAACACTCTCAGGCTGGTGCCCATCAGCTTGTTAGCAGCACCACCAAAGCACCTGGAAATGCCCCCTAACACAGCCCGCCATTTCCAGGCCCACACAGTGCCCCTCCCCGCAGCCCCGCAGGCAGGCAGGGCCATTACAGAGCTCCAATGAGAGAGTGTTTATTATTGTTGTCGGTTTGATGCTGATCCCAAAAGGACCTAATCAACAGGTAATAAGACCTCATGGGAATGATTAGGAACCTCAACTTTAACCCTGTTAAAACCACAGCAGAGAAAGCCAGAGTCATGCAGTTCTGTGCCTCTCACTCTGCGGGGGCTGATGGGGCGGAGACAGAGGGAGAAGTGGTGGGAGAGCCAGAGAGATACTGGTGGGTGTGCTCAGGGGTGAGCTGAGGCAAGAGGGTGGGCAGATATCCAAAATTAAGTCTTCCCAATAACATACATCATCTCATCATCATTATGCTTAACTAAAGAGCCATGCTAGGTACATGAGGTATGAAAATGAGTAAACCATGGTCCCGCCCCCAAGATGCTCACAGACCTGGGAGTAAAGACTTGCAATCCAGTAGGAACTATACAACAGAATAGGTTTGCTCAGAGCCCAAGGGTGGTATAGAGGAGAGAATTATCGACCTTGCTGGTTGAATTAGGGAAGACAAATCCACCAGTAAAGTGATATCTTGTAGTATGTAAATGTAACACCGTCTGTTGGCTGGGCATAAAGGGCTTACGTTTAGACACTGGCTTCTAACATGGCTCTTCTTTTGCCTTTGAAGCTGCCTTAAGTCCTTTTCTTCTTTCTTAATAAGGTTGACTATAAAGAAATAAGACTAAATAGTAATTAACTTTAAAATACATACTTAAATACTTGCTTTTTGATGTTGTAAGCAACTCACCTGCCAACCAGCTTGATGGAAAGTTAGTCCCATCCATTAGCAAAACTTAATAATGCCTGATAAGATAACAGTGTCATGACCCATTTCTCATTACCCACATAGCCGCTAAGTGCATCGTTACATAATCATCACATGAGGAGACCCTTGGAACTGGACTGACTAACTGCACACAGGCACATCGTCATCATTGTTGATAGTTGATAAATATTTCGATTACTTAAACTTTCCAAAGCAGGGCCTATGTGATGAATGGTGGAGACAGGAGACAACATTACATCTGCAAAGGCCAAATTCCCACCATTTTCTCCAACCTGCACACAATTGCAATAGCTTCTCTTCTTGTTGTTGCACAAGATTTCACATTTTGCATAAAAGTATTCACAAATGTCATATCAGCATGGTGGATGGATTTGACCAGGCCTGGTAGATGGATTTGATCTGGGCTAAGAGCACCATAAGAATAGTGAAATTGGAAAGCAGCATGGCAGTCATCTCACTGCTCAATTTCTTATAGCCTTTGAAGACTATCTCTCTTAGGGGAGAATCTGTACATTTGCAACTTGCTTAGTCTTGGGTTCTCATTCTGCTAAATCAGATGTTTTAGAAACAGTACAACAAACTAATACCATACAATAAAAACCAGTGTATGTTTAATCTTCTCAGAGGTGGTAAAGAACTTCAACTTTATTAAATAGAAAGAAATGTAAAATAACACAGATTCTTATTTTATAAACATTCATTCAGCTCCCTAGCATCTGGCATTGGATGTAGAAAAAAAAAGATCAAGGCAAGGTTCTTACCCTTAGAAAGCTTGCATTCTAATGGAAAGAAATAGATAATCAGAACATGATGGGAAAGGCCAGGCAGTAGCAGAAGCTCAGGAAACTAAGAAGAGAAACCTCAAATGTGGCTTGAAGGAAAAAGGTCTGGGAAGGCTTCGGAGGGACATGTGAACTGGGTTCTGGCTGATGGAGAAAATTCCTCCGGTGTTCCAGGCAGAAGGGACTGAGTGTGCAAATGCACAGAGGTGGGAGATGGGAGATCAGTGTGCATACAGCAGAGTGGGAGATATGAGGGGTCATAAGGAAGCCTGGATCTAAAGGAGTCTGACTCTAAAGGACTTGGAAGGCCATGAGGAAAATATTTGACCTAGAAGACCATGGAAGTGTTATATTCTCATGAGCTCGCTCGCTCACGCTCGCTCTCTCTCTCTCTCTCTCTCTCTCTCTCTCTCTCTCTCTCTCTCTCATTCAAAATTAACAAATAGAAATTGACTGTTTACAAAAAGCGGCCAAGGATATATTTATATAAGAGTTCATGTCATCAAGCACAATGAATGGTGTCTGGATATAATGACCTGATATTTTGTGATCCCCTTCATTCTGCGGGACACATGCATCATCTCATGTGCTCTCAAAATGGTTCAGTGACAGAAATAGTCAACAGGTCCTGCCTTCAGGGAGCCCATGGTCAAGTGAGGGACAGATTTGCATTTGATCATTCAACAGTGCGATGACGGAAGCAAACATAAAATGCTGTGGGAGCACTTGCAACAGAGGGCAGGGTTGAATGGCAGTCAAGGAAGGCTTCCTGAAATGACACTTGAGCCACGAGTTGAAAGGTGACTAGGAATTACCCAAGTGAAGAGGATTCAGAGTTTGGTCTATACCTGAGTCAATAGTTGCCCAGAAGGGATTCTTTTGTTTTCTAGTGATCTTGTTTGTTTTCATGACTGTTGTATATGTTAGCCTATATGTATATGAACTATCAGCCAGCCTGCCTTAATTGGCGATCCCCTTTCCGGAGTCTCTCAAAAAGAAAACATTCTCATCTCTTCACTGAGAGATTTTCCCAAATGGTCGTATTTGAATCAATAGATAGCACCTAATTCCAGAGTACACAGACTAAACATATTATTTTACCCAGTTCTTGTGCAATGGTCTTAATGGATGACCTAGTGTTCCAGGTGCATTTCATAACCTAACCAATCAATATATTTTATCCCAGAGAAACTTGGCCAGCTCTTCCTCTGAGGCCACTATCAGCAAATGTTCCCTGAGAAGCCATGAGCCACGAGACAAGGCGTTAGACAACAGGCACCAGAATACCTGCAGTTAGCTTGGGATTTTGGTCACATTACCAAACTCTTTGTCTTGATTTCTACATCCTTCTCAGAGTTTCAGCCAGAACAACCAACAACTCTAGTTTAGTCTAAGATCCAGGGAGATGATCCTATGTAAAGTACTGTTGTAAAGCAGTTTACAAATAAAGGATTTTTTATTTCATTAAACCCGGGAAACATTCACCAAACTCAGAATTTTTCAGGCACTGTGATTGAGATAGAAAGAGGCTTGAGACATAATCCCCACCCTGAGGAGTTCAGGGACTCGCAGGAGAGTTCAGATACAAAAATAAATAAACTGTAATTCCATGTGAAAGTGCAGAAATGGAGTGAGGTTCAAAGACTGTGGAAATATGGATGAGGAAGTAATTAATTCCCAGTAATTAATTAACAAATGAAAAATGTGAATTTAAAGAATAATGTCACCCTAAAATAATACTTTACTTAGAATAGTAATTTTTGTTGTGGGTTGGTTTGTTTGTCACACATAATTCCCAGTCTGACACATATTCTTCTGAGTACCTGCCATGGGCCAGGACTCTTCTAGAATACGAGCAGTGTGGCAGAGTCATCTGTCTGCTATCCACCTTTTCATTCCTTCTCAGCTTCTTAGTCCAGCTCTCAGAAGTTAGGAAAAGGAGAGGAAAAGAAACTAAATGAAACTCAACCAAATTTGTCTACTTGCTGACGGTTTTAGTGAGCAGTTTGTTGGTGAAGTCCTTGAAAATGTCGACAGTAGAACCTAAGGCTTCTTCCCAAGTGCTCTCCATCTGAACTGTCCCTTGCCCCCACCCTCATGTGTAATGGGCTGTTTACTATGGTGAGATGGTGACCGTGAGAATAGCATCTCCAGTCCTCAAGACAGTGTTCCCAGGAAAGGGAATTCCACTGAGAGGGCCCCAACAGCTAGAAGCAGGAGTTCCATTGGGATGATACCAAGGCATGGCAGGAGCTAATGGCAAACTGAGGGACCCAGATCAAGATGAGCATGTGACCTGTTCCTGCTCCCTCCCTAGCTCTACCCTACATCTGCCTCTACTCAGAACAGGACACACAAAACTCTCCCCCTCATATTTCCCAATAATGTTTTTTTTAAGAACCTGGATGTCTGGTGTGTGACCAAAACAAAACAAAACAAAACAAAACAAAAAACCCCACAACAAAAATTACTATTCAAAGTAAAGTATTATTTTAGGGTGACATTATTTTTAAAATTCACGTTTTTCATTTGTTATAACATGTAGCAGTTCTGTGAACACATAGATAAGAGGATACAATAGATATTTGACAGTGTAGTTCTCAGAATATTTGCATATCCAAGAGATTATTTCAGCAAGTATACTTAGACTGACCCTATTAACCATTCACAATATTTTGTCTTGGATCCAATTCACACTCTATAGACATGTCCAATTCACATTTCAGCTCTTACGCTGTTTTTCCCCTTTAGACTTTATATTAGGAAATAAATCCATAACATCAAATTTCATGACAACATCTGCTCTGGCTGACATGATTGAAAGAGAATTTCACTCATGCCACGTTATACTGTTTCTTAATTTGTTCTTTATCATACCTGAGAAGCATCCTGTTTTATCAAGTCCAATATAGATAATAGAAGCTACCAGTGCAGAATTCACAGCCCACACGAGCGCTGGTGATCCCGGAAGGTGACTACAAGAAATCCTCTAAGGCAGCAGTGTTGACAGGATGGCAGGAGAGTGATTCCCAGGCAGGGATGGCTTTGCCACTTGTGCCCAGGCCATCTCTGCTGAGATTGCAAGAAGAGCATCCAAGATCAAGGTAGATAGGGTATGTCATGTGCAGTGACCTTTTATGACAAAAAAAATGTGATGGTCAAAAAGTATTATTCCCTGTATGTTGGGGACTCAGATCCTCATCCATCACTCTGTATAACAGAATTATTCCCAATAGGCAGAAGGTATATAAATAACCCAATGTCTATCAACAGATGAATGGATAAGGAGAATGTGGTATATTCACAAAGAATATTATTCAGCTCTAAAAAAGAATGCAGTTCTGAGACATGCCACACTGTGGGCAAACCTTGGAAACATTATGCTGAGTGTTATATGAAATATCCAGAATAGTCAAATCCATGGAGACAGAACGTAGATTAGAGGTTTGCAAGGGCTGGGAGCAGGAGGACATGGAAAGTTTATGCTTCATGGGTACAGTTTCTGTTTGGGGTGATGAAAAATTTTGTAAATGGGGTAAGAGTTATGCAACATTGTAACTGCGATTAACGTCACTAAATTATATAATAAAAATATTTACATATGATTTATATATTTATATTTACATATATTCAAAACAAGAAAAAAAAATTTTAAAAATAAAAATGACAGCCGTAAGCGGGAATTTAAAGGAACCAAAGGTAGAAAAGACAGTAATCGGCCATCTCACAGAGCTACTCAGTTCAAACTGTTCCTGAAAGCTATACCCGTATTATCTTCCTCTTGCCTGCACTTTCCTTGTAGTTGTTTATAGCACATACTGGTGGCTGCATTTCAACACCTCACCTCCAAGTGTGGGCTGATGACGCCTGTCTTCTCTGGCTGAGTTCCCCTCTGTGCCAACACACCTGACATGAGACGAGGCTGCAGTAGCAAGCTTGCTGCCGATCACTCCTCTTCCTTGAAGAGGAGTTTCAGCATGGCGTCACATTCCCTGCCTCCTCCCAGCCCTGCTTCCTTTCCACTGTCAGAATGTCAGCTTCACCTACTACACATACTAGGAATTCTGTTTTCACTGGTTTAAAAATGTGAAGGGAACTGTGAGCAAGTCTCAGGAATGTAGGGCAGTCTAGTGAGCTCCCGGGCCATGGAAGACCTGCCCACTTCTCAGCCTCCAGCTCCTACTTGCTGTCATAAGGAGGAAAAGCTACTTTCTGGAAGCATTATGGGAGCCCAAAGCCAGTGCAGGCAGCAGGGGCAGGCAGCCGGAGCAAGCAGGCGGCAGGAGCAGGCAGTAAAGTTTCCAGAACCCCAGGGGATATAATCACAGTCTCCAACCAGGTGCTGGGAGTAAGACTTGTGGCTTCCAACCTTCTTGGCCCAAGGCCAGATTTTCCAGGCCTCCCTCCACCCTTCAGCTCCTTCCCATCATCTTTCCAACCAGAAGCTTGTTAACCGTTTTCCTGTGCTTTTATTCAGATTTCAAGGCCCCCTCTGTGTGTTAAACTTCAAAGAAAGTTTGCTGTAGTGAGTGCGATGCTGTAACAAGTGGAAGCTCCAAACAGCTCTGTTGAAAATGATTTTGTTAAAATGAACAGGGTTGGGACTCACGCACCGCCGCCCCCCCCCCCCCGCTTTCTTTCAAATGAAATTGCATTTGTGTCTGGACTAAGTTGCCCGATATCAATCCTGAAATTTTTAAAGATGAAAAGCAGAACAGCCACACCATATTTAAAATGTGAAATGATTACAAAATGGCACCATGCCAATGTTTATGAATCATTGAATATGATCATAAAATCATAAAAAATAATCACCAAAAGGTAAATAAATTACCCAGCTTACTGCTTATTTTCACGTAGGGTCTGACACAAAAGCTGCAGCCATGAATGATTTATACCTGTTTTAACAATAATACTCATTTTACTGAAAGATGGTCAGCACTTGGGCTGCTGTGGGCAACATGCCAGTTGTCGAAAGGTTAATGTTTCAGCAGCAATACATTAAATTATGAATAATACTGGTCCCAAAATGGAAGGTTATTAGCTCAGTAGGCTTAATTAGCCCAGCTAGAACTTTGCCATCAAGTAGCAATGCCCATTACTGCAGTCCTAGCAATGATGGGGGATGGCAGCACTGGGATTCTGGTGCCAGAAGCAGGGGCAGGTAGAGGCAGGAGGGGTGTGGGGTGTGTCCTTTATTTTCTTTTCATCCAGTGTAACATAACGAGAAGCATCTCAGAAGCTGGTTTTCAGGATTTTGAACACTCCCGTGATTTCGCTGCAAAGACTTCCCAGAAAGAAAGAGCAGATATTTGGGAGGGGGCTGGTGCTTATTGTCGTCGGCCCACCTTGATCTCTTTCCACATCCTCTTGTTGCTTCATAGCTTGGGACCCACCAAAGTAACTTAAGCGCCATTCAGAGGCCGTGCCAGTCCATCAGCACTCATTCAACACAGCCATTTATTGAAAAGCTACTAGGTACCAGGCACATACAAGTAGTTAACAAGACAACCACGTTTTTAGATCTAACGGAGAGGGCAGCCCTTAAACAACCAATTAGTGCACTAATGACAGCCACATGACTGTTATGGAAGGGAGGTTCAGATACCGCCCCTGGGCTGGGGTCAGGGTCGGGGCTCTTGGAAAGGGCTTCCTGGAGGAAGTGCCATTCGCTCTGATCACTAAAGGGTGAGTAGG
This sequence comes from Macroglossus sobrinus, assembly GCA_004027375.1. Taxonomy (NCBI): domain Eukaryota; kingdom Metazoa; phylum Chordata; class Mammalia; order Chiroptera; family Pteropodidae; genus Macroglossus; species Macroglossus sobrinus. The sequence continues at coordinate 44,641 of PVKZ01002270.1, forward strand.
AATTATCTAGGTGAATCACCAGGAAATTCTCTTCCAGCCAGGGGATATCTAAGCCATGCCTGAGTCTCCAGAAAGCATGGTGCTAGAAAGATGCAGGCATTGCTTAAAAGAGGGATCGGAAGAGCATTGGCCTGCCAGGGCCAGAAGAATGCTGTTGGGCACCTAGTTTGTATGGGTACGTGGGCTTGTGTGTGTGTGTGTGAGTGCGTGTGTGTCCACGACCACCCCCCTTCCTTACCCCACCCTGGCTTTGTCCTGCCAGGTGCTCCAGTTTAAAACTCGAAGTTTACAGCGAGGAGCAGGGCCGGGACTCGCCTGTGCCGGGCCTTGCCGGCTGCCTTGCACTGTCTACACCGCTGCCCAGCTCTACTTAGTACTATTAGTAGCTTGTTTTTCTAAGCCCTAAAATTCATTTTCTTTTCCCGCCTCGCTTCCAGAAAAATAAATAAAAGTGAACACATCACTCATTTAAGACGAGGAATGGAATTTAGGTTGCGTTTTTCTTTCTATTTTTATGATTAGTTAGAATTTTCCTGGGAACACCGCCAGGAGGGCATTATGGTGAGATAATGTCCTGTATTTAATCAGTGCTGCAATGGCGAACTGCGTTCTGTGGGGAGAAGCAGAGTTAACGCACCCTCCTCTGTCTTGTCTGTTTTCAGGATACGACAGGTTAGCCCAAGATGAGGACAAGGCTGAGAGGTGGCAGGGCTCCAAGCTCGTGCGCTGTCCCGTGGTTGGACAGGATGCAGCCGTGACGCCTCGCTGTCTTCATGCAGGACCCATCGGTGCTGAGAGCCCTGCAGCCCCCAAAGGAGCTGAGTGAAAAGGGTCCCCAAGCTGACCAAAGTGGCTGACCTTGGCCCTGTATCCAGTGGACACCCTTAGCATCTTCCTCTGCAGTTTTCAAACGGCTGTTGTCCCGGACGCACTTCTTGCTTTCAGATGGGTATCTCTCCACTTTGCAACCCGAACACCGTGCATGTGGGGGAAGCACGCGGCTTCTAAGTGAACCTGGAAGTCAGCAACAGGTAGGACCCGTCAGCGCCTTAAGTCTGCGTGTGCCTGGTGGCCCAGCGATCCCCAGACCTCTGCTCAAGGTGACAGTTGGTGGTCTGCAGGTTTCAGAGTGCTTGTTTTCTGGGACGGCTGGTCTGTCACGGAAGAATGAAAGAATCCCTGGCAGTGGGAAAATAGAGGAGGCTATCTTAGAGAGATGTCTGAGAGATGTCTGGACGGAAGAAAATGAGCAGGGGAAAAGGAAGGGAGCACAGAGGATAGGTGAATGGCCGCAGATCGACCTTTTTCTGCTGTTAGCACTGGCGGCCAGAAATAGAGGAGCGTGTGGGGCACGCAGAGCCTTTCACGTTTACTGTCGTCCCTATTAAACGAGGCGTCTGCGGGGGCCGTCTGCTCAGGTGAGGGCAGTGCAGAGAACAGGATGCCCCGAGCAACCCATAAATAGCAGGGTGAAGACAAAGTGTTTATTACTTAGCCTCATGAAGCCCATATAAGTGCTCTCCCGGGGTGCAGGAGAGCAAGAGCGTGTGTGAGCTGGCCCGCGTGCATCTCGGGGCCCGGAGCCCCAGACCCGCTGTGTGCGCTTGGCTTGAGTCCGTGAAGGCGGCTGTTTGATGGAACGCACTGGAACAGTTCATAGCTAGCCCAGCCAACCTTGTGTGGAGACAGAGCTTTCTTTTTCTCTTTCCTTTTCCTGTTTGCAGTGAGAATGAGGCCTTTCTCTTCTCGGCCCTTTGCTCTCCCCAAAGTTGTCTCACGAGGTCATTGCCAGCTGACAGTCTTCCTTTCACTGCGAGGTTTGGATGGAAACAATGCTCTGTTTTCTGGGGGCCTGGTGAGGCTCTGGGCCTATTCCCGAGCAGGCTGCCCTAAATTTAAATGGGTTATTGTTTTAGTAGGGCTGTGGTTTCTGCAGACAGTTCGGGCTATGTGATACGAGACTTTATCCTTTTATGTGTCTATCTATATTACTATATATACACAGACCATCCCTACTAAGCAGCAAAGTGGTAGTTTAAGGTCATTGTGTTTGGTTTACAGCCACATCTGGCCACTCACTAGCTGGGTGTCCTTGGGCAAGTTACTTACCCTCTCTAGCTGGGTGTCAGCACCCTCAGTTCAGACCAGTCTGTCTCTAAGATACATTCTAGTTCAAATCTGCTTGAACTCCATGATTGCAAGATATTATATTACCTTATTCAACAATGAGCTTAAAAGCATTTTCTCTGAATAGCTTCTACAGCTACAAAACTGATTTCTTGGAGCAGCGCAGGATATGTGCTGAATGTTCTATTGAATCTCCTGAATACGGAATGTATTGGTTTGCCAGGTGAATGGAAAAGTCGTAGAAAGTTGTGTTGTCAAGTTCTAGGGTCTTGAAAAATCCTTACGAATGTACTCAGGATTGTCAGCTACAATAGTCTTTGTCAGCAGTGGGTAATATTTTGAGAATTAAGAAGCACTTTGCAGAGCTGCATATTGGGAATTTCTGAATGAGAACCCAGCTCTGCAAACTCTTTCGTCTGATGAGGAAGATGCATAGATAAAAGCAATTGACCAAGCTAAGCTGGACTCTTTTCAACCGTTATGAATAATGATCAAATATGATATCACACTTGAGAGGCCTCTGAGGAAACTGGTAGCAAAGTCCAGCCACTGAGACACTAGGAACCCTCTGGCATAGCTAACCTCAGGCTGGTGCTGGCTGACTCTGCAGAAGCGTCACCAGAACTGTGTGCTGGCCTTCCAGGGCGGTAGTTCACTAGCGAGGCCAAGAAAGAGGGATTCCCTGGGGTTCTGCCAGTAAGTGCTGTGGGAATCACAGCTCTGCAGCCACTGAACTCTATTGCCAACTGCTCTGCAGATCCTCCCGAGGTGGTCTCTGCCAGAATCCCTTGTGGAAGAGCCTGACACTGCCGTCTGCCTGGTTAGTGGTCTTTACGGCTCTTACAAACTCCCTCCCTACCTTCTTTCCTTCTTTTCCTCTACAAACATTGATTGAACATATACTATGTAGCAGGCACATAATATAATCTCTACAGTATATAAGTACTCATATACTTAAATGGTTCCTGAACTCAAAGTACTTTCTGCCTCATGAGAGCAACATTAAGTAGAAAAATAATGACCAATACAGTTTAAATAGAGTTATGTGCACCAAACTTGGAGAGTAGAGGAGGAACCAGGGGTCTCAAGGAAATATGTTAGGTAGCTATTGATGGGGCGGGGGGGTGGGGGGGAGACATTTTCAGCAGGGGAAACGCAGCCCATGTGGGAATCATGGGTAGACATTTTGTGGATCATGTGTAAGATTTGAGGAGATGAGGTTGGGTGCCACCAACCTCAAAGCAACCACAGCTTGGGTTCGGGAATATTTCTTCATTCAACCTTAAATCCTACAGACAATTCTTCATATTTGGACACTGTTGAGGGAAATCTCCAAACTTTGCCAGTCATTAATAAAAACTTTGATGGTCACTATTAAATCATCAATCTCTTGGGGGACAGTCTCTCAGGGTCTGCTTCTGGCTCTCTCTCACTATACCCTACGTCTGTACCTCCACCAGGGAGACTAAGAGGTATGACCCCTTATCAGGACTTATGTAGGACCAAGACTCTCCAAAGACTAGCCAGCACTATCGAGATTAGACTACATAGGTTAGAAGACCAGGCTTCTTGTGATAAGATAAGCTCCTATTAGCAGTTTTCTCTTCTGAGACTGATGTCTCAGTACCCCTGATCTGAGCCTAGACATTTGACTGCCTTGACTTTCAAGACCTACTTGATAATGTTTTAAAAATAATTTTATTACCTAGACTTGTGGCTCCACTACCTACTCTGAGTGGCCATACCTACCTGGTCCCTAAAGCCTTGTCCGAGTGTGGACCCCTGATCCTCATCTGCCCCACCAGTCCTCCCATATTCTTTTCCATGGCTAGATTAGACACGAAGATTTCATTTAGGTGATTCCTCTTCTATTCTAGGCTATATGTAATCATGGAGACGGTAAGTACAGGTATATCAAATAAATGAAAGTCTGGCTTGGCTTATAAACATTTTTGTCCCTTACAGTTTTAAATATTTCCTGATCTTTGAAACACATCAAATATCATAATGTATTAGAATTTAGCAGCATTAATGTTTATTGCTAGGAGGAGTCCAGACTGACATGAACAAAGTAATCTTGTCCATAAAAGAAAGTGTACGAATGCTACTTGCTTAGAGAGTCCCATGGGATTCTTGTCTGTCATCCTCCATTTTTAATTAGAGCTGTAATCATCTCTCAAGGGGCATTTGGAGGCTTCATTAAATCTACCAAGTTCCCTATATTATATAAAATTGATGCTGTTTAAAATCTTAGCCATATCAAAAATAATAGCAAGTTGGGGAAAATATATCTGTCATCAGGTAAGGCAAGTTCCCCTTTCCTTCCTATAGGACCCAGACTTTCCAGCAGTCAGCACAAAAACAGCACGCTTTCCAGCTGCTACATGTGCTCCATGCCCACCTCACATTTCTGAGTCCTGATAGTCCCCACTCACATCTCTATAACCTGTTGTCCAGGATCCTCTTATGACCATGAATGTGGCTCATTGATGCTTTTTGCCTGGTTCCAGTGAGCCTGCATCCCTGCATCTGTAGAGAAGCAGGCTGCCCCCATGAGTGGAGGTCACCAAGGGCCTTTCTCATAAACTATTCTGAGGTCAAACCTGTAGTTATCGGGAGTGTCTCAGGACCGCTCTGCTTCCGTTCGGGTTGCCATCCGAACCAGTCCACTAGGCCAAGCTTCCAGCTGTGGTACCCTCGCCTCACCAAGGAGCTCCAAAGTATCGTTCAGTGTTTGTCACCTGTAAGTTACTTCAGACCCACATCGGGCAGTTAGTCATGTGACCCTTTGAGATGGACCAATCCTTCCAGGGTGGGGGCTGGAAGCATAGCCCTAGACCAGGGGTTTCTAATCCTGGCACTCTTTTGATACTTTTTTAATTGAGTTTTTTTTATGGAGATAATTATTATTGGTGTTTTGAGCCAGACAGTTCTTTTTAGGTGAAGAGAAGCTGTCCTGCACCTTGTAAGTTATTTAGAAGCACTCTGATCTCTACCTAATAACACCAGTGGCACCTCTGTGCCAACCAAAAAATGTCCCCAGACACTGCCAAATGTTCCTGGGTGGGACAGAGACAAAGTCACCCACCGGTTGTAAACCACCACCCTATACCTCATGCAGAGCAGGGATGTGGAACTGGAATTATGTGGCTTTTCCAGTAGGGAAATGTTCTGGAGTATTTGATGATTCTTCTTGGCCCTATAAGAAAGAGGAAAGACAAGATGTAGCCGTGAAGAAAATCACTTGACCCAAGGAAACCACAGGACTTTGCACTATTCATTTATAGTTTTTCATCCTCACTATCTTATATATCAGATAATTACTCAGATATGTGCACAGTTGTGATGTAGAGGGAAACTAAATTTCCTTGTCCAGCCATCTCATGCCCTCTTGATACACTTTATCATCTCAAAAGGTCTCATTCAATTTAAGCCCCTAATAAACTTTGTTTGCATGTTATGCTGACTTAAGTGGCTCTAGTAGGCCAAAGTTTTTCGGAAACACTCTTTCTTGTGTCTCATTGGCCATCGCCACAGATTCTAGTAGAGTTGTGACATTTCAGAAGCTGTGTCATCATTTCTCGGTGCTTCTATCACACTTCATTTCAAAGATTGCCTTTATTCCAATAAGCTCATTTGAATGAGTGGTGACTAAAAGAAACAATTAGGCCTGTGGAGATACGTCCAGGCACACCACTCTTTCGTGCCTAAGAAGCACAGTCTTTCAATATTCACTACAGATTCTGTTTTCATCTTTCACACACACACACACACACACACACACACACACACACACACACAAATGGAAGTGAAAGGGAATAAAATGTAAAGCGAATTTATTCAAAGAGATGTCTCTAAGTAGGATTATTGTGTGATTTACCCTGAGATATTTAGAGACACATAAGACACAACTTCAAAATTCCAAATCTCTCTATTAGTAGAGTTAAAATGTGGACAACACTGATAATACAAGTCAAGGGTCCTCTAACTAACCTAAGCACCACAGGTGTTGAGAACAAGGTCACAGGAAAAGAAGATGGGTTATTTGCTCTCCAGTCCATTGCCTGGCCACAGGGTCTAGAATGCATTGTAAATGGCCCGTGAGAATGCTTCATTTTCCTCTCTGAGAGGATTGGTACAGACCAGTGGATCAGGGAAATATGGAAGACAAAGAACAGCCAGGCTTTACCGAGGCATTTGGCAACATGACAAATGACACTTTGTCCATTTATCTCATGGGAAAGAAAGTGAAGTATGAGTTTGTTAGTAATTGGTTGACCGTACTTGGTGTCAGTGTGGAGGGAGATGTCTGGTGCTGTGACGTTAAAATTTTGGGTCTTAATCCATGTGTGGCTGTCATGAAGTCATATGTTGCAGAGTAAAGAACTCAACAGATTTTGATAGGTTGAGGCAATGCACCAAATCTAACAAGATGAACTATAATGCAGGAAAATGGAAGGTCTTGTCTTGGATCCAAAAACCTATCTGCACAAACAGAGTGGAAGGGGGCCAGTCTTGGCAACAGATGTTCAGAAAGCATTTTTTTCCAGATTTTATATGTATTAAGAATCATCTGGCATACTTGTTTAAAATGTAGATTCCCAGGTGCTGCCCCCAGATTGCCAGATTCAACAAGTTTGAGGAGGACTCAATAATCTGCATTTGTTAAAGTTTCCTGGGACATTCTGACATAGAAGCACTGTGGGCTATACTTTGCAAACCTCTGTCTTAGAGGTTTACTAGCAGAAGGATTTAATAATTGTACTGAGCAAAATATAATGAGGAGAACAAAGGAGGTAGGAATGCTGCTCTAGTGTGCTAGGCAGAGCAGATATAAATAATTTACCTTTAAGCTTAGGCCACAACCCTTTAAGAGACAGTCAAACTGTAAACAGAGAGGCAAAGGGACTCAAAACTAGGTCATGTAAAGAACAGTTGAGCAAACTAGCAGTGCCTACCTCAGAAAGACCGGAGAGAAAAAGATGGGACAGTATAAAGGTTGTCTGCATCAGGAAATAAAGCTTGCTTTGTGTGACCTCACAAGATGACACTAGAACCAATGGACAAGGGCAGCCAAGGAATCAATTTTGGCCCCAAATAATGACCATCCTTCCCCTAACACCAGCTTGGAGGTGTTCAACCGTGGACTGGAGAACCTGTTTAAATGATTTTTATTTTTAGGAAGTTGTAGCGAATGGAATGGTGGCATGTTAAATAGGTGGTAGGATCCAGGGAAGTTTTGTTTTTAATAGAGGATAGAGTATGTGTAGGTTTCCAGATAGATTAAAGAAAGCTGTGAAAGTGATGGGGGCAGGTGCACTGTGGGTGCTGGAGCAAGAAGAGAGAAATAAGTGAAGGAGCAGGAGATTGGAGGGACCTGGAAGTGTTGGCCTCTAGAACTCAGGAAATATTTGCTTTAGAAGCGAGGCAGAAGAGGAGAAAGGAGGTAATGGTTAAGGATAAGAAGGCATTTGATGGTGGAAAAGGATATCATGCAAGGCACTGTTAGGTGATGCAGCGGGCAAGTTCATGGAAGTTGATTTCAATCATGGTTTCAAAAAATCCAAAGGTTAAATCTTTTGCCCAGAGTTAAAAAGGAGTGGGGTTGGTGGGGGATTGAAGAGTGTGGAAAAAGTGTGGAGTATCAGGTTTGGGGAATCCATTAAGTCAACCAACAGCCATCCATGATTAGCTTTTACGTTGTAGAACTTTGAACAGGGTGCAGTCAGCTCGAGTCCTTTACATCCTCGGCAGTGTTGAGCAATCCACAGGCCCACGTAAAAAGAGCAGGTAGCTGGGAGTAAACTAGGCTGGGAATCAGCACAGTGAACCAAAGAAAAGATACAGGAACTTCAACTTCAGGCTCACAGAGATTGATAAATACCAAGCTTTGAGTTGTCAAGGCCATTGTCAGTTTTCTGCTTCAGAGCCTGTAAACAAGCATCTATCTCTATTAAACTTAGAAACCCCAAACCCCAGAGATACCCAGAAGTACCCAGAATTTCATTTCAGGGCTGTCACCTTCATGCTCCCATCCTGGTCATTATAGAGTTGGGCTGTTCTGACTTTGAGATTGTACCTGTGCAGTGTGTGCTCTGGAAACATTGGGTTTTTATTAAGCCCTGAGATTTTAGCACGTGTGCAGACCCTATGGCCACCATAATTTATGTTAAAAAGTATAAGCAATGAAGTTTTTCATACATTTTTTGCCATTTTTCTCACTTCATTCGTAGTGGATTTTCAATATATTAATGGAAAAATAATGACTTTCATTTGCATGAGACTTACAAGACTGACAGAATCTGAAAATTTACCATACCTGTCTTTGGCCTTGAATCCTTTCAATCCGGAAATTTCTTCAGATAATACACCAATCTGTGGGTCTGTCAAAGTAGAGATCTTAAGTCTTGACCATTTGCTTCCTCATGTTTTTGCATGATCAGCTTTTAAATATTCCATAAATACTGGTAGAAATGCCTTTTTTTAAGAATAGATTTCTTTCAGGGTAAACGTTTTTCATGAGGAGATATTATTGGCTAAAAGTCTAGGACAGTAACTTCAGTTTTAAGAACTTAGAAAGACTGAAAAGAACTAAGATTAATGCTTCTACTTTTAAAAAGCAAAATGGGAGTTTATAATGTCCTAATCTGGAACTTTACCTGGAAAAAAATGATCACCAAATCATTTCTAGAATAATCTGTAGTGAATATAGTGTTGGGAACTTATATCACTTGACAGAACAAGTCCTGTCAAACTGATTCATTTCCTTCCATGAAAGAGTAACAAGATTTTAGTAGATTGAGGGGAAATGATAAATGTAATCTATATTTCATTTAGCAAGATGCTTGAACCTGCTCCATCCAACATCTTGGTCAATAAAGTCAGTAAATTTGGGGATTGGCATTAGACATCCAGGGAGCAATGGAGCTCCTATCTTGGGGTCTGGATTTAAAAGCACATTCTTTTTGAGAAGCCCAGCGACAGGGGAGAAGTTACTTAATCTGCTTTAAGAGGAAGAAATGATGCTAACTTACTCCAAAAGGATCCTTGAGTCCTGAAAAATTTATTCAATGTGTTTGTCATTCATGGTTTTGATTATTCAGATATGCTCAGAAGATCAGCAACGAATATATATATATTTTTATAAAATAAAATAAGTGCTGGCTGTTCACAGTCATTTATATACCCTGATTGTACATCCTTCTGAAAATTCCCCATGAACTTCCTGACAGAATCAGTTCTCAGGCTTCTCTATCACCAAAGAAGGGGGGAAAAATAAGAGGAAACAATAACTCTGAACGCAAGTGAGATGTGTGGAAATAAATCTGTCATACTCTGTAATTCCAAAAGGGAAAGATAACTTCTGGAAATTCTATTTCAGCCTAGAAAAGTCTATTGCTACAAATGGTGAGGATATTACATTGACAGTTATTCCTTGGATTTACATATCCCCTCTGTGGCTGGGAGCCCAAGCACCTTAATAACTTCTTGTGTCATTTTTAACTATAAATCTACACAAGACCCCCTCCTGAGGAAATCTGATGAGTGCTTGCATTCCTTATATTTCATTAACTTTATGGTTGGAATTAGGTATATTCAATACCTGTATATGGAGAAAGTTTTCCCTTGTAATATATCTTCATCTTATTGCCCTATTTCTCAGTATTAATATATTTAACCCAGAGCTCATTAATACCTGAAAACAATATCTTAGATTTGTTTAAATCTCTCTAGCTCATGCAGTACTTCCACAATGATTTGATAATCACCCTCTGGACCAGAAGTGCAGACAGGTAACTAGTATCAGGATAATGTTAATCATTTCTGCTGTGTATTGTACACTTGCCAGGTACCAAGCATTATGCTAGACACTCTTCAACTATCATCTCATTTCATCCTCAAACAACCATGTGGAGTGGGCATTATTATCTCCATTTTACAAGAAGAAAACACTCTCTAAGTATTAAGTGACTTGTTGGAGGCCATTTGGCTCCAAATGGCAGAGCTGGGACTCCAGCCCAAGGCTTTGGTGACCTTTCCACTCTCTAGGTTTTAAAAAAAGATCTTGATTCTTCCAGGTAGTTAAGGAGTTCTTTCATATATTTATTTTTATTTTTCTATATGTTTCAATGTTTGATTTATATAAATATGTATGTTTATATGTATGTATGTGTATGTGTATATATATATATGTCACTGAGAGGTGCTTCCATCTCTGGCTTGCAGTCCTTCTTCCTTCATGTCTTGACTGTAAGACTTGTCCATCCTGTGCTACGAGCATCATCTCTCTGATGTCTTTTCCTGAGAAGATTAGGAGGGAGGATCTATGCATTATGTCCCAGCAAAGGACTTTCTGTTCTGTGGCCATTTGACTTGAGAGAGAGAAGTATTAGGTGACTGATACAAGTGATTGTCCATCTATCTTGTATTATTGTTATGCCATTTTGGCCCAGTCCACAAGCTTGTTGAGATTGTTTCTTTTAAGAAGTCATTTTAAAAAAACTAAAGAATCAGATCTCAGAAAAACACTCAGTGGCAGACCTAAACTTTATTCACCCATTCAGTCAGTCAGTCTTTGTTAAGCACATTTTTATGCCCAGAACTCCTTTCATCCTGGAATCATTATTAGCAATTCAGTGCTGTCATCATTGTCATCATCACCACCCCCATCATCATCATCATCATCACCATCACCATCACCATCAACTTTATCATTATCTTCCTCTTCACTGTAAGCACATCACTGAGTACCAATTAGCACTGTGGGCATTTATGAAGATGTGGACAGTGTGTACTCCATATGGTGCCTTTCCTTGGGGAAGCAGGTGGAGTAACTCATAACATGAATACAAACGTATTCATAAATGCATGTGCATTTCCACATCGTCACAGGTATTGAGTAGTGTAACAAAGGGATCTTGTCTATGTTATTATGGTGCCTGGATAGTTGTAAACTAATCCAGGAAATCTGCCCAGAGAGCTGAATATGAGAAGCAGGGTGGAGTCAGCTCAAACACTGGGCCTCAGACAGGGTCCACATGAGGATGTGAGCCTGAACTAGACTCAAGGATGGGAAAAGTACTTGACACACACCCTCTTCCAGATCCTTCCAAACTTGAAAGTTGCCATATTAAAAGACCTAGAACCCTTCCCTGGTCTTTACATAATTCCCAGACCCCTTTATCAGCTCTCTTCAGCATTTTCAACTTTAGCTTGACAGACATGGATAATGACTGGATAGTGTGGGATCCATGATAAGGCATCTCTAACCCCCCGCGGGGCCTTTGGAACCTGTACTCCACCTCACTCTTTTGTACTTTAAAGCAGTCATGGCCCCATAAATATTCATAGCGATGATAAGAATGACACTGAAACTCTCAACACCACTTTATTTGGGTTCTAAAACCACAAAAATCATTTAATTGACCACCAGAGCTACCCGCCTAATTGACAACTCAGAACAGTGAGTCCTTGACCTATAACATTTGGAAGTTTAAAATTAGAACTGGTACAAAATATTTAAAAGGCTTGTAGGAGCTACTGGATTCGGCATGTCTGAAAATGATTAAGGTCCTGACATGCCTGAAGGGATATATCTATAACTGGACCTCCCTCACCAGACTCCCCTGCCAGCTTTGTCCAGAAAAAAGATCTCCAGAAGGTAACCCCTCCTGGCTTCCAGGGCCATTTTAACAGATACAGTACTGCAAATATTTCTCAAGAAATAGGAATGCATCTGAATACTGAAGACCAGTACTATTTTAATGTTGAAGGTCTCATCTCTAGATATTTCTAAGGTCTTCCAACAGGATGCTATATTTCTGGTTTTCTGTATAACTCAGTGGTAAATATGTCCAATCAAGCGCTTATATCCTCCTGGTTGAGTCCCAACCTATACGAGTGTTGAGGATTGTAAGTTCACTCCTAAGTAATGATTACTTGATGATCTCATTCTTGCATGACCTTCCTATATGTCCTTCCACCTGAAGGTCCCACCAGGATATGACAGCCTGGGGTGAGAGGGGGGAGCAAAAGGATGAAAGTCCACCTTCTGCCCTGTGGTCCAAGCAAGCCAGTCTCTGATCCCCAGTTGTTTCACCCTCTGGCCTCACTACCTTGCAGTCCACTTTTGAGGCACTTTCCAGGGACATTGTGTGCACCTTTCTGTAAGAATAAATACTGTTCGAGGCTCCCATGTCTGCATTAAACGTTTCCCCTAAACTGCATGCTTGGGCCCTGCGCCCATGTGCACCCAGAAAGCTTTCCCAGCCCCAGAGCCCTGTCACATAGTTCCACATATAAATAGCCCTTTGAATAGGCAAGAGGTACCAGGGCTGAACTCTGCCCCTCTCTGCTGTCAGCTCCCTAGGATCTGGGGCTGGAAAGATGCTAAGAAGTCTCCTCAGCCCCTGACAGAATGAGGAGCAGTGGCAGAGAAAAACTCAGAAGCCAATTTCATGTGCTCCCTTCACACAAGGACAAGGGTGCCTGGGACCTATGATCTGGCTATGGGGAAAGGAGAGCACCCCAGCCTACAGTGGAACCATAGGAGGGAAACTGGAAGAGGAAAGGCTGAAAAACAAACAAACAAACAGGTGTGTTTGACCAAACCCCTAACACCTAAATCTCCAAGTCCACTGGAGCAGGAAATTGAGTGGCTGGACCAGGCAGCCTTGCTATGCCCGCTCCCCACCCTTGGCCTGGAAGGGTTTCTAGGCCTTCCAGTTTTTTTTTTTTTTTCTTTAGAAATCTCGAATCTATAGAAAAAGAGGAAGTGCATTTTTAAAATAGAGTGAAGACTCACTGGCCACAGATCTGAAAGAGATTGAAGAGGGAAGAAAAGCTGATTGAAAGAAAAGGAAAAGGCAGCCCAGAAGTGTGTGTGTGCACGCGCGTGCGCACGTATGTGTGTGTGTGTGTGTGTGTGTGTGTGTGTGTCCCTAAGACAGTCTATGAGACAGCCTACAAGGAAAAAGAAAACAAAGGAAAGTGTGACACGAGAAAGAAATAAGTGGAAGAAGGCGTGAGCGTAGGGGGAGGAGGCCAGGCGCTGGAGAGGCGGAGAGGATGGATGCCGGAATGCAGGCAGAGCTGGCTGGGAGGGAGGGTGGGAGGCCGCACATGTGTGAGAGAGAGACAATGATGTCAGCATTTCCTTCTGGGTTGGTCATGTGGCCCTTGCCAGGTAAACAGACTGGAAATAGACTCCATAAAGGCAGCGCCTGCTGGGGGAGGGTGGGCGGCGCTGGCGCTTCACCCTTTCCTCTCCCTGGTCCTAAACAAGCCGACTTTCATGTTTGTGACAAGGTGGTCTCCGAGTGGAATTGCATTTTTACGAGCCCAGGAATATGACTCAGGGAGGGAAAGCTATTTGCTTTTATAATTAGCTCAAGTAGTTTAGAGACATTTTTAAAAAGAATGGAAGCAGGAATGAATGTAAATCTAAGCTCATATGCTGTGAGTGTCCGGGATTGGAGATGGCTCATCCTCATTGGTCTCCTTGGGAAGGGGGTCAGATGGGGTCTAGATTAAGGATGAATTGGAAGGCTGCAGTTTAGAATGAAAGGATCAGATGCTGTGATTATCAACATTAGGGTGGGGGGGAAATGCTAACAGACTCAAGGAGAATATATTAAAGGAGTTTGATACAGCTCAGTGTGTGACCGTGATGCCACAGGGAGGAGGAACTGAGACCTCACGAAAGAGATTAGGTGAAGAAAAGACAAGCTCCTGTGACTTCCAAGCAGAGTTTTTTCCAAAATGATATAAAACAATCCCCAACCAAAACATGGCAGGGGCTCAAGGCATTTTAGAATGGCAAAGTCATGTCTGGAAACTATCTGATAGCAAAGTGGATGGAACAGGTAATAATCCTTCCACCTGGAAAGTGCCAGAGTCCAAAATGGTGGGAGGTCGGGGCAAGTATGTGGCCCTCCAAATTCCAGGAAACAGAGCCTTCACATCCATGATGAAATAGCTTATTTAGGTCATTTTTTGAATAATTTTGAACTGAAAGGATCTACTTTATTTTGGTCATAATTTTCTATGTCCTTGTGGAAATTTGACCAAAGCCTGTAGGAGGGACAGTGACTGACTGTCTTAGTTTTCGAGGGTTTATGGGGGTCCTGGGATGTGGTTTTAAATCGAGGACAGTCCTGGGCAAATTGGGAGAGGCCCAGTCTAGACAGAAATAACAAGATAACTCACCCCCTACCCTGTTCCACTCATAAAACAAAACATTTTCATTCCAGTTTATTCCTCTCTCCTTATTCCTTTCCCTCAACTTTCCTCCATCCATTTATAGCAGGGACCACCATGAGACTAATACGTAACTCTATATATGGACTTAGAGCTGGCAGAACACAGCAAGTTGAACAATGGGCTTTATTAGCACCTGGGGAAAAAAGGAGGGGATAAAAACCTGTACATCTTTGCAGCTTCTCCCCCACTTTCCCTTATTGAGGTGGAGAGAGGGCGAGTCCATCAATGTCACAAGTACACTTTCAGCCCTTGGGTTGAAAGATAGATATTTGATACCCTTCTCCGTTAACAAAATACGTCACTCTGACAAGACTCCCAGCCCAGAGTTATTTTTGCAGCATTATGTAATTGGATTGCCTGGTCAGGAGTACTTCCTTAACAAGGCTTTCAGCAACACTGTCGTGTGGGCCTGGCCAGTCCTGACCAGTTACACACACTGGCTTCAGCCCCAGTCAACCCAGCTAAACACAAGGAAGAGACATCAGACCACATCACTGACCTGCCCACTGCATCCCCTTGCTGCAGAGCCCCCAAAGGAGCACTTCAGGGCCTGGTGACACATGCGGAGGCCAGAGTTGGTAGAAGACTCCCACAGCCAAATTTCAATCTAGACGTAGCAAGCATATGTCTTCAGAGGGGTCCGCAGGCCTGCTGCCCCACATACTCTTCCCTGTCCCCACAACCAGGAGACCCAAAAACCTGCCATTGGGATGTCGCTGCCCTCCCCAGTTTTCTGGATTTCCTCATATTCCTTCATGTGTAATTGGTCACCTGATCATCCCTTCCTGTTAGCCTTGCTGACTCACAAAAGTTAGGAACTTGTCTGAGCTTCAGACAATAAGAAAACTTACAAAGAAAAACAAAAAGCCTGGTATGAACTTCCCCTTGTATAGCCAGCACAGGTCTGCAAGTCCAGGAGTATACTGGGCAATTGTTTCAGGGGTGATGGTATGTTGCTGTCAACTTGGGCAATCGTTTACATTGTTGTATTTCATTGTCACTTCTGGTTTTTTGGCCTTTAGAGAACATCCACTATGACTTTCAGTGGTGTGTCTCCTAGCTCCGAATTGAGCTCTGAGTCCAGAATATTTTTCTTTCCATTCCCTCAGCCCTTCTGTACTGTATATCTCTTTTATTTTCCATTGTGTCTTTAAAGCCAGATGGATCTGGGTTCGAATTCAAGATGAGCGACTTAATAGCTATGTGATCTTACTCTCCCAGTCTGACATAAGACTAATAATAATAATACCAGCTTCCCAAGGCCACTGGGAGAATTAAATGCAACTACATGTAAATTATGTGCAGGTGTCAAGGAACTAACACATAGTAGGTGTTCAACAAATGTTGGGCCTTCAGGAAGGAAGGAAGGGAGGGAGGAAAAGGGTCATTTTGCCAGAATCCTAAGAGCTAACACCCATCCCCTTTACTATATCACAGATCTCCTGCAGGAATGCCCTTTTTAAGGGTGCTGAATTGAATCTCACCATCATTGGGGGAGGGAGGGAGGTCAAGAGAGAGCACAGAGTCCCTGGGATAGAGACCCTCGTGGCTGTTTCTTTTTTGAGAAACCTTTCCTACCTGAAACTCTGGCCTCCTCCTGCCCCCTTGCAGTCAGATTTTCCCTGCAGACCCCTCCATGCTGGGGACCAAGGTGAATATTTGTTTTCATTTTGCCTGTGCCAAAGTGCAGGGGCCACCAAGTACCCAGAGCAAAGGAACAAGGGATGAGTGAGGTTTCTCCCCAGGTGTCCAATTTTGTGAACCTTGAATCTGTTGCAAAGGAGGGTTCACTCCAGCTCCACAGCAGGAACCCACAGGTCAGGGATTCCAAAGGCAAACGTAGGTGCAGACAGCCACAGGCGAAATAATGGAGGCGACAAGGAAGGAGAGGTTCCTTGGAGGGCGGGGTGGAGGTGGGACGAGCCAGCAATGAACAAACCTCACCTGAAATGAACAAACGTCAAAAAAGCCCGTTAAGTTGGCTGTACCTGGAAGGGGACAGGGCGGGGTGGAGGAGAGCCTGTGGCAGCCCGCACCACTGTTCCAGTTGGAAGGAAGCCCTTCCCTGAAGACTGTAGGTTTAACCTTTAGCATTCAAGTGTCGGGGCTTAAGTGTCGTTATGAGCAATTCTTCCTGCTACAGCGTTCCCAGACTGCGGGAAGAGGGGTCGGCACAAATCCGCCTGCTTTCCTTTCCCTTCCCAGACAAAATGAGACAGAGGGCGACGTGCAGTACCAAACACCCGGACACAGAGCCTGGTTGCATCTGGCTGTCACTAACCTTAAACATCCACTCCCACCTCCAAGGCCAGACCTCTCCCGCTGGCCTCCTGGCGAGCAGGGCCCCAGGGTTTTCTCCACTCCGAGCTCTCCCCGGGCTGCAGGGTGCAGAACAGCCTCCTGGGGCCTCCACAAGGAGTGGCTGCCTGGGAACCCTGCCTCGTGTCCTCCTGCATTTGGATTCAGGACCCCCAGCTGTCCCGACCGTTGACCTTGTGTCCCCCGCCTGGGTGCCCTGCAGGACGGGGTTGGAGTACCTGTGTTCCAAAAGAAACTGGCCAGTCGGGTGAGGGCGATGGAGAGGGAATCGAACCACTAGCGGCCGGGTTGGAGAGTGAGCAGTGAGCCGAAGGCCGACACAGGGCCTGGGCAGCTCAGGACACCGGCACAAGGTGCGTCCGCCACTGTGCCCAACCCTTCCCAGGTGGCTGCTGGAGCCAGGCCCCCAGCCTGGTGGTTTTTCTGGGGCACGCCCCGCAGGGGCTCAGTAGGTGCTGGAATTGCTCCGCGGGGGGCCACTGTCCCACCCTAGGGAGGGGCAGTGAGGCCATGCTGTGCGCGCACCTGTGCGGGGCGCCCGGGTCCCAGCGCAGCAGTCCTCCGTCGGCTTAGCTTCCCCAGCCGGCCTCTCCAGAGCCCCGAGCCGGTGGAAGAATAAAGGTTTCCATGAACTGGGACTGGGTGTGCCAGGCATTAGGGATGCGCGCCTGTCTCAGTGAACTGGGATCCGTGTCTCCGGAAACTGTTGGGATCTCTAAGGTTATGGATCTCGGGGAGGAGAGGACAGAGCCTCGTCTCTCAAACGCCCAGCCCTGGGGGCAGGAGAGCAGCCAGGAAAAGGACGCGCCCTCTGCCTCCACGAGCAAACTGGCGTCGAAAGTCCCTGCTGCCCCGCTGAGTCCTGGAATTAAACTAGGAGGCGGCTGCGCCCACAGGGGGCCACTGCCCTGGCCTCTCCCCTGGCTCAGTCCGGATCCATAGGACACGCGGCGGGGAGCCCAGCTAACGGGAGCCCCAGACTGTGTGTCCCGGGCCTGGCGAGCACCGGATCCTGGGAGTCCGGGGAGCCGCACCCTGCCCTCCACCCTCCTGCCTTAACCAAACACTGGCCCCAAATTTCATGCCATCCGCGTACAGGAACGATCTTTTTCTCTATTTCTAAGAATGAGAAACAAACGAATTAGAACATTTCTGCTCTGGAAAAATATCTGTTCGATGTTGTTTGGTGCTTAAATTGTCCTTGGAATTTTTTTTCAGTCATATGGAAAAGAAAAAGAAAGTTGATGCACACCCCAAACCTTGTTTCTTTTTAAACCGTCCCCTTAGACGTGCAGTCGGTTACTGCAGATATTTTCTGGGGCGAAGAGAGCGAAATGGAATGGGAGGGAGGATGAGGACTGGGAATCTCTCATTTTAAATCCCATTACTGGCTTTGAGGACAGGCACAAAAAAATCAGGAAAAGATCGTTCGTCCCCCACTGATTTCCTTCACTTCAAAGATTTCCCTCGCCCCTTATATCAGAAATATTATGGCGCTAGGTATTTCTCAAGGAAAATAAATGCACATATTCCTTAGGAATATGTACACTGTATAGGTCCCTTTTTACATTTCTCAGCAAAAAAAAAAAGGAGGGGGGAGGTGGTGGGTGGGTAAGGCACTCAATTCCCTGGCTATTAAACAAGCCATGCCTGCAAGAAATGCAGGCATCCGAGGATTGCTCAGCCGCGCATCCCTCCATTAGCACACACCGGTGTGGCTGTGTGTCAACAATGCACGTGCTACCGTGGGTACCCACCTACTCCCCTCGCCAGCCCTAGCCGGCTCTGTGCAAATGGGCTCAGTTGCCCGCTTGCAGCCCTGCTCTCAAGCCTCCTCAAGGATCCCGTTTTGTGCCTCAGGGTGGCAAGTTGGGAACCTGAATCCACCCCCACCAAATTCTGCCCTTGGAAATCCCTAAAGCGAGGTAGCCAAACCCAGGGTGTCTATGCCTCAAGTTGTTCACTTTTTTGCATTGAAATGAGAGTATTTCTCTCCCTTCTTCACCGGCCTCTGGCTTTATTTAGGTGTCGTGCAAACTTCTGGTACCAGGTCACCAAAAGGGAAGCAAGCCAGTGCTTGCTGGTGGTGCAGGCAGAGCGGAACCCAGAAGAGCCACCAGGTCCGAGGCGCCTCCTGCCCCAAGGTTGGATTTCAGATTTCCATCGCAAAGGAGCTAAGGAAACTGGGAATCTGACTCAAACTCTGGAACTGACTAATTGCCCTGCATTTTCACAATGCGCCATGTATTCGAAATGAAGGGCAGGCTTTATCGCTTGGAACTCTTTCAAGGACCCGGGCACTCCAAGTTTGGGGCTAATTCTTTAAAGGTTTTACTTCTGAGAAATAGGGGTGGGTGGAGAATGAAAGAATGAAACATACCCACAATCCACGTACTGAGATGGCACTCAAGAGTAGGTTGTGGTCTCTTTTGAATCGGGAGTTCAAAAGGGAAAAAAAAAAAAAAAGGCTTGTTCCCTCCCCCTTGCCCCAGGGATGAAACCTCTCTAGATTCGAGCGGCCAATTTGGTTTGATTTCCGCGGTTTGGAGCCTCTGGTGGGGTTAGGGGGCGGCAGGGCTCTGAAGACAAACCTCAGCTGCCTTCTGGACCAGCTGGTCCGCTCTTGGCCCTGGAAGCAGAAGCTGAAATCGGGGGGATTCGCCCTTACTCTGGAAACTGGAGGGAGCGTCTGGGGAGCGCATCGCCGAGCCTCCCCGCCGTGCCCTCCACGCCTTGAGTGTGGACCTCCTCCATCGCTCCTCTGCCTGTCTACTCTCAGCACCCCCCACCTGCCTCCTGTCCCCCAGGGACCTCGCCCCCCTTTCTCTGTGTCATTGTGACCAGTTCTTTTCCCATCCCAAACTCCTTTCCCTTGGAGTAACTTTCCAAAAGAACTGTCGTCGTCCTAAAGTCCAACCTTGTGGGGATGAATTTGGGACACTCTTTCTCAGTGAAAGCCCTTTTTGCAAACGCCGTATCCGCGCCCCTACAGTCCACCAGAGCATCACCTGGGCACCGAGCTCCACAACCTGGTGCGCCTGGCAGCGCGGTGCAAAGCAAAAGGGGACTTAAGACGCTTTGCTCTTTTCCAGGGAAACGCCTCAGAAACAAATCTGAATTTGGTTTTTGGTTATCTTTCAGGCGTCAAAAATATTTTGACAAAAGTATTCTCCGGGCTGCCTGAGTTGGGGGGTGGGGAGCTTTTGACCGAAAATGTGGGCAAAAGCAAGAAGCTGCATGTAATGGACACCACTGTGTACATCTACTCACAGCTGTGAGCAGTGTGACTGGAGTCTGATGGGCTGGTGCCAACATCCAAATTCCCCCATCCTGCCGAGGGCACCCCTGTTTTCTGCAAAAGGGGAGCAATTTTTACCCGGCCCCAGCTGCTCACCCTCTGGCGCATTAAGAGCAAACTTTCTGATTTAGTGGTTAAGGCTCGGGGGCGCAGTGGTTTAACAGTAGGACAGAGCTATGGATGGAGCAATTCAGACACTCAGAATAACCTCACCCGCACCCCTAGGAGAAAGGGGAACTGTTCCATTTGTCTGGGGGTCAGGAGGTGGACTCGGGGGTGGGGGGAGGGAAGGGATGGATGAAGTGCCAAGTGCCGCGCCTGGCTGCCTCTCCCTCCTGTTTCTCCCTCCCTACCTCATCTTCTGCTATTTCCAGAGGCAGGAGAAAGGTGATCTCGGACTTGACCCCTAAATCACAGCTGCTGGTGGCTGCACCTCGCTTGGGGATGAGTGCAGCCTCTTCCCTGGGCTCGGGCAGCTTAACCCTTTCGTGCCCGCGCGCTCGTGGGCCGGTGGCAGCGGCGCCTCTGACCCCGGCACAGCGAGCAGCCCGCCTCCTCGGCGCGGCACCTTGGATCCCACGAGGAGACCACAAAAGGGCTAGACTGCGGGCGCTGCGAGCCTGGGGCATGGGCAGGGCGGCCCGGAGGCTGCCAGGGAGCCTAGGGAAGAGCCGGAGTTAGCGGAACGAAGAGGGATGTTTGGATCGTGTTAACTAGCCAGACAGATGCACTTCGGCATGTCTGCATTTATGGAATCCATATGTTGTCGTGGCAAATGAAAGGACAGTAACACGTACATACAATAGACTTAGAATAACAATACACATTCAAAAAGGAACCTGCACATTCTTCACCCTGCAACTCTTCCCTCAGATCCAGCTCTAGAGTTGTACCGGGAGAGGCAACCTTTCAACCTCCCCTGCCTCCACACGGGGTTTTCTTTTTCTTCCTTTTTTTTTTTTTTTTTTTTTTTGGTGAGTGTGTGTTGTATCCCCCAACCCCCCAGAGAAGAAACCCAGGGCCCAGAAGCTAGGCTCTTTGGAAGTAAGATCTCCTAAGATCCTCTTCACCTCTCTTTCCCCTGAAGACTGGCCCATCGCACCTTGAACCAAATAATGGCTGATCACAGTGCAACCTCAGATTCTGAAAATCGCAGGGGAGCAGATTCTTACTCAAATTCACCATCCACATCTTCATCATTAAACCAACACTTCTATGTTATATTGAAAAAAAAAAAAGTAACTTCAAACAGATTTGGAAACAAAAACCCCCAGCGAGAGAGCACACACATAGCTCTGTATAGTACCTTCATTTATGTACATCTTATATATTTGCGTGCACATATATATATTCACTCACACAGATGCAAAGACATCTAAAGTCATTCACATGTATATTTATGTACTCATTTATACATATAACTTTGTGTTTATATATCCATTCCTTTAAGCATGAGGCAGAGAAATATACACATCAATGCAAAATTTAGCCTACATTCCACTTTCTTTCCCTACTGTAAATATCTTCAAAACAGACTGGTCTAAAATTTTCTGCCCTCTTGCTAGCTAAATATAGGATTTAGGTTCTGAATTTCTTGGTTCCTTTTTTCATTTTGTACATAAAATAATCCATATAGATGCTGGATTATCACCTAAGCATAATTCAATCATAGAAGCTTGGTATCTCTCCTCCTTAAAACGAATTCACTCAGTAAAATTAGCATAAGTATTTACCAGATTAAGCTGACATTTTCCTATATGGCTACACGAAATACATTTATATCCAGAATTTCCCCCAAATAGCCTAGACCAGTGGAGATACTGACTTTCTCCGCACTGTTCTGAACAATAAGAAAAGAGCTACAAGTTCGCTTCTAGTACTATTTACATTTTTAAAAGAAATTAAATACATAGCATTTAAGTGAGTTTTCAAGATCTACAAGGAGAAATTCAATTCTGCTACATCTTAAAAAAATAAACTAACAGATTTATGCAGATTCGTGAAGACAGATAAATAGGAAGCAAATATACTCCTGAGGGTCTGAACAATTTTCCTTACCTGATGTATTATGGAAAAATTCAGATTTATCAGCCTTCCTTCAGTCAGCTACATTTTACACTGACCTGCACTTTGGACTGAAAGGGAAAAAAAAAAAAGATTAACTGTTGCCAATGAAAATTTTAAAATAATAATCAGAAACCGGACAAACTGAAGGTAAAAATATACAATGGCTGCAATAAAGATAAATATTTATTTAATCAAAGTAGAAGTTGTGTTTGGACTGTAGGAATGTTTCATCCTTCCCTTAAAAAAAAAATCAAGAAAGAAAAAAGCCAGAGTCTTTGCAAGCTCCTGGAGAGTTCCCATTGTGCAGGGCTATCGAGAGCCTAGAATGGCATTAACCTCACAAAAGACACATTGTGCAGGGGACAAAAAAAAGCCCCTTCTTCTACAATAACTTTTAGCTTTTTTATTTTTAGAAAATGACAAAGGTTTTGCAAGCACTGACTGGTGAAACCTGTAGCAAGCCAGGCTGGACTTGGCTTTATTGATCAACTGTCCCGCATGGAAAAGCAGCCAGGAAAAGTTTGAATGGCAATCCAGATTTGGCTCATAGAGAGGAAACCCCTGATTTTTCTAAATGTATTTTCTTTCTTTTTTTCTTCTAAATAAAACAGCATTATTCCCAGAGTGAATTCAGAAGGATTAGATGAGGTAACTGCAAAATCCTAAACCGGGTTTCTCCCCCTGGTCTTGACTAAGAAGCTGCACGCTCTTAAGAATACTGGAAAATCTCTCAAAATGAAGAATTCCTTTTTAATCAAACAGATTTCCCGATTAATCTCCAAATTCCTTCTAAAATAAATAATCCATCTAGGCTAGGGCAAAAATATTTTTTTCTAAGAAAAATAAGTTTTAGTGCGTGCTGTCTACCTGATGTTATAGGGTGTACTAATAATGCCTTCAAAAACATAAATGTTATTTTTACCTTTGTTTGCAGATCACTTAAAGTGCAAATTGCATTTTATTTTATTCCAGACATTGTAATCTCAATGGTACTAGTTCATATTTAGAACTTACATAAATACATACTTGTCATTTTAAAAAATCTATTGCTGTAGGAGTGACGCTAAAGCTTGGATTTGAAGGGGGGGTGGGACAGAGAGACAGGGGATGGGGGTGGAGAAAGAGTTGAGAGAAAGAGAGAGAGAGAGAGAGAGAGAGAGAGAGAGAGAGAGAGAGAGAGAGAGAGAGAGAGACTGACTCTTGTTCTTTCTGCGTTTGTTTGCTTGCTTTTTGGAGGTACCGTACACCCGCCTAAGTGATGGCTTTGATGTACTGGGAATCGGTACAGTAGCAGGGTCCCTGGCTGCTGTCTTTGATTCCAGGGATCTCCTTTGGGCTCTAGTGGGATGTACTGCTCCTAGTCTTTATCTGAAATCCATCCTCTCATTTCAAGCCCTTTGGCTTCGAGATTCTGCTCCAAACTCTTGGAGGTAGCTGCAAGACTTTTTTTTTTTTTTTTTTTGGCATTAGGGAAGGGGTATGTAATTTCCCCCCTTTCTCCACTCTAGACCTTTCCTCACTATTTAAATATATTGGCTCTCTTTCTTACGAATTTAGTCTGAAATTATTTTTCACTGCCTTTATTACATCCCTGCTTTTGATGGCAAAATAGCTTCCTGCGTTTTGAAAACATCTGCTTTCCAGGTTTTACACAAGAAAATTGACTTTACTTTTCTCAAGTCCAGAAAGGTAGAAAGTTGGACTTGTTTCCAAGTGCAACTTTTCCTTTTCTTGTGTTTCCTTAAGTTACCCCCTTTCAGTTCTGATTCACTTTCCCCTTTTATTTCTTCTAATCATCACTCCCCTCTTCCCCTCTTTCTAAAGATCCAGAAATTGATTGTCTTATATTAGAAGACAAAATTAACATATTATATATATATTGTCTAGTCTATGGTACGTGTTAAAGTTTCTCCATATTTTATTTGTCCTCCGATTTGAGAGAAGGTAATTTTCCTCCTTTTAAAAAAATCTCAGATTTGCAATTTAAAGTGGCCTCTATTCTAAATCTCTGCTGCTTCTCTGCTCTTTCACTTAAATCTTTGCTTTAAGCTGTCCCACTCCATTATTGCCCCCCTTGCTCCTCTCTTCTTTGAAGATGCTCTCTTCCTATTTAATTTAAACATTGCTGCATTTGCCAAAAAAAAAAAAAAGAAAGAAAGAAAAAGAAAAGGAAAAAAGAAAAATAAGAAAGAAGAAAAATAGGAAAGAAAAAAATCTTTTAAAAAATCTTAGGTTCCTATTGTTGCTTCTCTGCATTTCACTTCTCGGCGTGTGTGTGCGTGTGTGCGTGTGTGCGTGTGTGCGTGTGTGTGTGTGTGAGTGAGTGTGTGTGTGGTGTGTTTTTAATACATGCATAAACTTTTGGTGCCTCTCTCCCTCTTCCTGGGCTCTTCTCCCATCCTCTCTTCCTGCTCTCCTCGCCCTGCTCATCACTTTCCCCTGGTTTTTTTTTTTTTTCCTCCCTTCCTCCCCTCTGCCTCCCTCCACCTCCCCCTTTTCTTTTTTGCTGAATCTTATTGATCCAGAAGGTGGCTAATTAGCCCTTCCCGTCGTGCCTGGGTAATGAAGCACATGCGCACTGAATTAATCACAGCCATTTTTTGCAGGAAACTAATTAGCAGAATAAAGATCCAAAGACTTTTTTTTCTTTTCACTCATCAGCTCCCACTTCCAGCGCGTCCCCTCCGACCGCTGCAGCCGCCGCCGCCGCCGCCGCCTCCTCCTCCTCCTCCCGGCCGCAGCCGCCGCCGCCGCCGCCTGCTTTGCATCCCAATTACAGCCTAGAGCCGCTGCCGCCGCCGCCGCCGCTTCTCCTCCGTGGCCCCTGCCCGCTCCGGGGGCTGTAAACTCCCCGCCAACCATGCTGCTCGGCGGCAGCGGCGGCGGCGGCTCCGGCTCCCCGGCTGCGGCCGCCTCCCGCCCCGGGCTCCGCCGAGCGCGCTCCAGCTCCGCCGCCGCCGCCGCCGCCGCCAGCAGCGCGTCCAACGCCGCCGCCGACCCCCGCCAGCCGCCGCTGCTGCCTTGATGGGCTCCGCGGCCCGAGCGCCTCTTTTCGGGATTAAAAGCGCCGCCAGCTCCCGCCGCCGCCGCCGCCGCTGCCAGCAGCGCCGCTGCAGCCGCCGCCGCCGGAGAAGCAACCGCGTAAGTGGCAACTTTTCCCTCTTTTTTTTTTTTTTTCCCGCCGCCGCTGCCTGCTCCTCCTCCTCCCGCCGCCACCGCCCGGACGCGGGGCTCCTCGGGGCGCCCGGGCTGCTTTGCATGGGGCTCGTCCTGCCCCCTCCCGGCTCCCGCGCCCGGCCGCCGCCGCCGCCCGCGCTCCCCGCGCCCGCGCCCTGCTCGCTCGCTGCGTCCCGCT
Organism: Macroglossus sobrinus; assembly: GCA_004027375.1. NCBI lineage: Eukaryota > Metazoa > Chordata > Mammalia > Chiroptera > Pteropodidae > Macroglossus > Macroglossus sobrinus. Next base: position 70,068 of record PVKZ01002270.1, read on the forward strand.
CGCCTTCCCCCTGCGCCAAACTTTCTCTTTCTCTTCTTCTTCCTCCTCCTCCCGCCGCCGCCGCCGCCGCGGAACCCGGGCCGCCCCCTCCTCCCCGGCCCCCGCGCCGCTGCCGCCGGCCGCCCGCGACCCCCGGGAGGGCGGAGGCGCCCGGGGCGAGGCCCGTGCGGCGAGTTTGGAGGCGCCGCCGGGCAGGGCCGGCCAGGGCGCGGGCCAAGGGCGGGAGGGCGGCCGGGGTCCGGCCGAGACAAAGGCGGCGGCCGGCGAAGGGGGGCGGTCCGCCGGGCCGAGCGCCCCCGCCGCCCCCGGCCCCCAACTTTGCCCCACCCCGAGAGGTGCCGGGCCCGGGGCTGAGCAGCCGCGCGGGGCGCGCACCCGGCCTGGAGCGGCCGCCGCGGCCGCCGCCACCGCCGCCGGCCGGCCGGGCGCCTTCCGTGCCAGGGCTTGGGCTGCCGGGGACGCGGCCGCCGGGCCGGAGCCTCGGGGTCCGAGAAGGGGCGAGGGGGCGACAGGGTCGCCAGACCCTCTACCTGTCGGCTCTCCGCCCTGTCCCACTGGCAGCGCCGTGAACGCCCAGAGGGGGCTCTGCCCTGGACACTAGGGGCTCTCGGGGGCTCGGGGCTGTGCCGGCGGCCAGGACGAGACCTAGCCCGGCCAGCCGAGGCTCCTTGGCCAGCTGTGTTCAGAGACATCAGAGTCTTCCTTCCTTCCTTTCTCTTTTTTCTTTCTTTTTCTTCTTTTTTTTTTGTTTTTTGTTTTTTGTTTTTTTTTTTTTTGCTCACGCGAATCTGGACTTGTTTACGTTCCGTTCCCCACGCTTATTCCTTGTCTTGCTCCCCTCTTTTCCACGTATTTTCTCCATTAGATGCAAAAACCATATTCCTGAATTTTACGTTATGCATTTTCATGTACATCTTTTTGCATCTCTTTTGGAGAGTAGATCTAAGTGTATTTCATTGAGTATATTTAAATAGTGTATGAACTCAGTACTCTTAGGGTTTTTGTGAAGCCATTAAATTTTAAAAATACGTTTTACTTTGCAAATTAATCTGTTGCTCAGAATCTAACTTTTGAAAATGTTGTGCAATTCTTTTGACTGTGACAGATTCTTTGATTACAAGTGCTTTCAAAAATCACCCACTCTTAACTTTTCCCCCTTGTTGCTTTGAAGTAGGGTAAATATGACAATTTTTATTGGTCTCAATTATTGAAACTTGATCTAAGGATTATATGGAAGAAAGAGACTGATTGCCTTTTTTCTGGCCTCCAGTTCTGCTGACTTTTAGAAGGGGGGTTTGTTAAGTACCTTTGAAGAGTATGACATACGGTGATCGCTTGGCTGTAATGCAAATTACAGAACATAAATTCACTTTGGAATTAAAAAAAAAAGACTCAAGTTCTTTCAGTGGGGACACTTGAGGATTTATTATGTTTTTTAAAAAATTACTTTTTTTCTCTGCTTTGGAAGAATGACTAGTTACAGACCAACTTATTTTGAGGTCTTCCGAGAGAGGCTTGGGAACTGGGAGAGGGGAGAAGATTGATCACAATCTGCATAATCAATAGGGCAGCGTGCCGCAATCGTGTACCTACATTAACTGTAAATTTCTACAGATTCTGCAGCGTGGGTGCTCCAAAGCCTTGCTTGAATTCTTAGAACGGATTTAGAGTCTGTACTAGTAGAATTTACCGCCCAGTCCTCCGGAACAATATAGGAGAAGTCTACTCTGAGAAGTGGCTCATTTTAAAACTTTAGTTTACTGTACACTTTTTTTTTTTTTGGCAAATCTGTTTACATGTTGGGGTATGAGGTACTGAATCCCCCAAATGTAGGTATTCTATAGTTAAAAGAAGTGGAAAGTATGGCGGGGGGGGGGGCAGTTAGAGGATGGGAATTTGCTTATTGAATTACCACTTCCGGGGCTCTCTTCTTATAATGTTAGATATCTTTAACTGCTGTGAGTAATCAGGAGATATGAATATGAGAGAGTAATACACCAGAGATTGAAGCAATGTCAAAAGTAAGGATTGCTGTGTGTATGTATGAGGGGGAGAGAGAGAGAGAGAATGAGAATGAATACAGATACTTATACTCAGGCTTGAAAGCTTGGTGGTAGGTGAATCCATATTTGGAGATGATTTTGAAATAGTCTAGCAAATGGTGCACGAACAGAATTTTGTAAAAAATGTACACGGAATCAGTTTTGAAAGGATTGCAGTTTGAGGAGATGAGGTGTGGGCAGGAAAACCTACTCTAGGCCAGCAGCCTTCCTCTGTCTGTGTGTCTGCTCCCTTCCCCCTCTCCGAGTTTTAGTTTTTAATTACTTAATGCTAAAACGCACAAGGCTTATATAAATATTTGCAAATGCTCTTTCCTATTGATTTCTCTGAATAAACTGCTCTGCTCAGGTCCAGAGAGGAGGCAACTCAGATCTGTGGACTTTTTAAACATATAAAGCCTCTGGAGAAGTGTTCGTCCGTGCATGCATGTGTTTATGGGTAGAGTAGTAGACAAGAAGATTTGGAGGGGGGGCCCACAATGAGAGTTCAGGCTCCAGGTAGTGTTTGCAGAGAAGCTGGGCTGGAGCTAGCCCCATGGCCTGGCAATTCTGACGTGTGTGGATTTGCGTGTGTGTGTGTGTGTGTGTGTGTGTGTGTGTGTGTGTGTGTGTGTGTGTATGTGTGTGTGCGTGTGTGTATGTGTGTGTGCGTGTGTGTGTGTGTGGTATGGGTGGCTATACTGGGGGAGTCTGAATGCACATGCACTTACAATCCCCCCCGTACTCCATTAAATATGGAGTTTTCCAGGTCTCAGTGACTGCCTTCTCCTCAGGGTCACATTGAGTTCGAATCTGACCCAAGGTGCAGGAATCCTGCGATGGAGAAATAAAAGAATATACAGAATTGAGGTCAGGTCAGCTGCTCAGAGGCCAAAACCCCTACAGTTGCTTTGATTTTATTTTTTTGTGTATATTTTAGGCTCCTCCTGCCATGTTACAAATTGTGCCTCCCCCTCTCAGGTATTTGCTGTGTAGTTTAAAGGCACCGGGGCTTCTGCCTGTGTAGATGTCTGCTCCCAGCAAGAACAGAAAATCCACAATACTGAATCCAAAACAAAACAAGGGAAGAGGGGGAGGAAAAAACCCCTATTGAGTTCAGGCAAATAAGGTTGGGTCTCCAGATCCGATTACAAAGCAGCTTTGAATATGCAAGACAGCACACAAGACCAGTTAGTCCAGTTACAACAAACTATTAAAAAAAAGAGAGAGAGAGAGAGAAAGAAAAGGCATGTTTAGGTCGTAATTTGTTAGTACAAGGAAAAGAATCCCACATAAAGCTGCCTCTTTTTTTTTTTTCCCTCCCTTTGCTGGCTTCATATACAATTCACTCACCCTCTTCTGATTTGTCTAGTGCATAGGTTCTTTTATTAAAATCTTTTGGGTTTAGGAAGATCGCTGCAAGCAGCACATTTTCTGTATTTTTCCCCCTTTATCTTAGAGGAGAGTTGGCAGGGGTTCTGTGGTTTGCAGTTACACAATATGTTATCATGTTTTTAATCACTAAATCATTGCAGTGGTTATAGATTTACAGTCTTGGGGTATTACAGAGAGGAGCAACGGCGGCTATATATATGCTTTTAAATTACACCGATGTAAGCTGCGTATAGCAGCTGTGAATATGGTCGGCAGACTTCAATCTCCCTCACCCCCAGCATCTTAGTTCTTTTTTCCCCTCTGTGATTTTTTCCCCCGAATTGTTTGGTTTGCTTAAAATGAACTATCTTTCCCCTCTCCTGTATTCCTTGTCTCTTTGACCCCCATCCCGCACCAAAAAAAAAAAAAAAAAAAAGGCATTTCAGACCTCTAACCCCAGATAAACTAGAATTCAAACTCTGGCAATATAACTTTGGGTCAGAGAGTAATAATAATAATAATAATAATAATAATAATAATATGTGGATTTCCTAAGAAATCCTCTTAGTTTCCATACTGACCTTCTTTCTGTATTGGGATGGAGGGTTGATTGCAAATCAGGAGGAGGGGGAGGGCAAAAGGAAGGGAAAGCAGGCTTGTGGCGCTTGCCTGCCTGGAACCTCCAGTGTCCTGTCACCGACAGCCCACTTTCAGCTTCTGTTTTTCATATTATTATGTAACAGAATCCTTGGCTGCATTAAAAATTCAGTATTACAAGCTGATTGTAATGCTGCCTCATTAGACAGCACTGTCTGGCCTTGTATTAAGTGAAACACAGAGCATGGCTTTTAGATTATAAACACCAATAAATATTAAGGTTCGGCAAAGGGGGGAATAGTCAGCTGGGTTTTTGGCCCCTTCTGGATTTATATCCCCTCCCATCTTCTTCCCTTCCTCCCCTTTCCTCCCCCCTTCCCACCATGGTTACTGTTATCTGTTTTCTTGGGATGCTGATGTGTTGACCCTAGTGACATTTCAGGAGAGCTTTTTATAGAGTTATCATGTGTACACAAAAGGTTTGGAAGTTTGTTTTGTTTTGATCTGTAATAAACAGGTCCTTACTTTGCTGATGTCATTTCCGTTCATATTTGAGTTGTTTATTGTGCTTCTTCACAGGGCCCTCTCATCCCTGCCCCCACCTGCTTTTCAACCAGAGCCTGTGACTGCCGGGGTAGCGAGGGACATGCTCCTAAGCTGCCAGGTCTGGGTTCAAAGGCTGAGAGTTGCATGTCACCATCTCATCCCAGGGTTCACCCACTGGGGAAGATGTTTCCAGCTTCCAATCTGGTTAAGCACGCCGACATCCACTTGCCCTGGTATTTTCATGGCATGCAGTGATTCATCTCAGTGCTTTTTCTGAAGCACTCCCCTCATACACACCTTGCTCTGTCTTTAATACATAGTTATTGTCTACTTCTCCATGCACCCCCCCACCTCCCAAACCAACTTTGTAATGATGACTTTGATTCAGTTACATATCTGAAGCTGGTATTAGCAACTTCATGCTGCGATAAAAAGAAAATGTTTGCAGGCGGTGCCCACAGCCTTCCTACTATCACCTTACATCCTTGTTCAGGGTTGGGTTTTTTTTTTTCTTTTTTTTCTTTTTTGCATTTATTTTTTTGCTATGTGCCTTTTTGTAGACAGAAAGGCCATTCTTTTGTTACTAAAAATGACCGCAGTGTCCAGTGTCTCTTATTCCCATGTGATCTACAATTGGAATCCCCCCTTTCAAAAAAAAAAAAAAAGTAGGATGGAGAACGGAAGGAGAAAAAACTGACTGTGTAAGACCTTAAGGCTTTCTTCTACTAGGATGATGGGTTTTAGGTTAAAAAATATATATTATTGTTTTGTTCTTTCAGGTTTAGAAATAATAGGGAGAGAGGGAAAAGCAGTCATTAGGAAGTTCACTGAGCTGCTTTCCAACTAAGACGGGTGAAAAATGAACCTGCATTGACACTTGGCTCCATGTGAAAGCCCAGTAACCTCTCCCCCCCCTCCGTGGCCCTGGCCTTTTGTTCCTGGAGAACGGAGCTAAGGTGCTTTTTCTCGTAGACCAAAGGCAGCAGGCAAGGAGTCCCCTTGTGTGCGCATCGCCTTTAGATGGCCTTCTCATGGTTATTGTCAATGCAGACTCCCCCAAACAATTGCTCCAGGGAGACACAAAAGCAAAAACATTTGTCCTATTTTTTTAACCTCTTTGTTTTAGATTTTTTTTCATCCATTCTTTAAATTTCACAGTTTCTATTTGTCTGCAGAGAGACAAACGGAACAGCATGAAGCACATTTTACCGTAGGCCTCACTGGCGATTGGAACAGCCTCAATAGAAATCCAGATTCTAAAACACTGGCTGACTTGGAGGATATGTGAAATTTCAGCTCAGAGCTCTGAAGTCAGATTAGTATGGATTTTGAACAAAAATGCAACTAAAATGAAAAGATAAGAAAATGGGATTCTGGAATCATTTGGGGGAAGAGTGAAAAGGGTCATCTTTTGTTTATCTCTTGGGATCCTGCCCCAAGATGGACAAGAATTGAAAACCCAAATGAAATTCTTTATCCAAAAAAAAAAAAAAAAAAAAAAACCACCCAAAACTGATCCTGGTTATTGTGCTCCTAGAGTATCATTTAATTGATTGTTTTAACACATGTGTAGGGGACCTGTGGGTATATTCTGTGGAATTGATGTTGTGCTGAGAATTTTTTTTAAAAACTACAATTTATATAAAGAGGCCCCTCCCCCTTTTCTTTCCTGTTTCCTTTTTCCTTTCTTCTGCCTCTAACCTGCTTCCCCTCCAGGAATGTGGTTTGCATCAGGCGGAGTGCAAAGGGATGTGTCAAACAGTGGAGACGCAGTCCATCTCTATTCTGGCCCTAAACAAAGCGTCCCTCTCCTATAATGTGTGGACCCCGATTGCAATGCTATCCTTAAGCATCTGTCTGCCTTTTCATTAAAATTCTCAACTTTAAGGTTTAGAAACGCAAATATAAGAATCCCCTTGGGTATAAAAGTCTTGCATGGCAAATTCTCTTTGCCCTTTCAGAAAAAATATTTATGTTTTTTTAAAAAAGAGAGCAAGCTCTTTACCTAACGTTTTTAAGCTGGTTTAAGGCACGTTCTCTATTTTTGCTTCTCTAAAACTTTGGCTTTGTACCTTAGAATTGATTTAGAAAAGCTCTTCCCAATCAGAGTTTTCTAGAAATGGTTACTCATCTGTGTCTTTCTTATGTGTGTCATTGACAGATTTAGGGTGTGAGCTGGGGAGGATGGGTAAGTAAGCTAGATAACGTTCCCCTTATGATTTAGGGGTAAAAGTAATCTGTGGAATTAGTATTGTAGCGATAGATGGAGGCCTTGCGATTTGTGTCACAAAAACGTGAATCAAAACATCTGTGCGTAGGCCTAGGCACAGCAGCCTCCATTGGTTATGAAGGTGAGTATCGGCTCTTCTGAGGAAAGTCTGCATTCTGTCGGGTTCCCAGGAGGCCCTGGCCACCCAGTGGGTACCAGGCACTTAAATGTAACTGCCTAGAAATGATGGGGTGAATTCAGGGCATGGAGTGCAATTCAGCTCCACATGTTTCCGTGTTTATTTCAGCTGCCACCCCCCACCTTTGGCCCTCTCTGACTTTTTTTTAAGCCTCCAGGTTATTTAAGTACTAGATTTAAAATCAATGTGTATGTGTAATTTAATAAAAATAGAAGGATCTGGAAGAATACACAAATCCACCTAAACCCAGTTGTGCTGTGAAAATAGAGCCCAGGTTTAGTGAGAAGTCAGAATGCAGACATTCACTGTATCTTAGCTCAGAGATCATATTTACCTTTTCTAAAGTGAAAGGGTACAGCAGTGGAGAGTGTGTATAGGGAGAGACAAGCCAGTTGGCTCATTTGGGATCATTATAATTTACCAGCCAGCAAAGCCTTAGGGAGCTGGCCTCTGGCTTGGAGAGTGGGGAAGGGGAGGAGTAGGGAAGGGGTTAGCATTCTCTGATTTATTTTTAAATATTTATCCTTTCAGTTGTTGCCAGTTACACTTTCCAGATGAGACGAGCCTAGTTTTTGAGAACTGGTAGGGAAGAATTGCCTGTTCTGAGCGTGGGTTTATTTGTCAACAGCGATCAGGACAGTGATGAGAGTGCCAGGCTGTCACTATCGGGTAGGCTGAGGGTTGAATGTCAGGCAGCTGCCCTCAGAAGACGTAGGGCCTTCCAGAGTCAGAGGACAAAACTTGTAACTTGAATTTCAGAGAAACTATTGATTGCGTTTGTAAGTGCAAAAGTTGCAAATTCCCTCTGAAGAAGTGTTATTTTTGTTAATGATGAAAGTAGGTTTTAGTAGAGGTAATACCCCAGCTTTCGTGCCATCCTTTATATTCATAATGGTACAGAGGCCATAGGTTACCTGCCTGTGGATTACTTGTCCAATTTTTGCCTGTAACAAAGGCAGGCTTGACCAGGCCTCGCCATGTATGTAGCTGGTACCAGATTAAGATAAAGGAAGGGGACGCTGGGTCGCTCGCAGCTCCCTTGTCAGGCCTCTGAAGTGCGAGAGGCTGGTTGCAGTATTAGGGCAGTGGCCCTGCGAGGACACTGTCAGTCTCAGGACAGTGGGAAGCAGGGGGCTGCTTCCCAATTCCTCCTCATCCTTCCAGAATACTTTATAGCTGGTTCTTTGGGCTTTCTAGCTTTTTCTTTTATTGAAGATATTTATCTGTAGGCCCACCAGGTTCATGATGTCATACGATTGTAAAGGTTGTCCCCTCTTAATAAAAGTTAAAGCATCAAAATGAGGTTTTCAAGGAGTATGAACATTTTTTTATTGTCTTTATCTGATGGCCCATGGGTTGCTTCCAGGTGAGGAATGGGGGACTGGAACTTTCATTTTCCCGAAGAGATTTCCAGGGACGTCTCTGCATGGTGTGTGCCACATTGCTTGCGTTATTGTTAGCATCATCATCTTCATGTATTATTCATAGTCACTTTTTCAATTAAATTATTAATTGGTTTTCTTTAAGGTGTTCTCAACTCATGTGGCTAATACAAATAATAGTGTGTTTTGAAAACACCACCTGTTCTTCAGCCTGAGGTCAGGTGGTCTGGAAACAGCCTTGCAGTGATAATACTCTGGTTTATGAAATCATCCTCTACTTTCCTTTTTCGCTCTCTACTCCCCGCTCTACCCCCCTCACTCTCTCATGTGTGACAGAATTTGGCTTGTGCTCTCCTTTGTCCCTAATCGGACGTGATTCCCTAGAGGCAGTCTTTTCTCCCAAAGCCCTAGCTGAAAAAAAAAATTCCTTTTGGAGTCTCTTTTCTGGAGTAAAACGGAAATAGAGGTGGTCTGTCCCCAACATATTAGATATTTATGTTAATTTGGACTGAAATTATATTGTGTAAAATGCCTTATACATGGTGACATAGTTTTTATCAGCCAAGCATCCCTTTTCCTCCTGCATCAGTGTGTGCTTAATGCTAATACGATTCCTTACATACAGCTCTTCGCCTCATGAGCTTATTATATTTCTAACACTTGCATGGTTCATTATTGTTCCGTCGGACAGGACTCTCAAGGCTGTGGGGCCGGCCTGGGTGGGAGGCTTTCAGAAAGGGTAAAAGCAGGTGGTTTTCTGTGCTGAGAGAATTCAGAGTAAATTCAGACTGAGCTCGGGATTCTGGCAGGGAGGACAGGGGCCTTCCAGGGAGATTGCTGTGGGGCTGCCTTTGCATATCAGAATGGAAAAGGTGAACCTGGAGAGGTACGAAAGTGTCCCAGCAATTGCTTTGACCAAGTGGGGGGGGCCACATGAAATTTGATCCCCAGGAGTAGAATATCCCTGTGAAGGGCATGATCTATGCCTGATCTGAACCGATGTGGCTTTATAAGGCGAGTCTTGTTAAAGAGAATGTAAGCTTAATTGCAAACTGAGACTTTTTCTTTTCCTTTCTTTTCTTCCTCTCTCATTAAAAACTCTATCCTTAAAGTCTCAATGGAGAGCAGGGGATGTTTTTATAAGTTTCTGCAGCTGAAAAACAGAAGTGCTCTGTAAAGCAGTTAATAGGATGGGTGTGTGTTTCAAATAAATTCCTGTCCACATTGGCTAATGTCCCCATGCTAGAGAGGCCTGGCTGTGACGTGAAAGGGGCCCAGAGACCGATGGCTCGGGTTTAGAGGCCCCAGGCTCCTTTTTGTGGCCGCGGGCGCGTCCCTTTCTTCTCGCCTGCTTCTAGGCCAGCCCCTGACTTTTGATGAGTGAGGGGTCAGCGCCTGGGGACGCCCGGGCTTTGTTCCCGCGAGGCGGGTTCCGGGGGAGGCGCGGGCCGGGCCTGCCCGGAAGCCTGGTCCCGGGGCGCGGCCGAGCGCCGGGCCCCGCTTGCCCGCGTGTGTCCCCGGGTCCCCGCGCGCGCGCGGCCACCGCCACCACTGGGCGCCCGGCCTGCGCCCGGCGCGACTGTAGATGTCAGGCTTGGCCCGGGGAGCGCAGTGGCGGCGGCGGGGCTGTGAGTTTCGAATTAACCTTCCGCTTTGTTGCCGTGTAATGCGGATCCCCGAAGGCCCCCCGCCCTGCCCGCCCCCCTTCCCCAGGCGCTGCGCGCTGCAAACTGCGAGTTGAGCTTCATTTACATAAAGCGATTCCGGCCGGGCGGCCGGGCGGGCTGAGGGCAGGCCGGGGACGGGGGCGCGGGTGCCGCGCCCCGTGGGTGACTCCCCGCTAGGCGCCCGGGGACCCTCCCTCCCGGGGAGGGGCGACCACCAGCCCGAGCCGCCACCATGAGACCCCCGCCCCTGCCTGCGGCCGCCCCGCACCTAAGCAGAGGCACCTCGGAGCCCCGGGGGCAGCGGGAGGTGGCGAGCATGCCTCCGGGGGTGGGTCAGTGTGGGGCTCGGGTGCCGCTGGAATTTCCCATTGTCGCGCACGCAGCGGCCCCCAGACCTGCAAGTGCCTCCTCTCTCCGGAGGTGTGCGGAGCCTTTGTGTGCCAGGTGAGTGGAGCCTCCTCCCCCCGCCCGCCCGCCCGCCGGCTCTGCGCAGCCAGCCCGGAGCTGCAGGCAGGTGCTGCGAGTCTTGGCTGAACTCCCCATTCTCCTCGGGCATGTGGGGGAAGGGCATGCTGGATGCACTTGAACTGCTCGATCCAATTGGAACCTACCTGGATTGAAAGCCTCTACATTCTGCTGGGCTCAGAGTAAAGCCCTTCCTCCTTCTCTCCCTTCCATTTTTTCTTCCCCTCCCTCCCTCCTTCCTTCCTTATTTTGCTTTTGGATTAGTTCCTGTCTTCTGAGTACTTACAATACGAGTGCCATTTAGAAGTTTGGGTTCCTCCGCCTAAAACTGCATCCTTTTCAGCCCCAGAGGAAAAGTCCCTGGTCCGTTTAAAACAATGTGAAAAGTCCGCTTGTTGTGGAGCAGTGAAAGAGAGAAACAGTTTTGGAGCTGGAAGGCACCTTTGGAGAGTCACTGGACCACTCTAATTTTAGTTCGCACTCTGGAAAAAAAAAAATCAGAGAAGCTTTCATTTCCGGACGAGGGGGACAGGAGTAGGGTGGTCGAGAGGGAGAGAAGAGATGTTTGTCCTATTAAACGAGGAAGACAAATGCCCAAGTTAGGTCAGTAGCAGAAAACAACAAAAGTAATGATTGTAGGCTATGAGGGGAAAGAGGTTTCTGGAAAATGGTCCTACCTGCTTTGGAGATACCAGTGTTGTAATGACAAGAAAAAGCCTGGAGGGCAGAGACCATGGCTCATGCCTGGCATGGTCTGAATGTTTTGCCTGGCACATGGTGCAGGGTATATAAGCTGATGTAAATGAAACCTGTGAGCAGGTGAATCCAGAAAGGTCATCCCTTTCCCCACCCTCTGTGTCATGTAACTGACCTTGGAGACTCTTTGGCAGGTAACTTCAGAAAGAGAAGACAGGGAGAAGGGCTCTCCCTCAGGCTGGGGTATGCTGAGTGGAACATATCAAGGCAAAGCAAGGAAAACGTACCTTGAAGGTAGATAGTGAGCAAGTCACATGCCATCTTATTTCATCCCATGCTTTGAGGTCTTTGGAGACAAGCCACTAAATACATAGACAATAATTTAAAACTCACACTAGCCTGGGAACCTCATTTCTTTGCCATCAAATAGCAGGTGCGAGTTTAGAGTTGGCCCCTGGAGTCCCCCTCATTCCTAAATTCAGGAGGTGTCAAACCTTCATGTTCTTTTAATGGTTGTGGTTTCTGGATAGTTTTCAAGGGGAAACCCTAAAAATCACGAGTTTCGGTAGGCTAGGCTGGAAGGAGAAGGCTGAGTGCTGGGGCTCAGATTGCACTTGAGAGGGAAGCACACACCTTCCAAGGTAACCTGATCGAGAAAGGCCGAGGCCGGGAACGTGGGCCTGTTCCTCGTTATCAGAGCAGCCACTGTGGCCTGAGGTTCTGAATCCTTCTTGTTACCCAACCCCAACACGGAAAGCAATTAGAGAACAGAGGTGGGGTGTGAGGGCAGTCAGGAGACCGCAATCCTCAGTAATTTAAGGGTTTCAAGAATGGAGTCATTGGAGAGAGGTGCATACCTCGATGTTTGCACACCTGTATTTGTGTTCGTTCTACTTTGCAGAGACCCCAAAGGTGCCCCTTCAGAGGGTGTGTGGCTGTGAAGGCCAAGAGAAACTTTCCCTCTCTCCCTTAAGTTTCCCGACTAAGGAGGTTGTCTGCATTTGTTTCCAGCATGTTTTCAGGGAGCATGTAAATTCCTCTCCGAATGGGCTCGGGTCACACTTTGCTCTCTTGTTTAATTATGCAAGTGTTATTTAACAACACAGGGCAGATGCAGAAGCAAGCATTCGTACTTCAAAAACAGTCCTTTTGGAATCACAAGGAATTAAGTGACTTGAAGACCTACTGTCTTTATGACATGGGTCACCTCCCTTTTTCAGCTCTTTTGAAATGGATGTACTTTCTGTAGGATAGAGCTGCTATTTTCCAGTTCCCCTGAAAACAGTTTTGATTGACAGGGGAGCTACTGAGAAACACTTGCTAACTATTCAAAAAAAAAAAAAAAAAAACAACCAACAACATAAAAAACTGAGTTGCTTCCCCAACTACCTGAAACTTTAATTTTGGTTTCTTCCCTTCCATCTTTTATTTGCACAAATGAATACTCGGGCAGGGTGGAAAGGACCCAAATAAAATAGTGTTCTCAGCAGGCTTCTGTTTGGCTCCTCTCAACAAGACAGTGAAGTGCCTGCCTTCTTGCTGCTTTGAGAATGGATTTATCTGCCATGTAAACTCGGTGTCAATTGGAGCGCCAGTGGCAAAGAATTAAAATAAGCAAGATTTCAGCTTTGATCATTATGACTTTAAATGATGATTACTAGACACTCCTAGAACAGACCTGGGTCACCTTGGGTGACCCAAAGGTTGTTGGTTCATTAGAATAAATACTAGCGAAATATTATCTGGGGCTAATGATGATTTAACTTGGTTCTTTCAGTTCTGGTCACAAGTGGTGTCCAGGGAGCGTGTCCTTCTGTGTCCTTGTCACTATGTGCTATTGTTCCTTTTGGATGTTGGATTTTTTTTTTTTTTTGCTTCTGCTGTATTAATGTGAGACACATTCCAGGGCTCAAAAGCAGACCCTCACCTAAGACATTATTTGTATTGCAAAGTTGCAACAGTTTCATGTTAAAAAGTAAATATTTTAGTGACTAAGCAACATTTTATAAAAGTGTAGGAAATTGATGGAATTACTTGAAGGGAAAGAAAGTGTGTTGTCTTTACACCCACTTTTGAGAGTAGCTGGCTTAGTGCTGCTTAACCTGAAAGACTTAGCCTGGTCTCATTGGTGAGTCTGGCCTGAAGAAACTTGCAAATTCCATCTCACACTTCCAGTTACAGGGATAATGCACCTGACGTCCAATATCAGTAACCTCAAGAAGCACAGCATGTGCTGTGGTTTATACTTTCATTTGTTATTAAAATGGTTTCTGCTCTTAGCCTGGCCTATTTCTGCAATGCTTGGGCCTGTTGGCTTACTCTGTTTCCCAAGGCTGAGGTAATTAACCGGGATGGGGGCGTTTTGGTAAAAACACAACAGGAAGGCAGATGCCATTACAGTGAACTTCATGGGGGTCTCCTTGTGGTCTGCTATGAGAATTTAGTTGTGATGGTGCTTGTTAGAAATCAGAGCACAGCCCAGAATCACCTTCTTCTGCCTGGATTAGAAACTAGTCTGGGAAAAAGGGGACCCAGTTTTACTAGAAGCCAGACGAGGGAATTCCTTTGCAGGAGCCAATCTCAGTCAAATATTAAAGGGTACTTGTCCTGTCCAGAGCACAGCGTCCTGAGTCCTCAGGCTGCTCAGATGGAGAAACAAACATACAGAAGCTAAGATTGAGTCAAACTGCCCCAAGGGGGAGACCCAGCAACAATATTGGCTTATTGGCAAACCACTCTCAAAATCCAGATTAAGGAGAAAAACTACAAAATCAACAACTGTCACATTTCTTTTCTATATGATTTAAAGTTGGCTGCCAGATTGTTCTCTTTGAACATGTGCAAAGTGACAATCAAATGTTAGAGGGCTTCCCCCACCCCCACTAATATGGTAAATGACTTTTATGTGGACAAGAACTGGTGAATTGACAGCAGCATTGTGTGAAGCTTCAGAAGCACTGAGACAACTTGAATGCTTTTTTTTCTGGTTTTCTTTCTTCGGGGTATGGGGGACAAGATGGTGAGGACATGGCTTTGAGTGGTCCAGCAGTGACGGCTGTGTTTCTAGAGTTCTTTACCCAAGGAAGATGTCTTGGCTTCTTATTTGTTACTTTTAAAGGTGTTATTTTTTTTTCCCCCTTAGATGTTTCTTCCTTTTTTCCAGTCTTAGTTCCTGGAGTTTCTTGCTTTTGCAGGGATAAGGGTGTGAATAAAAATGGGGAAAGAGACATGGAAAGTTTGCTCAATGGCAAATGTGGCTCCATTTCAGAACAAGACTTCTGTTTTGTTGCTTTTAACCCCAGACAGGGCCTCTTAGCAAAATGCCTGGGTGTAATCTGTTTTGGGGTGAGCCCTTCTCGTTTCCCCTTAGTGGGCCCCCACATAGTCTTGTCAACACTAGGATTAAGCTATGAGGGAGTTTGGGGGCGGTTGATGTGCACCCCTCCAGAGCGGCCTCAGGGGTGCACATGGAAAGTTTCCATGCCTTAGCTGGCTTCCTGTACTGGGGTGGGGGGGGGGGCGGCGAGGAGAGATGGTCAAGGTGGTTCAGCTGCTCTTTCTTTGAATTTTATGCCATCTCCAGGATTTTTCCATCCTCTTCTCACCTGCAGTCGGTCTGAAGCTACATGATAGGAGTGGGGTGGGCAAGACCTGTGCTCCCCTCCTGCCCTTGCCCTTCTGGCTTCTGCTGATTTGGGACTGAAGTCATTGAACCCCCCCTTGCATCCTGATCCTGGCGAGGACAGGGAAGCACTGCTAATCACAGAACGGCCTTGAAGGCTTTCTTAAGTGATTATCTTGTCTTTCATTTTAAGTGGGTCTTTTGGAGCAACAGTTGAGAGTTTATGGAATATCTTTCGTGATCTTGTAAGAAGACTCCGAACTGGGAAAACTGGCTCTGTTGGCCTCTGAAAAGACGGTGGAATTTTCATCTGCTGCCGATTTCACGCACTGTCCTGAAAGTGATTTCAGCCGCAAACCTTTGATCTGGGAATGAGACTTCCCCCCCACTTGCATGCTTCTGGAGGCAAGAGCTGGTGACTGTTCATACCTCCAACTCTTTGTGTGTGTGTGTGTGTGTGTGTGTGTGTGTGTGTGTGTGTGTGTGTGTGAGAGAGAGAGAGAGAGAGAGAGACAGAGAGAGACAGAGAGAGAGAATGAATGAATGAATGTTAGCTGGAGAGGAGGGCTGCAGACGGAGGCCTTGGGTGGTTAAGCATGATTCAGGTTTGTAGACCGGATGGGAACACTGTGTAGACTGAAGGAGTAAGAAGGGCTGAATGACTGAGGTGGTCCTTGGGAATGGGCAAAAGAGCAATTTTGTGTGTGTCTTGGTTTTTCAGTGATGCCCAGTTTCATCTGGGAATGTGACTGGAGAAAAATTCTTCCGCGTCTGTTGGTTGAGCTGGATTTTGAATGAGGACTGTGCCTCTGCACATCTCTTGTAGACTCCGCATTTCAGTATTAATTTCAGTTCACAGGTGGCTGTCTGTCTTCCCTCTTGCATTTCCTTAGTAGAGAGGCTGGAGTCAGATTCGCTGAATGAAGAAAAGACTGAGGGGGTTAGTTCGATATTTGATTTCAGCCCTGTAGCCCCCTCAGAGTCTCATAAGTGCCTGTTCAAATATGAAAGTCTCCCTTCAGTGTATGAAAAGCTCTTTTCAAAGGAGTTTAAACTCCTGTAAGTCTATAACAAGTTCGTATGTGTAGACATGAACTTATTTGCTTCTCGCACTTCTGGTCTCCGAGTGGCCCATTTTGGACAACTTTTCTTTTCCTGACATCTTAGTCCAGTGAAAATATGCTAAAGAACATATGTGTGCCTCCCCCCCCCCCGCCTCAGCAATATTTCTTTCTGTTCTTTTTTTAAACAATTTTTCTTAACTGTTCAAGAAACATGTAAGCCTCTTCCACCATTTCAGGCCCCACTTTTTAAAATGCTCTTTGGCTCGGAGCCTCGGTTCTTAATGCACATTTGGCTAGTAGGGGGAGTGGTTTTTGCTTTTCTTGTAACAGCTCCGTGTTTTCTCTTTGGAACATCTGCATCGTTGCTAAAGCGTCGCAGTCAACTTTTGGACACTTCTGGAGGAGGCCTGGGGATTGGATGCGTGCTAGGAAGTCGATGTCACTGCTGAAGCAACTGCTTTTAAACGCCACCTCTGTTCTGCCAGGCTCTCGAATGGCATCACTTTTATATTTGATACATAATGATTGCCTAGGGATAGGCACTGAAGATTGTCAACCTGCGTACCTGACAGTTTGAACACGTGCTACCTGGCCTACCTGGCTTCCTTCCCCTCCCCCCAGGCTTACTTTTAAGATGTAGTTCCAAGTAAAGAGTGGCAGAAGTGAACGTTATAGGAGTCCCCTCAAAGAGGGTGTTGAAGCTTAATTTTTTCCTTCAATAGGAGTATCTTTGGAGAAAGCAGAGAACTTTTATACCGTTGGGCAAGGGACTATCATCAGTTTATGTTGCCTTTGCTGGAGAATCGGTAGCAGTTGTCCAGACAGTGGAGAAATTGGCTGGTAGAGGAAATCCTGCTGCAGACTCTCAAGTATCTTATTGCTGGGAGGTGCGGTCCTCCTCATTGGTTGAAGGAATGAGATAATTACAAAATAAAACAGGGTAGGGTCCAGTTCAGGATCAGAGTGCTGCTTATGAATCAGCCCTTGAAATGGTGTTCTGTTGTTCACACTCAGTTTCCTGGCAGAAGCAGAGATGAATCAAATGAGCCTGCTCTTTTGGGAAGCCGGCTTCTGATCTTCACGCTGTTTTAGCCTGTTTCCCTCTGCTGGGGTCATAGGCATGAGGCCCAGCTCTGCTTCCACCTAGCTGTGTGCGTGTGGAACAGTCATTTAACCTCTCCAAGCCTCAT
The DNA here is from genome assembly GCA_004027375.1 of Macroglossus sobrinus. NCBI lineage: Eukaryota > Metazoa > Chordata > Mammalia > Chiroptera > Pteropodidae > Macroglossus > Macroglossus sobrinus. The sequence continues at coordinate 87,118 of PVKZ01002270.1, forward strand.
TTCCTTCATCTGTAAAATGGACATAACATACACCTCACATTGATAGTGGGAATTAAATGACAGAAAACAAATCTTCATAGTGCTTATTGCATATTGGATATCTTCTCCACAGTGCTAGTTGCCACCCCATATCCTTTTCCCTTGTATTACTTTTGTTGCTGCTGATGGCCTCTGCTACCTTTTGTTTCCAAACACCCTGGAAGAAAGAAACTAAAAGGTCCAGCATTTCTTCAGCTCTTACAGGCTGGGAAGAAAGCCAACTCTTTTTGACATCCTGCAACTGAGTTCAGGAGTGAAAGAGTCTGACATAGACAGTGTCCCTCCCTGTTCTTCCCAGCCCTCCCCTCATATGCCCCCCACCCTGTCTGGCCCCCAAGCTGGCAGGCAGCCTTCTAAGTGAGCAGCCCACTCAATGACCCACCTAGAGAGGCCTTCCCAGGCTGGCTTGTATATGCTAATAGGCCTGACTCGTCCTGGCTTGTTTGTAGTGATTTGTGGAGGCATTTATATGCAAATACTATCAACTTGCTGAGTTAATTATCATGTGCCCTCCCCGCCCCCCCCCTTCCTGCAAGGCCTCCCAGCCTGGCTCCATGAAAGGGGCTGTTCCCATTCATCTCTTCCTGTCTTTGCCTCCTCCATCCGTCCCAGTCTGTGGCCCTGTTCCCTTCCTGCCCCTGCAGGCCTGATCCCAGCTCCTCTGCTGCTGTTGCCCTTCATAGTAACCTGTGTGGTTAGGGTTGGGGAACTGGGTGAGCCACTGGGTGAATCCTCCACGCGATGCATCATTGTTTCTGTAGGGGTGTCCGCCTCACATTGCACTGAGCTTTAAACACCATTTTTTAACCACTAGCTTGAAAAAAAAAAAAAATCAGAGCTATCTACTCTTGACACTCAGTCTGGTGAGAATCTGAATATCATTTTAACATTTTTATTATTATTTTCATTTGCCCACATTGTTTATCTCACTAAAACTTATTACCAGTTCTTGGCCTTGCACAGAAACCATTTTGCAAAGCAATGCCCCCTCCAGCCCTTTTCCCCATGGAAATTTTGAGTAGTAAAAGCATGCTTGCTCGGACCTCGTTTCCTGGTTGTGTGTGGGCACTTGTTGACAGGTGGGGTCTTATAATTTTCTTGTGCATCGTAGGACATGTAACAGCATCCTCGAGTAAGTCATCTCCACTGGATGCTCGTAGCACCCAGTCCCTGGATCATGACAATCATGTCTCCAGGAATGGCCCGCTCCCTGCTGGGAAGGCAGAATTGCCCCCAGGTGAGAATCACTGGGATAGAGCTTGCATTTGTTTCTCTTGGATAAATAAATGGAGGTCAGAGTCCTGCCTCTTTCAAGGGGATGTTGAGCATCCCCTGAGTTTGTGATTTGACTTAGCTGATATCAGATGTTGCCATTTGCTTAATTTTGTGGCCTTCTTCTGTTTAAAAAGTGTTACTCTGTAGGACGCGGTAGCGGCTTGTGTCTGAGGCTGTAACATTTTCATCCTCTGGAGTACTGTCTCTAGAAATAGAACTCAAGCCCCATACCTATGTAACTGTACATTTTCTAGTAGTCCCATTAATGAAATGTAAAACAACAACAAAGAACAAAATTAAGTTTAAAATACATTTTATGCAACCCACAATATCCCCACAACGTTCTCATTTCAGCAGTTGGGACCAGCCACGTTTCCAGTGCTTGGGAGTCCTGTGTGGCTAGCGGCCGCCATACTGGACAGTTCAGCAATACCTGAGATGATTCTGGCCTTTTCCAGCTGTGAAATTAAACCGTTTTCTACAGTTACTGACTCTGGGAGAAAGTTTTTTCCTTTTCTCTTAAAACATAAAAAAAAGGCTTTGTGTTTATTTTCTGAAAAGTAGGGCCTTGGCTGCACAGCTGCAGTGAGGAGCGGGGGCTGAGGGAGCTGGGCGTCTAATCTCTGGGGAAGCTCCCCCAGGCTTTGTGGGGGAGGCCCTCTGGGCAGCACCCTGGGCCCTGCCTGGCAGGAGGGTAAATATTCTGAGGGCACTTAGTGTATTCTCTCACACCGCAAAGACTAATGGTTCGGGTTAATTTTGTGTACAAGGTCCCTTTTGTTGGAGAAGGGGCTGGAAGTCCGCAGCTGTGACCGGAAACAGGGGAAGGGCCTACTGGGATGACCTTGTTTTGGAAAATCTAAATGGAACACTAATGGCAGAGATCTAAGACGAGTGATGCATGTGTGTGTGTTTGGGCCTGAAGATAAGGTGAAGAGTATTTTAAAAGTTACTTTAGGGTAACCTCCCAGATAACCGTAGGCCTGAGGCCAGTTACAGTTTATGGCAAGCTGGCAGTCAGGCCTTTGTGGTGGCCTCATTTTATCTTCTAAGTCCAGGTTCTGTAGCTTAACTGGTTGTGCGCTCCTTGTTTATTTTATCGTCTTTTTTTTTTTTTTTGGAGGAGGAGGGCAGTGGGGGCTGATCAGGTTGTGTGGGCAAGCCTGGTGGCGTTTTGTAATGCACAAAGAGCTGTTCATGTTGGGTGCTTGGGGACGTGCCACTCCTTGCCGTCCATGATGACAGTGAGCACTGGAGTGTTGCACCGCAGAGCTTCCAGCAGCGTGGACTGCAGGCCCGCTCTGCGCACAGCGCCACACGCCTGCCTGCCGGAGATGTGAGCTGGGGTGGAGGCGCGGAGGCCTTAATATAGCTCCGAGCCCCAGCTTGCTTTCATCTCTGAGGTCAGCCCTTTCCTGTTGCCTCTTGAGTTATTGAAACTGCATTCAGCCTACCCAGCACACTTTCCTGGTGAACAGGGCAGCTGGGGATGGCAATTTCCCAGCTTTTTCTGGACAGCCAGTGAGCAGTAGTATTTTCTGTCACCCAGTGGGATCCTTTCCTTCCTCCATTGGGTCATTCCCTGGACCCTGCCCGTCTTGTAACCTCAGGGCATCCCAAAGTTCACAAAGTCACCATGGATTTGATCAATGCATTTGAATGGTGACATGGTGATGGGATGCTCCCTTTCCTACCTCAGTACTCCCAAGAAAGAACCTTGCCCTGAAAAGTACTCCTGAGCTTCGTTCTTGGAAAAAGTATGTTCTTAAGCTGCGGGACTTCACTTGCCATAATATGTTTTATATCCTGGATGTGGCGTTTGGGTGTTGAGTACATCTGGCGCTGCTTCTTTGCCCCTTGACAAAGTATAGTGTTTTTTTTTGGAAGACAATAAGGATAAAATGGATTTTTTTTACCTTAATCTATCAAGTAATTTCTTTATCAATATATTGGAGTAGATTTATGGATATCTTTATTTTTTATTTTTTGGATGATGGAGGATGGTGTCTGAGGTTTCTTCAGACTTTTCACTTTACCTATCCGGTAAGCCACTGCCATCTGCTTAAAAAAAAAAATTATTATTTCATTTTAAATCCTCAAAGACAAAGGGACCTGGAAGCTCAGACCTGTCCTGCCACATTCCTGAGTAATTTGGTTTTGATTAACCCAAGGAGAAAAGTTGGTTTCTCCTAGCGACAGAGGGGATCAAAGCACCAGGAGGGCCAGGGTTCCTAATACACACAGCCCCCTCCTCCTCGCCGCTCCCCTCCCTGGCCTTTTCAACCTCCCCCTCTTTAGAAAGCCCGAGCAGGAGTTATTTCCACTTTCTGACTCTCAGAGAAGTGGAAGTGTATCATAGAGCTTTGGATGGACAGACCAGGGAGAATACCTCCCCCCCACCCATTCCTTTCTTCCTAAACTCTTTCCCCCCCACAAAGCTGCAAAGCACATTCCTGTGCTAATCCTGCTGCTGGAGGAATGCAAATGGCTGTAATTGTGTGCCCCAGGATGGGCCTTCCGCTTCTGTGCAGCTTTTCTTCTTCGAGGAGGTGGCTAAAAAGTTCATTTACATGGAGAAATGAGACTGGCCTGTGATCCCTAGGGTAGGATGGGCCACTTTCTAATAGGAAAGGGGCCATGTCTGTGTTCTCTGCCCCTACCTCTTCCTTCCCTTCCCACCCACTCTGCAGTGTGTGTAGTGGGGGGGGGGGGAGGGGGTATGTACCAGTTTCCTGTTGGGTATATTTTATGGAAAGGGCAGTTAAAATAGAGAACTCTGTTCTTGATAGTAAGAAATCAAGCTAGACTATTTGGCAAGCCTTGTAAGAGATAATCCTTGTATTAAACCACAATAAACAGCATCTTCCAAGCAAACTATTGGCCTCAGAAGTAATTGATAACGTTTTGGAAGAGATGCACCACTCCACTGACCTTGTCCAGCTTCCGACACTCATCTGACCTTCCACCTCCCCCCCACACACACAAATTTATCCGTGCCTTTTGGCAATGGGTTATTTGGATACTAAGATTTTCTAGCACAATTAAAAGTATCCTTTGAGAGTGGCTACGTTGTAGCTTTGGGGGGATGTTCAAAATAGTCCAGAAAATTCTGTTCAAAAACATTCTAACTCCTGGCTGAATCTGAAGTTGAAAGACAGGCCAAGGTTCTAGAACAGCACCATCCAGTAGAAATAAGGTGTGAGCCGTATATGTAATTTAAAATGCTCTAGTAGCCACGTTAAAAAATTAAAAAGAAACCAATGAAATTAATTTTAAGAGTATATGTTTTTAAGCCCAGTATATATGAAATGTTATTTTAACCTCTAATCAATATTTTTTAAAAAAACTATTAATGAGACATTTTTAGGCATTAATGAGGCATTTAAAAAATATATTCTATGTGTATTTTACAGTTACAGCGCAGCCCAGTTCGGACTATCCCCAGTCCACAGGCTCTGTTGCCACAAGCAGCTGGCTGGTGGCTGCCTGTTGGACAGGGCAGGGCTCATAGAGGATATGCTGCCCTGGGCTCTTCTGAGACCTTTGAGAGATGGAACTGAGTCCCCCATGGTCCTTTGTGACCATTGGTTCAGGGAGTATAGGCTGCGTCTGCACAGTTCCTTCTGTAAAAACTGCACGCCTCCCCAACATCCTCATGGGATTGTTGGGAGGCAGAATGTGCTGCTGCTGTGCGATCGTTGTGTAGTGTGCCTCATGGCATGCAGGTGGTTCAGAAGGCCTTTCCAGGTAAAGAGTGCCGGCGGTGGCAGCAAGGTGGGCCAAACCCCGGTGGCGGTGGTGGTGGCGATGGGGGACAACAGGACAGGATAGCTCTAATGTGTGTGACTTCTGGTGTGTTTATTACAACAATCTTAAAGATTTCCATATCACCCCCTGTATATTCACGAGATTACAGATTGGCAGGGCTGTGGGAAGCTTCTAGAAACACCCTTTCACCCTCTCCATGTTGAGATGACCAGCTTGTGGTGAGACACGGGGTGTGAATATAGCACTCTGGACCCGTGGCTACTCTGTACCCTATGCTGTCTGACATCACGCAGGCTTCCTGGTGGGTTGGCCTGGCCCACATGGTGTGTTGCTGGGCGGGGTCTTTCTTTTGGAGCTGCCCAGATGTGATGGACAGGACCTGTTGACCTGTTGACCAGGTCACCAGTTCCAGCAAGAAACCACGCCTCTTCTTCTTCCCTTGGGGTTTATTTGGATTTCTGATTTCCCACACTGTCTTAATGGCACACAGTGGCCATTAAGGCAGTTTAGGGCCGATGGGCATCTTTGGCTGGAGTTGGAGAAAGGGAGGGACAGAGAGTGATAAGGAAAAATCAGAAACCACCTTGCACATGAGGATAAGGGATATGATAGAGGCAAGAAGTAGCAGCCTATATTTTTTTTTAAAGTGTTCATGTATTTCTCATTCACTCGTGAAGTGACTTCTTCTGAAAGCTGGGTGATTCTAAGCCCTATAAGATTACAGCTTTTATGAGTACATAGCAAGGAAGGCTGGCTGTCTGCTGGCTTCTGCTGGCGGAAAGAGCAAGTGTAAACTGTGTCCCACGGAGGATGTGCCACCCTTCAGAGCAGTGGTTAAGTACCGGAGTTTTCTCACTATTGATCTTAGCATTCCTTAGTCGATGCATATGATAAGAACAGTATTCCATCACCATTGCTGGGCCCAGAGCACTCCACGGGTCTCTGCCCATTTGAAGACCTTCTCGGTGAGGACAGTAGGATTTGTGCCCCTGGTAAGCTGAGAGATGGGTGTGGGTTTGGGTTTTAAGGAAGGAGGTATCTAATTCCTTCAACAAGCCGGCCTCCTGTACAGGCAGCAGAAAAACTGTGACCGTATGCGCTTGAGTGGCCCAGGCTGGCCTCTGAGTAGCGCAGCTGTCTGACCCCGGGTGAAAAGTTCAAATCTGCATTTAAAAGGAGCGTCAGCACCCCCCCTCCCGCCCCCAGTCAAGTTGAAAACGATTGTGTTTTACAGGATAGGATCACGCCTTGCACTGAGGACACCAGGCAGTTCCTAGTTCACGTCTGCCATGACCCAATGATGCTGGGGGCTGACTGGGAGCCAGGAGGTGGGGGAGCGCTTGTAAGACCCAGCTCTCCAGTATCAGGGATCGTTTAGGACACTCCTCCCTTCCTGCCTGCCTCCAAGCTGGCATGGAGGGGGAAAGGAGATTCTTCCCCAGTCAGCTCCTTCATCTTCCTCTGGAAGCTTCAGTGGCCTCCGAAGGCAGAATCCAGATGGGCCGTTGTGGGTCCTGGAGAGTCCAGGCTTGTGGGAAGAAGCAGGGGTGGCGCGGGACCCAGAGCCTGGCCTCTGTCTGCCGCGTCGAGTAACAGCGACGTGGTCAGCCTTCTCCCCCTTTCCCTACTCCGCTCCCCTACACTGAGGGTGTCTGGCCTCAGCCCAGCCCCAAACCCCTCCACTCGGGGGCTCTGATTTGTTTACTTGAGCATTAGGTGAATGTAAACAGTTCAACCTCTCGGTTTTTATATCCCTATAGGGTCTGAGTGTGAATACAAATGGGTATTAGGCCCCTGCGGTTTCAATGACTTTCTCCGCCCCCTCCCTCCGGTTGCTAACGAGCAGGTCTTTAACCTGCTTGGAGGAAGATACAGTCTTCTGCAAGCTCCAGGACTGGTCTGCCTCCTTTTTTTCTTTTCTTCTTCTTCTTCTTTTTTTTTTTCTCTTTGATTTTGAATGCGGAGATTTAAAAAGTGATGTTGGGAGGCCCCCATCTGTAGGACTGGAAGTTTAAGAGCAGAGAGGAAGGCTTCTATTATGGGAAGTCTGGTTATTTTGATCTCTTGTTTGGGAAGGAAGAGAAATTTTTCTATGTTCCCGTTACTTTGTCCAATGCACTTGTGATTCTTGACTATCTGGTTAAACAAATACCTTGGTTGCATCTTTTCAAATCTTTTTGCTTGTTTACAGGGTAATTGGGAACTTAGGCTTTTGACCCTCATCCTTGTAAGCCATCTTTCTCCCCTGCTAGAGTGGGACACATACTTTTTTTTTCTTTTCTGTAAGGGAAACATTGGAACTCAGTCTTGAGGGCCACACCAGGTCACTCTTCCCGCAAGGTTCTAGAATGTGTAAATTCTGTCAAGGGTCTGGCATTCCTTCTGAAATCCCAGTGCCCTCACTCCCCGACTCCCAACTCCTCCTACCCTACTTCCCCTTCGCAGTTCCAGTAAAGGGCTCCCTTCTCTGCGGCCAGAGGGCCATTGTGACCTGCAGAAGGAGTGAAAAGTCACCCCCCACACACACACACATACATAACACTTCGTGCTCTGGTTCATGCATTCAAGGCCCAAGCGGTTCTGTTCCCTGCGGTGGCTCCCAGTCCAGTCACGCCATCACAGGGACATTTTAATTAGCAGTGCCTTAGTCATTAGTGAGTTATTGTTTTTGTCTGGAAACATTTAAGTACTGTTTACTCGATGTCTCAACAAAATGCAAAACAGCAATTAAGCAGAAATTTGTTGTGTGAGGCAGGAACCAAAATGGATTGTCAAAGCAGGTCGAGGTGCCTCCGAACTAAGGAAAAACCGCTCTTTCCTCCGGCCTCCTGGTAACTGGAGTGCCCCAAATCTTCTCTCTCTCTCTCCACGACCTGCCCCCCTAGAGTTATATGGTAGGCATACTCAAGAACTTCCTGTCTTCCTGCGGCCTGCCTTCATTTTTAGGTTTGATGAAGTGTTAGTGTTTACTTTTTTCTTCTTTGCTGATTTGTTGGCTACCTGGGATATTTCACAAGCATTTTCAAATGACGATTATTTGTGAACACGCTTGCATATCCCTGTGTGATGGCTCAAAGAACTTGAGTGTCTTTTCTTTAAACGTCCCCGAGACCAGGTGCCATTGTTAGTCTGATAGACCTTTTGTGGCCCCGCGAGAGGGTTGTGATGCTGGGATGGAGATCCCTTTTACTTAGAGGTTGAGAGGAAAGACGCTAAGACTAAGAACTGTGGCAGAGTTGGAGCGGGAGAGGCACTGGAAGAAAAAGTGTGTGTGTGTGTGTGTGTGTGTGTGTGTGTGTGTGTGTGTGTCTGTGTCTGTGTGTGTGTCTGTGTGTGTCTGTCAACTTCCTGCGACTTCAGCTAGCATCATTGACTGCCAAGGAAGGCCTTGCGCCTTGCCGAAAACAAATAAGGCAACTAACAGCTTCTGTTTTGTAGGATTCCCGCCCTCTCCAGAATCCAGGGTTTATGGAACATGGAGTCACATGCGAACGCTGAGGGGGCCTTGTAAGTGGGGCCGATTAGCTCTGAATTATATCACATGGGCCTCCTTGACAGGAGACATGCTGTTGTAAAACTCTTCGTACCAAGTTCGTCATCGGGGACCCCTGTTTCTACTTGCGCAGGCTCTTGTCTCACGTTCTCAGTCTCTCTTTTTCCCCTCTTTTCCCTTCAAACAACATCTTCTGACTTCCAGATTTCTGATAAATTGATAAGAGGCATTGCGTGAGTCAATAGAGCTGTAGACACTTTGCCAATATAACCCCGGCTCTATTGATCTGCCAGTAAATTAAAGTCTTACTTAGAGCCTGCCGATATTTCTAATCTCCTGCCTCACCAATTACATCCTCTCAGCTACCTGGAAGGGGGGCTTGAGCCTTTGAACTTTTTTTTTCTTTTTCTTTTTTTTTTTTTTTTGTCGCGAGTGGGCTGCTATCCTTCAGCAGGGCTGGTGGGGACACTTGCCTCACTTATCTGGTAGGAGAAGGGGCAGCGTGGAGGCAAATGAACCAGCTTAACTCCTTGTGTAAGAGCTGCTTTTATGCTACAAGCTTCATTAGTAAAAATTTCTGGGAAACAGATCCCATCGTCGTGGTCACGTACATTTTATAACCAGCCTTTACCCTCGGATTTCATCTAAGTTTAGAGGTAGAGAAAGCAGAGAGGAGCTGCTATTGGAGGTTACCCTGGCACGTTTTGTGGCTGGCTCTCACTTAAAAAAAAAAAAATTTGTCGACAGCTTTTCTCTCGCTCTGGGAGAGATGAAAGTTTAGCGTAAAAGCTGGGTCATTAGTGTTTATCACTTTTTAAAAAATGAAAATGCCTGAGAGTTTGTGGAGAAGAAATCAGAAGAGGGGTGCCCCAAATAGCAATGCCTACGTGCTAGGTGCCTTTGGGGATTCTGTTTTGTTGTTCTGGGTTCTCATTGGAGCACAAGAATGAGAGAGGAAGAGTTCATTTTTGTCCCTTGTAACTTTTGCCCCTGGCATCCTCTCTGTCATCCCTCCCTTTGCCCTCTCTGTCATTCTTGCTCACTTGTTCGGAGTCCAGTGACAATAACACCTGCCTAAAGATGTCCACACAGAAACGGTGGGCTCAAGGGTTCCCTACTGGGATGCCCACTCGCAGAGATGGCTGTTGGAGCCAGACCGTTGGTCCGATAAGCTCCTTTCAAGTCCCGTTTATGTGCTTGGCTTTGGGAAGCAATCTCCAGATAAACGCTGTGTTCCCTCTAATACTCCAGAGCGAAAAATCAATGGAGAGAGAATTCCTTTCCTTGTCCGACACACACTTCTCGCGTGTTTCTACTTTGAACGGTGCTCAACTTTTTCTTTCTTTTCTTTTTCTTTCTTTTAATGAACAATTCAGTCCTGGAGTCTCATCTCCTCTCTAGCATTCTGTGGAAGGAAGCGTTAGGAAGTGCCTGTGTCCCCTTCAGTACATGGGACAGCTTGGACCCAGTGACCTGGCATTACTTCTCGTTTTCCTCTTTCTCCCTCTGCTTCCTTCTCCCTCTCCTTAATCTTTCAAGTTGGAGAGGTTGCTGGTGGGCTGGGGTCAGGTAATGTGTGGGAAGCTTTCGTTGGCTGGCCGGGGAGTTAGGGGATGAAGGTGCACGGGGGTGAGGGGGTGCCGAGACCAGGTGTGAGGTGTTGAAAGGCCTCCCTTTTTGGACGAGGCTTTGTAGAACTGCCCAAGGGCGGCCAAGATGGCAGCCTGCCTGAGGTGGCGAAAGAAGCCTGCTTCGGGGTTGGTGAGTGCTCCTTGAGGCAGGGCGGCCTGGAGCCAGCAGCCTCTCCATGCTTTCGCTTGGCTCCCTTGGGCGGAGTGAGTGAAGAAGATGTTAGACAAGGAGAAACCCCAGGAGACTGGGATTGACTTTCTCTTTGTTTGGATGGCATTGTATTGTAGGAGGTGTTTAAATCTTGTTCACACCTGTCGAGGCTGAGGCCTGGCTTGGAGAGCAGTTTGTAACAAGACTTCTGTTGTTGTTGCCCAAAAGGTTTCTAGCTCACAACAGAGGAAGTTTATTGTAGCAACTTGTTAATGTTCAATTAGGCAAATTCTGAGTGCCTGGGGCAGTGGAAGGGCCTGCGACTTTCTCTGGCGGCCCATGTCCCCATGTGCACTGGGATGGGGCGGGAGAAGCAGGGCCTTGTCCACGGCTCCTTCAGGGGGCAACAGGTGGGGGGTCTTGGCCGAGCTTGAGAGTCCTGCCGAGGCGTCTGAGGTTGGTGGGGTGAAGGGAGCAGGTCTGATGCCAGTTCTGCGTCTTCTCTTGTACCAGTCTCCCTGTGAGTTGGCACTGGCTTGCTCTCCCACCCTTGGGTGCGGCGCAGGCTGCTCACCCTGCACCGTCCGGGTGCTGGGAGGAGGGCAGGAGGACGCCCAGCTCCGTGCTGGCAGCTCCGACATCCCGCTGCCCCGGACTGTGGCACCCTGTCATCTGAGCGTCCGAGCCTCGCTGGCCACCCCAGGATGTGTGCTACCTTTCTTCCGGACAGTTCTTCTCAGATGACTGTTAGGTGCCCTAAAGGACAGTGTCTGAGGACTGTTCTGTGCAAAGGGGAAAACACGCTCGTTTTTCTAATAGGATGTGTGACTCGGAGATGCTTTACACTCCGCCACACGAATGTGGTCACCTGACAGTTGTCTTTTCATGGCAGAAGAGGGGAACTTAGGTGGACTAGATAGAGCTCAGCTTTAAAAACAGTGAGAAGCTCAGAGGGGCCATGCCCCATCCTGTCCGCCCCTGGCCCACTGTCGAGGTACGTCTGGGACCAGGCAGCCCAGAAGGAGACTGGAGGTGAGTGTCCCCTCCCCACTGTCTCAGGGAGTCTTCTGTGCTGGCGAGGCCTGGCTATAAAATATTGGCCCCCGTGGCAGCCGCGCTCTGCAGCGTTGAGCGATGAGGAGTGCAGGGCACCCGGCAGTGTATTAAACACTAGTTGAGCACAGGAGGGGCAGTATATCACGGGAGGGAGATAAGCAAAGTTCTCTGATAGTGGATCAATAAAGGTTAGTGACATCATATCTCAAAGTGAGGGAACCTGCTTTCTGCACAGCCATTTATCAGATCACAGCCCTGGAAGGGCATTAACCTCTTTCTGGCCAGATTTCTTTCCACTGAACACACACAGACCAAAGCTCCTCCTTGGCTGGGGGATGATGTGGGGGAAACAGCCACTCCCCCAATACTGTATTTAAGGCCTCTTCATATGCTTGGTTTGGAAGTGTGTTCTACGTTAGCATTTTAAGCCAGAGGTGGCTTGGGCATACGCCGTGTGTCTATGGAAAGTTTCTTAACTTTGAAATTTATGCAGGAATTCCATGAAAAAGGCAGGGTTTTTATTGAAGTCTTCAGACTGTGCCAGCTTGCGATGGGTCGTGGCTGTATTGCTGTCTCACACCTGGGGGCTGGGCTCTGTGTTGCGTGTTTCTGGTGGTCAAGCACTTTGACTCGACTAGATGGTTAAAATAAGCCCGAGAAGGATCGTGATTTGTCTTTTTTGGCGCCGTGGCGTTCTTACACATTTACAAGTCTCCCGAGCGGTCTGGGATTGGCAGACTGCAGCCCGGAGGCCAGATCCAGACCTGTGCCTGTTTCTGTAGGAGCTGTGAGCTGGGAATGGTTTTTACATTTTTAAGTGGTGGTGGCGGGGGAAATCAAACAAAGAGTGATACTTTGCGACGCATGAAACCATGCAAAATTTGTATTTGCGTCCATAAATGAGGTTTCACTGGAAAATGGCCGGACCTGTGATCGCCTGCCTGCTGCAGTGACAGAGCTGAGTGGTCGCAGCAGAGACTGGGTGGCCCACAGAGCCGAAAATCTTTACCTGTCTCTTTACAGAAAAAAGTTTCCCAACCCTTATTGTAGCTTCTAATCTCAAGTCTGTTGCTAAGCAGCTGTAAGACCTTGGGTAAGTCACTTGACCTCTCTGTTTTATTGGTCTCTGGAATCAAATCTTGTTCCTTGCCTACTCGAGAGTGTTCTGAAAGTTAAAAAGAAGAAGAAGCGGGTTCGGGAAGTATCCTGTGTTTATAGAGCAGGTATTGTTAAATTAGCAGACCCTTCAGCGATGATCGTCCTCATGGTGCGATGGTTTGAGCTTGGCAGAGGTCGTGTGCCTCGTCTCGTTCCCGTGTTGTGCTGGGGGAAGTTGGGAGTTCCTTTGTCTCTCTGAAAACTTGAAGACATGCATCTCCCCAGAGCGAACATCTCCCGCTTTGCAAGGGGACATCAATTTTCCTTGGCGATGGCTGAGATTTTTATCCTTAAAGAGTTGGATCACTTTTCTTTCCTTCTCACCAGTGATTTATAGACGGAGAGAGCAGGCCTTTTCCTGTAGGTCTCTGACTGTTTATCTTTCTGGCTGGGCCCTGACAATGCGCTGGCTGGGATGTTCACACTGGGCGTTTGGGGCGAGATGCCGGTTCTGGGGCCCAGGGGTGGTGGGGGGCGGAGGGAGGCTGCAGATTCCAGCCCAAAGCTAATGGGCTGATGTCCAAGTGGAAAGTGTATTTTCATTGAGGAAGTGTAGGTATTAGTGGAGCCTGGATTACTGTGTGATTGTGCTGTCAATACTGCTGTATTGAGCCCGCACAATACGGGGAAACACTTAGCTCACTACTGCTGCTTATTGAGAAGCCAATAGCAATTTACTTGCTGACACTTGACATCAAATCCATTCCCAGAGGTGGAGCTCCCGCAAGCTACCAGGGAGCTCCCTCCCCTTCCCGAGGCCTCTCCTTCCTTGGGTGGCTGCCTCCTGGCGGGGGGAGGGAGCGGGGTGGGGTGGTAATGGGGGAGATGTTCCTGTTTAACTTTCAGAGCTGACAAGACGTTTTCTGCTCTTCTTAATCGCTCGTACACTCGTCTTCTTTCAACAAGTGCTAAATGACCCTCTCTTCATTCCTCCCTGGGGTGTGGGTTTTGTGCATGTGGGAACTTTCTCCTCCTCTCTTCATAAAAAATGTTCCTTAAAATGGATACATGAGGAAATCATATGTGGGAGAACGGCGGAGGAGATGGGCGGGTGTCTGAGGGAGTACGCTGTGTTGGGGAGCAGCGCGCCCCCCCCACCCGTGGGACCCAGGGTAGGGCCGCGGGGCCTCACAGTGCCCATGTACTGGTGGGGGGAGGAGACGTGCGACTCCAGAGCTGCTGGGACGGGGCTCGGCAGAACACTCTGTTCCCTCTGTAACTACTCATGTGGAGTCTGTCTACAGAGTGTCTGGCGGCTTGATTTACAGTGTTTTCACATGGCCAAGTCTTCTAGATGCCTTCGGATCCTGGATTCCTCTCTGAACCATCAGCTGGCAAATCAGAGAAACCCACTCTGGTGGGAGGATGGAACCTAATGGCGATTTGGGGGTGCCCAGCTCATGGCTCCCACTGGCTCCTCTGGCCTCACTGAGTGCTGGTGCGGTTTGAGTTTTGTCTCAGCGTTCCCATATGCCTTGGGACCCAGTCCAAACATTTTTTTTTTTCAGTGTGTCTTACATGGGGTTCTTTGTAACCACTACTTGGAGGTTGGGTGAAGAGCAAATTAGGCTTGCGCTGGGAAGGTTGGATGGTCTCAAACTCCGTCACCATGGGTGGCGCCTGCTGCCCATGGGTGGGGGAGAAAAAGGGACAGGAAGAAGCCTTTGCCTGTAGGATATGATGAGGCTCCTCAGAGACCAGCCGTCAGTTGCATGGAGTCTGCTGCCTCCAGCCCAGAAGTTCCTTCCCAATGGGGAGATTGTCCTGCTTCACTCCTTACTTATTCCTCCCTGCCCCCACCTTCCCACGTTCACCCAGCCTCCTCTTTTCTCTTGCAAAGACTTGGTTGTCATTCATACCAAGCTAAGTGAGATTAGGGGGCTCTGATGATTCTACCTTTTCTCCAGTGACTTGCCTAGACCCAGAGTAGGATGCAAATGTGTGGCAGCCGCTCGGGTCTCTGCTGCTGATGGAGCGCCATGCTGGGGACGGTGTTATTTACGATAACATCATATTTATGATAATTACGATAATGCTCGTGCTTTGTTTATACAATGGCTTTCTCTGGGAAGATGACAGCACTTAAAGGAAGTCATTCTACCTGGTTTACAAATGGGGCAGCAGAAGCTACTATTCTCCCCTAGCAAGTCCGTTCAGAAATGCAAGTGTCACAGAGCTCTGTTGTTTTTTGTCACAGTCTAATGGAGGATTGGGCCACACTGCATTTGGACGGACACTGGCGTGTGTTGTCAGAGTGTCCTCCTGGTTACTCCAGACTTTGAGCTCGGTCGCTGTGCATGGTGGCAAGGCAATGCCACGAAGTGTGCCTGGTGGATTTGAGGGTGAGGACTTGAGCTCTAGTTCCAGCAGGCTTCAAGATGCTCACTTCAACGCTTTTCTAAGCCCTAGGTTTTCTTTACTACAAAGGGGCCAACTTGAAGGATGCCTGAGGGCCCCGTGATTCTGCATAAGCAGAGCGCTGCTGAACAGAGCATCTCGGGGAGTGAGTCCAGGAGGCAGCCGGGCCTGTTTGGGGCAACAGGGAGCATGTTCCTTTAGCACAGTGACATGCCCTCTTTCCCGAGGGAGATTCATCTGGCTGTTCCCAGGCTGGTGTTCTGAGTGGACTGAAGGGCAGGACAAGGTCCACCTGGGTGGCCAGGCTGGTTCCTGACCAGTGTAAAGATGTGGAAGCCCTAGATTTGTTCGGGACAGGTGATGTAGGCACAGGCTCACACACCTTCTAGACTTAGGGATGGGACCTACTACGTTTATTTGGAACTTTAAGAGACACACACACCTAAGCCTGCGGCTGTTCCTTCAACCCTTGTGGCTTAGAGGCCCATGTTTTAGTGAGATTTGGGGGGCTGCCCAGGAACACTTACCGTCTTTCACCTTAAGTTTCTGAGGTTTAAGCCCTTTTTTTTATCCTCACTCTCACAGACCTACTTTGGGCCTCTCTACCCTTGTGGCTGTATTACAGCAAGTTTCTATGGGCCTCCTGTCCACCTACCTCTTTTTTACCTCCAGGTAGCCTCTGTGCCAGAGACTGCAGAGTCATGGCCCATAGGGGAAACCTGGCTTGTACGTGTTTTATTCAGCATGTACTATATTAAAAAAAAAAAAATCCCAACAACAACAGTGTATTTCAACATAAAAATCCGGATTAGACCCTTCTCTTGAAAAAAAAAAAAAATGATCTGGCACTTCTGGGTCTCGAGGACCAAAGCTGGCTGGAGCAGGACAGTCGCTGCCCCTTTTTGAAGGGGCATGCACTTTTTAGGTCACCAGGGTGGGTCCCTGTCACTCCCTGTGGCCTTATGCCTGGCCCCTCTAGGCATGTGCTTTCCATGATCTCTTTATGTGCACCATGGCTGGATTGAAACCGGTTCAGTGCTTCTCAGTGGGGGGTGATTTTGCCTTCCCCTTGTACTGGGGGCGTACTGGGGACGTTTGGCGCTGTCTGGAGATGTTTGTGGTTGTCACAGCTGGGGGTTTGGGGGGATGCTACTGACATCTGGTGGGTGGAGGCCAGGGATGCTGCTAAACCTCTGAACGTGCATAGGACAGCCCCACCCCTCAAAGAACTGTCTAGCCACAAATGTCACAGTGCTGAGGTCAGGGCACCCTGCTCTGTTCTCTTTCTCCCATTCGCCTGATTGGGCCTGCACTGGCTCCTCGATGCCTAGCATTTTCTACCTGCCTGCAAGGACTTGCAAGCCCTACCTTTATGAGGCCGGGATCCTCCTGCTTGCCAGCCCGGCTTTCCGACTGAGGCTTTCAGAATTGGTGCTTTCTGCAGGCTGCAGTCCCTGCTTCCACTTCCTCTGGGCCTCAGGCTCCTTCCTGTCCTTGACCTTTTGTCCACTGTTTCATCAAATGTTCGAGAACTCCTGGTGTGCCGGGCACTGTCGTAGGTGCTGGTGATACTGCAGTGGGGGAAAAGGGAAGAATCCTTGCCTCCATGGAGTGTGTGCTCCCACTTCTCCCTCAGTATACATAATTAGTACATAAAATGCAGCATTTTAAAAGATGTTCAGTGCTATGGAGAGAAGGCAAATGAGGAATTAGGGAGTGCCCTGGAGGATGGTGGTTTGCAGGTTAAGTAGGTGGTGAAGATGGCCTCATGGGAAGGTGACCTTTGAGTAAAGACTGGTGGAAGTGATGGAGAGCAGGGATCCCCAAACCCTGAGCTATGGACCAGTGCCGGTCTTTGGCCTGTTAAGGACAGTCGCACAGCAGGAGATGAGCGGCGGGTGAGCCAGAGCAGCTTCCTCTGTGTTTGTAGCCACTCTTCAGTGAGATGGGGGCATGTCTGGAGCCAGCCAGGGGGAGGCAGCTTCAGCTAGGGCCCTTGTGAGCGGGGTCGAGAAGTAGTGTATTAGTTTCCTGCGGCTGCTGTGACAAAGTGCTACAGAACTGAGGGGCTTAAAATAACAGAAATTTGATCTTTGACCATTCTGGAGGCTAAAAGTCTGGGATCAAGGTGTTAGCAGGCTCTGGGCAAAGATCCTCCCTATCTCCCAGTGGCTGCCGCCAGTCCTGGGCGTCGGCTTGTAGCTGAAACCCTCCAGTCTCTGCCTTCGTCTTCACATGGGTGCACCTGTGCTTCCCCCTTCTTCCAACTGCACAAGTCATTGGGTGTACGGTCCCCCTAATCCAGTATGACCTCCCCTAAGTTAATTATACCCTCAAAGACCCCATATCCAAATAAGATCACATTCTGAGCTTCTGAGTGGACATGAAATTTTAGGCGATACTCTTCAACCAGCTATAAGTAGTCACCTCTGGGTATAGTTTGTGGGTGGGGTAAGGGGTAGGAGGGGAAGAAGAGTCAAGGGTGCTTTGAGCACATAGAAGGATGGGATCCCTGTGAGCTTGGCCCCTGGGGTATCCTTAGCAGCCCCTCCTCCCCTTCTCCCAGAACTGCAAGCCCCACCTCCTTGGTTGCCTCTTTCCTCACTGCTCTGAGCCCCGTCGATCTCGCCTTATATTGAGCTGCTACACTTCTACTCCATATCACTGTTTAGGCCTCAGAGTTCGCCGCTCACATATTTAGCTGTTACTACAAGGGAGAGGGTCGGTCCACATCTGTCTGAGGAAAACTGGAAAGGAATTTAAGAGGCTTCATTTTGCAAAGCCCTGGAGTCTGTGCCCTTTCAACTCATCTTTACAGCGGTGCTATGCAGGGTAGGGCCCATCTTTATTTATTTATTTTTTTTAGGTGAGAGAAACTCAGAGGTGAAGAGTTTTAAGAGAGTCGCCTAGCAGTTGGTTCACATCTGAATTTGAACCCCAGTGGGCGGCAGGGCACTGATATGGAAGAGTGTTGGGGGTGGGGAGAAGGGTGGACGATAGGGAGACATTTTCTACTCGGCACCCCTACCAGCACCCCACCCATTGTATTGGTAGCATCCAGACAGAGGGCCAGCTCAGGACCACTCGTGTGCTTTTTGGAAACTCAACTTTTGAGAGCCTATATCAGGGAAGGAATGGGCTACACTCCGCCCCTTCTTGAGAAGAGCAGGCTTTTTCCAAACAGTTTTAAGAGTCTGCGGAGAAGGACAAATTGAGGTGAGCTCCTTGGCAGGAGCTGTTTCACATATGAACTGGATGCTCTGCAGTCGCTCAGGATTGGGTTGTGGCTGGCATGTGGACTACCCTGCCTCGAAGAATATCTACAGGTGCTCGTGCTCCCAAAGGCCTCTGGTGTGAGAACAACTAGGGGCAGGATTCTTGTCGTTATACTTCCGAGCTGTGTGACCTTGGCAAAGTTACTTGGACTCTCTGGGCTTTGATTTCCTGGTGGGCAAAATGGAATCGATGCTAGTGCTCATCTCATAGGTTGCCAGGAGGATGGAACAGAGACAGCCGGTAGAACGTCGACCATAGTTCCTTAGGCGCTTAATTGCACAGGTGTCAGTGGTGCAGTTGCAACTTAATGCTTTGTAATGTTTCCCCCACTTTAGTTAGATTAGAGTAGAGTAGGACAGGAAAGGACCAACGACCATGCCCATAATTCTCTGGCCTTACCCTTAAACCAGTAAATAGGTGAATGGAAAAATGTCAGAAGCATGTGGGCCACTGAAGAATCGTTGAGTGGAACTCAACATTTGCGTCAAAACTGGTCAGTTCCACTTGATTTCAGTTTCCATAACTTTATTGCAGAGTTGCCCAGCACTGCCAAAGTCAATACAATGTGTCTGGCCGGGGCCACTGGTCTCACAGTGTGTGTCCCATGTGCCCTATATTTCCCATTTTTTGTGTATTTCAGAAGCTGTCACATATGGTGAGACCGTTCTCGGCCCTGACAAGCTGTATGGGGGATGTTTTTCTTTCAGAACTTGAGACGGAGACCTTTCGTTTTGAGATTTCTTTTAAGAAACTAGAACTCTATCTCTGTTTTTTGATAAAGTGGTACCAAGTGTTAGCCCTCATTACGGGTTCCTTGCACAACTTGCCTTTGATCTGGTCTGAAATTTGGTCTTGTTTGCTCAGGGAGTGTTCTTCCAGTGTAAAGTTTTATATGTGGTTCATTACATTTATTTTTAAAACTTTTAAGTAAAATGTCCTGGCATTTCTGCTTCGGACTCCTGTTGGTGCCTCTTGTGATGGTGACAGTGGCTTTTCCCACGCTCCTGGTGTATCCCGTCTCTTTCATGCTCAGCTCCCGGACCAAGAATGTGAAGGACTCATGTGAGATGTTGCAGGGCAAAGTGGGTTTTGTCTTTCAGCAATGATAAGGAGCAGCGATAGTCAATTCCCATGGAATGTCTGCTGCTCTTTTGATGAGTTAAAGGGCCCAATATAGGACTCAAGTGTAGTTTGAACATAACATTTAAAAAACGAAACAAAACCATTTGTGTGCCCTGCCAGGAATGGCAGACAGCTCTTCTTTTTCTTACCAGTGAGATAAACACATAAACAGTTCCAGTTGTGAGGAGACGGAAGAAGAGATCTCGAAACGGCTGTAGAGAAAGGGGACGGGGGTCAGCAAGCCCGAGCACAACAGAAGAGTCGAGGGCAAAGAGGCCGGAGAAATCTCTCTAGGAACTGGCTCAAATTTTGGATGGAGACGTTGCTTCCCGCGAGTGGTGATGAGTCACAGTCTCCAGGTTCATGCCCTTTAGAACAGAAAGATCTACACAAGGAAAAATGTTAATCCAAGGGTGCAAACACAGGCAGTGTGGAGCAGTTGCCCAGGGCAAGCTCAAGTTTTGGGCAGGAAAGTTCTGTTCCCTTGATGCTGCAGGAGGCCAGGAGGGGCATGGGGCAGGGCCTCTGGTGGGCACAGTGGTGAGGGAGGGTGGGTTGTGTCCATACACAGAGGGAGGGTGGCAGTGGCCCATAGGCCACACAGCTTGTGCCACCCCCAAACCCCTGTGCATCTGTGCAGGCACTCACGCTGGTGTTGGTAGACGAGCTGTTCTCCTGGGCATGTAAAGATAAAGCTGGACTGAGGAAGAGGTCCCCTGGCCACTGGAAACTTCAGCACCATGGGGCCACTTCCCGAAAGGAGCTGGTCCACAGGGTCCTTGCCTGGTAGGAATAACTTCACGAAGTCACAGGTGGGTTTAATCCAGACGCTTTGGCAGCAGGATGGGGCGGTAGCAAATGTGTCGCTGTTTTTCCTTCACGTCCAGTGACGGCGTCCAGGGCTTTTGCATGATGCTCCTACGGAGACGTGTGATAGTGAGTGTGTAGAATGGAGGCTACATCTCTGGGGCGCGTGTTCGTAGAAAGCTAGGTGAAGGTCTTTGCAATGCCAGAAACTTGAGCATCAGCACAAGGGCACAAGCAAAGCTGGGCGGCAAGTTCTTTTTGGGTTGGCCAGAGGAAGAGAACCTTTGCCTGCTGGGAATCGTAGCTTTCGGGATAAAATCATGGCGTATGAGTGCTGAAGAGATGATGTGACAGCCGAGTTCAGCATTTAAAATGTGCAGAGACTGGTGTCAGTCTTTAAGGGAAAGAGATAGGTACTTCAGATCCCCAAGGCGAGACTGTGGCGACACACACGAAGGTCAGTTTATTTCAGGGTCCCCCAAAAGTTTCAGTTATAGAACATTCTAGCCATTTATTGCCTGAAGTTAGTTTTTATATGAGCATACGCATAAAAACGTATGTCTTCCCTGACTCCCTCTCTTAAAAACTATCAGACTTTTTCAGCATGAAAATCCTTTTCTGCAAAGAAGCAAGTACAGGTAAGGACGGGAGGAGGACTGGAAGCGCCAGCTGTGCGGGAGCCTGCAGGGCGTGGGCATCCGGCAGCTCGGTCCGTTTGTCTCACTGCTTGTCCCCATCCCTAGCCTATAGGACAGTCCCTGGCACACACAGCCCCTGGATGGACAGTTCCCTCATAAGCTGAAAAAGCTTCTTTGTGGGACCATGTCTTCTGGCGTCCTGGAGTCAGAGAGGTCAGCCGAGACGTTGCGCCACCGATCAGAAAGGCTCGAGTCAGCCATGGAGAAGCGAAGGCAGCATTTAGATGTGAAAGCAGCCACGACATGTGGGGAGAGCCCACAGACGTGCAGCAGAGAATGATACTGGCAAGGCTCTGATGGTTTGGCGAGGGTTACCGTTGGGATGGGGGCTGGAGGAAACTTGGAGCACTTTCAGCTATGCCTTTTAAGCATCCTTCCTCCCATGGCTGATAGAAGTTCTTTCCTGGGACAACTTCCCTTACTTCTCTCTGAATAAACAAAAAAGAGCTCCCCTACCCCCAATTCCCTTAATCCAAGTGTGTAAGAAAACCTAAATCATGTCTTGAGACCACGTGCGCTAACTGCCGGCCCAGCCGTTTCTTCTCTTGACTTTTGTTAAAGGCACACTGAAGCCCAAGGAGTACTCAGCTCTCTAGCATGCACCGCTGGACTCGGGTAGGGTTCCAAGTGAGCTTCCAGCGTAGGGGAGGGATTCTGCCCGAGAGCCACCCTGCTCTCACCAGGGCGCGAGCCCACATCCGTGGGAGGCACGGAGAACATTCTCGGTTCACGTAGAGGTTACAGAGTGGCCATAAATGGACATTCACACAGAAGAAGAGGAAATTACTGGAGTCGGAGCTGTGCTGCAGGGCCTTTCAAAGAAGGCCATAAATTAGTCATAAGCGCTGAGGAAGATGGGATTCTCTGTTTCTAGGGCTGGTTTGTTTTGAAGGGGGCGGGGGGCATGGGAAGAAGCCAGAGGTAAAGAAAAATGGGTCAGGGAACATCAAGATTTTGGATCTTGAGCAAACTAAATGCTGCTTTTGCCCGAATTCACCTTCTCTTTGATTTTGACTATTCAAAATCATATCTTTGTTAAGCAAGAATCTAATGAGAACACTTTGTGGAAGGTGGTTCATTTTCTTTACACGGCTTCACCCGGTTTAATGTAGCCCTTGTACATGTGCACTGAAATCGCATGTTTAATTCCTGTTGAGTAATCAGAGTTACCCTGACCCTAAACATCGTAATATAGTGCTTCGTGTTAGTCGTCAACAAACAAAATGAGCTAGACTTGGAAAGTGTAAACAAATGTGGAGGATTGGTAGAAATAGGAGAATTAAGTAGTATATGGGTATGGAGAATTAAGTGGATAGATGGTCTGGCCTGTGATTGGAAGAAAGCTTGGGTAGACTGGGGTAGGAAGAAGACTCGTGCAAAATAAATCGAGAAGAGTAGTCTTTACATAAAGGCAGACATGAGGCAGAAAGGCACGTGATTGCTCTATGTCAGGACACCCTCCTCTCTCCGTCTGGCCCATCTTCGTGTGGGATGTTCTTCAAGCCCCCATGCCTTGATCTGGTCAACGGTGGCCTGTACCTGTGTGATGTGTAAAACTCAGTCCTGGAAAGCGGGCTCCTGGAGAGGTGTTGGGCAACTGGGGCCGGCTGGCAGCCAGCTTCTGATGTGGTTGGCTTCCTGGCTCACATCTCTCAGGTGCTGGCGAGATGGCGAGATCTAATGGCCCCAGGCTACCACTGAGGAGGGCAGGATGCCACCAGCTTCCAGAGCCTTCTTCCTCTCTGCATTCAGGAGTCCGATGGGCACAGGCCCCAACTTTCCAGTTCTTCAGGCTGGCTGCCTGGCATCATGGTGAAGCTTCCCACCTGTGGGATCAGTTGGGCCAGGTTGGCTTGGCCTGGACTCTGTCCATTTGACAAAAGGAATTATGGATCTGGAATTCTTCCCTGTAGATTTTTTTTTTTTAGCCCAGTATCTCTTATTAGATAAAATCAAAGTGTTGTACACATATGTCAGTTGCTTAACTACCCTTTTATTGTTGTTTATGTGTTTTACTTGGGATATTTAGGAATCTCAAACATAGTAGGCTAGTATGGGAAGTTTTTTCCATGTTACGCTAAGATGCTCCACTGAGTACGAACCATAAGATATAACACTTGCTTATGGCATGGAGGGCCCTTGGCTCTCATTTTTGGAGATGGAGAAAGAAGGGATTCAGCCAGCTCTTTGAGTCAAGAGAGGGAGGTTGTGTGAACCCTCTGAGGATGACTCATGCTGAAGTTCAGGGACATTCCCATGTCTGGGTGTTTCTTGTTGCAGTCTCCCTTTCTCCAGAAGAGTCATATTAGTTTCCTGTCGATGCTGTAAGAAGTTACTTGTTACAGCAAATGACTACAAATTTGGTGGCTTAAAACAACATAAGTTGATTGTCTTATGTTCTGGAGCCCAGAAGTCCAAAATGAGTCACTGGGCTAGAGTCAGGTGTTAGCCAGGCTGGCTCCTTCTGGAGGCTCTGAGGGGATAGTCTGTTTCCTGGCGTTCTCTGGATTCTGGAGCCTGCCCATGTCCCTTGGCTCATACCCTTTCCTCTCGTCGCACAGCCTCCTTCTTCATGTTACCTTGACTTTGACTCTTAACTTCTCCTGTGTCCTTGTTAGAAGAACCCTGTAAGGAAGGACATCAGGCTCACCTGGGTAATCCAGGATAATCTCCACTATCTCAAGATCCATCCCTTGATTCTATCTCCAAAGTCTCATTGGCCATATAAGTTATCACGTTCACAGTTTCTGTATTAGGATGTGGACATCTTGGGGGGCTGTAATGTGGAGGAATTGGTACAGTCAACAAGGAAGGAGAGCCCCACACAGGCCTGGAGTTCAGTGACTCAGAGGACGAAACCAAACCAAATAGCATCCTGAAAGCTGGGCAACTGTGCCAGTCCAGCAAACAGTGTTTCCTCGGGAATGAGGGAGACTTGGAGGTGAAATTTGGTGGCTTCTCTCCTTCCAAAACAATGTGATACTGTTTTGTTAAATGATATTGTAGTGAGGTGCCAAAAGTAGAATTTGGGGGAGCGGGGGTGGGAGAGAGAGAGAGAGAGTTATAAAGGCTTCTTGAGAAAGAATTCAGGCACTGTAGAAGTAAGCAAAAGCTTGGGGGTGGCCCGACAGCACCTGAAGTCAACCACAGGGTACAAATAGGCTGCCTGGATTGGCAGTGGGATGGCCTCTCAGGCTGGGCACCACCCTACAAGAGTGGCAGGTCGGTGGCGCATTGTTAGAAGTGGTACCCATG
This sequence comes from Macroglossus sobrinus, assembly GCA_004027375.1. NCBI lineage: Eukaryota > Metazoa > Chordata > Mammalia > Chiroptera > Pteropodidae > Macroglossus > Macroglossus sobrinus. Next base: position 111,205 of record PVKZ01002270.1, read on the forward strand.
TGCCTGGGTGGTTCCAATGACTAGATCATGGCTTTTTGGCAGCCTCAGAGGGAAGTATATTTGTACAATGGGGATGTACTGTCACAGATACATTTTCTGCAAGAAGTGATATTGCAAATAGCACTTCTCCTTGGCCAACCCTTAGCAGTATTAGTTTGAACTATATGGAATTGCCCTTTTTGGATTAAAGTAGAGTGAATAAATAACATTATGGGTGACCATATTAGGTTCTAGGTAAGGATACAAAAGACATACTTTTGTGAATAAGTATAGGTAGTTAAGATGCCCAGTCCATAAGATCATACAGTCTAGTCCAGGATATCCAAATTTTGAGATTAAAAATTTCTATCAGATTGCCCTTTTTAAATATCCAATTTCCAAGCTTAAGAAAAAAGTGACGTCTACCAAGTTCTGAGGAGGACTTGGGAGACGAAGGCCAGTTGCTGCTATAGCTCATGGCCACGGTTGGACCTTGATCCTCGGCGTAGGGCCCTGTCGTGGTGCAGAAGCGGAGCTGAGGTGGTGACCCGAACACATCGCATCATGAGGTCGAACAGGAGTGCGACGCTCTCCGCCTGTGTTTGCCGTGCAGGAGTCAGTTTCCTTGGTCCACAGTTTCCGTTACCCTCGGTAAACTGCTATCTGGAAATACTAAATGGAAAGTTCCAGAAATAAACAATTTATATAAGTTTTAAATGTGTGCCATTCTGAGTGATGAAATCTCGTGCCATCCCACTCCATCCAATGCAGGATGTGACTCATCCCGTTGTCCAGGTATCCACGCTGTTGATGCTGCCCACACGTTACTTAGTAGCTGGCCCGGTCACCAGAACAGCTCATAGTAGCGTGGTGCTTGTGTTCAAGTAACTCTCGTTTTACTTAGTAATGCCACATTCGCCTAACTTTTATTATAGTGTATTGTTGTAATTGTTTTATTATTGTCGTTAATCTTTTTCTGTGCCTAAGTTGTAAATTAAACTCCATTAAAGGAAAAAGCATAGTAGGTATAGGGTTTGGTACTCTGCAGATGCGTAGGTTCAGGCATCCACCCGGGCTCTGGGAATGTGTCCCCTTGGATGAGGGGCCCCCAGTACCTATTCCATGAGATGAGCTGGTATTGGGGAACTAAGATCAAGTTCTAAGTCAGCAGTGGCCTCAAAGTATAGTTGAGAAGACTGCTTCTTCAGGTGCCTCAAGTTTTAAGGGGGTCTGACATGATTGTAATGCTTAGCTTGAACGTGCTTTGTGTCTGATGGACTGATCGCATGCCCTTCTCTAAAGCTAGTACTTCAGTAGTGGAAGCCATCAGGCTTGGATGGCCACAGTCAGCTTCTGCTTCTTGAGGAGAACTTACCTGGTGTCCCAGAATTTGTGTGAAATGTCCAGGTAGCACCAGAAAAACAAACAAACAAACAAAAGGGCATCCCAACAAATTGAGTTGAGGGGTGTTTTAATTCTCCTTGCATTATTCCACCATTGGTTTGGCGCTGGGCAGGGTGTGGGGTAGCTTAAAACTTAAGAGCCCTTTGAGGGAATTGTCGCATTAAAATGTTCCGTGTCAGCCATGCATAGAACTTGATTTGAATGCCTCCTTATTTTGAGTAGAGCCCATGTGCCCCACAGCCTGGCCATGGATGACATGGCTTCTGACGATGGACATGGAGCATATCAGCCAAGGGGAGACTTTCGGCTGCCAGCTTAGGCCTTTTATGAGGTGTCTAGAGTCAGTTCCCCTGAGAGGAGGAGGCTGAGATGAGGTAACCTGGTCCTGCAGGTCAGCAGGGGAGGAGGTTCTGCCTTGGGGCTATGTGCCCAGTGCTCTGATAATGTACCATTTTCACTTTAATGCATCTTAAATGTGGATTATACTATTAATTACCACTGGACAGAAAAGGATTAGTGCAGCTGGCTGCTTTCCCCTCTGCACTTTTACACTTCCCCTTTGCTAGGGTAACAGCCAAAGGGCAGTAGGTTTTCCTGTCATCTGCCTTTTGTTTTAGCAGCAAGGGCTGCTAAACCTCCTGTGCTCATCAAGACAGAGGGGAATGAATAGGGCATGGTGCAGAGTCTTGAACTCTGTTTGGCACATGGATGATCGATAGAGGTGGGGCTGTTTCCTTCCCAGAGATGGGCATTCTTCACCAGGTTCTGAGGGTGGCTGTCTGGATGGCCATTCCCCAGCAGAGAGGGTCGCCGGGGGGCCTCTTAGTTCTCCAAGGGCCTTGCTAGGTGCTCCCTTTCCTTGGGGCTGCACCTCCATGAGTACTGTCAGTGGCAGTCCCAAGGTACTGTGTCCCTTTGTAAGTGTCTTAAATGGATGGCTCTGACTTTGCTGCTGGCCCGCTCTAGCCCAGTACCAGGGTGGAGATTTTAGTAGTCAGCAATGAGCTAATACCTTGTAATTTGAGACATTCTGAATTCTTAAGCGTTGTTACTCTCACCTGGTCCTTGCACAAAATGGTATAGATTTTAAGAGATATATAATTACATTTTATATTTTTCCCATATTCAGGCTAGTATACTCATCTTTCATCCATATGGAATGAATTTTTTTTTTAATAGATGAGGCATTAAATAACAGCTCACTAATACTCCCAGGAATACATGACTTGGTAGTGTTTGCAATTATGTACAGTGTAATCTGTTGTGTGTGCAGCTTTCTGTTTACTGGCATCCTTCATTATACAGTAACATAATATACAGAACTTCCCAGTTGCAGACATTAGAAAGTGGGAAACGGATTTCTTCAACCTAAATTGGAAAACTGATTTATAGAGTTTTTTCCCCCCTTTTTCTTATTTTAGTTGATCTTGCAAAGTTTGTGGGAAAGATGGGGGTTGAGGGCGGCATAACACTTATTATAATCGTAAGTTAATTGAATTTATTTGAGGTTGAAATTCGTTTTAAGGAATAATGGAGAAATCTGCAACAACGAAGATGCTCAATATGGAACATTTTTAAAACGGGAAAGGCTAGATGAAGAGGTGGGAGGAAACTGGAAGTTCTCCCAGCTTTTCCGCTGTACATTTGTGCATTTTGGGTTTCAAAATGGTAGCCTGGTTGAAACCTGACTACACTTTTTTTTTTTTTTTGGATACTTTCTTTTCCTTGAAGCTCTTAATTCTTCTGAACTTAAAGGTTACAGAATTAAAGTTTTTTTTTTTCTTCTCCCTTCTCTGACCAGAGATGTTTATTATCTTGGAGCCAAGTCTTGCTTAATGAAAGCAATCTCTAAATTTCATCAAAGAAAGTATGGAAATTTACTTGGTTATATACTTAGAGTATCTGGGATGGTTTTATTCCACTTATTGAGAGATGGCTTCGCTTTTTAAATTAATTTTTAAAGAGGTAATACATGCCCACAATAAAATTTTCAGAAGGTACAGCAGAGAATTCCAAAATTCTCTTCCTGTGCTGAATGCCCCTCAATCACTGTTCCCCAGAATCACCAGCCGTGGCATCACTTCTACAAGGCACATGCTTGGATTCAATCATCACAGTATTATAAGTTGCTTTTTTGTACTTAAACTTTAAGTAGCGTTTTCTGCTTAATTTTTTTCCCCTTTGCCAGAACTTTTTTACCTTCTTTCCAAGATGTTTTTATCCTCTGTAGAATTCTTAATGTTAAAAATATTAATGAAATTCATTTGAAAATTAAAAAATAGTCTTCTGAATCACTTGGGTCAAAGAGGAAATGAAATTACTGTTACAGAATCATTAGGGAAAATTGAGAACTGCGTTTATCCAAATATATGGGGTATTGCCAAAGTTATATTCAGGGGTACATTCATACCTTTAAATCCTTTCATTGTTATAATAAGGAAAAATGAAAATAAATGAATTAAGTATTCAACTCAAAATTTGGAAAGAACGAAACAAGCCTAATAAAGTACAAGTGATATTAATGAATTAGGAGACAGACAAAAACATTGACCTGGTAAGTCTAGGAGCTCTTTATTTAGGAAAAAAAAAATCATGGAAATAGACCAGACCACTATCTTGGAAAAGAGAAAACTAAATACACAAAACTAAAAATGAGTCAATGTGATGGGGAGCAAAAAAATAACACTTTAAAATTATGTTTGAAATAATTATTTTGTAATATAAAAATAAAATATAGGAACTTAAAATACCACAATTTTGAAAATCTCAGTGGACATAGCCATTCTAGGAAATGACTCAGAAGCCTGAAATTTTAAACCAGGAACTAGAGAAGAAACGGAACATTAAAAATAAAAAAAGAATAACTTCAAAAAAGGGCTCTAGATGCAAGCGGTTTTTAATGGGTGAGTTCTTTTAAACTTTAAGGGATAAAATAATTGCCTGCTAAATAAACTGTTTCAGAGGATAGAAAAAGACATAAAGCATCCCAATTGATTTTACGAAGCTAGCACAACTCTGGGAATCAACATCATTACAAAGATTACAACAGAAAGAAGGCTGAAGACTGACCTCAGGCGTGAGTATAGATGCAAAAATGCCAAACAAATAGTCTCAGATTGAATTCAGCAGTATTTTAAAAGAATCATGACCGCATAGTGTTTATCTCAAATTTATGAAGTGCTTGATGTTAGAATGTCTGTTTTCAAACATGTCACATAAGTAGAACAAAGAAGAAAAACAAGATATGTATGTACATATCAAACAAGGGCACTTGGTAATTTTCTACTCTTATTCCTAGTTTGCTTAGAATTTTTAAAAACCAACCTACAAAAAAGATTGCATTAATGTGATGAAGAAACCAGCAGCCCCAACAGCTGGAAACTTACTGGTGAACTGTGAGAGGCAGCATAATGAAATTGGGAACAAAACGAAGATTGGCCAGTGTACTCATTTTTTTTTCCTGCCTTATTGAATTGTCTAGAATGTACAAACCAAAGTCAAATAATGGTTAAAAAGAAGCACCGATAATTATTTGCAGATGTTCCTGTCTTCCTAGAATACCCAAGATACATTTAAATTGAGTTAAGTATACAGTTCAGTTACAGAGTACAATTTCAGAAATCATTAGCTTTCTTCATATACCAGGAAAACTTGGTTAGAAAATGTTATAGAGACCACTCAATGGAATGGAATCAAATAGAAATGTAAAGGTGCCATTTCAAATAAGGAAGAGGAATTAACGTAATAACAGCTCACATTTTTTTTAGTACTTGTAAATTCCAGGTATTATACGAACACTTTTATATGAACTTATTTAATCCACACAACAACTATATGAGGTGGATACTATGAATAGCTCCATTTACTTATGTTCAGAGAGTTTAAGAAACTTGCCCAAAGTCATCTAGATTTGAACCCTGATCTGACTGACAGCAAAAGCAATAGTCTCTGTCATTGTGCTTTATTGCCTGTAGTATTAAACAATATTGTATATTATGCAGTTATATGTAAATGGTTGTAGGATAGTTAGATAGCCAAGTAGGAAAAAATTAAGTTAGAGCCATTTTTTATAGCATATATTTCCATAAATTCCAGACGGATCAGAGAGGTGAAAGTAAAACCGAAATCACAGAAGAGCTAGAAGACAGTATAGGTTAATATTAATCCAGATATGGAGCAGAAAAAGGTATTAGGCCTAAGTCTTCTAGTGAACAAATCATAACGGGAAAGACTTAGTATGTTATTAAAAAAATTCTGTATGCTGGGCACTGATAGCAGAATTTAAAGGCATATGACAAAGTTTGAAAAGATGTTGTCAACACATGCAATTGACAGTTTGTCCTAAATATCCTTAATATATAAAGAGCTCTTAAAATCAATGATAAAAATGAGCAAAGAGTATGAATAGGCAACTCTTCTGAAGAATAAATTCAGCTTGCTCATTTGAAGAGCTACATAATAGCTCCTTGTTTTAACTTATTTGATTACTAGGGAGGTTGAGCCTTTTTGTACTTTTTGTTAGTGTGTGGGCATAGAAAAATTCGTGTACCCCTTCTGGAGAATAGTTTGTCAGTGTGTGTCAAGAAGCTTTAAGATAAAGTTTATTTAAATTTGTAGCTTATCCCATTGTGTTTCTGTTTGTCCATACTCTGTTCTGCCTTTTTTTTTTTAGTGTAGCCTATGCTGCCTAATAAAATACTGTATAATTTTAAAATTCATTGCTTTTGATTGTTTTCCTGCCAAAATATAAGCTTCACAAAAGCTTCACAAGGGCAAGGATCCTTGTCTGTTTTTCACTAATTTATCGCTTCGTATACAACAGAGTAGTGACCCAGTATCTTCATTTATAATAAAGAGATTATCAGTTCTGCAAAAAAACATTTATAAAGATTCTCATTGCAGACATTTATAAGAGTGAAAAATAGCAACAGTCTATCCCAGGGGATTGATTTAAACTGTACATCCATATGGAAGATTCTTATGTGGATGTTTAAAACTCTCATTTTATGGTTGTGGATGTGTGAAGACAATGATGATAAATGAAAGGAGGCTGTGTATACTAATGTGTTCTATAGGACTTCAGTTTATTTTTAAAAATATGTACAAAGGGGAGAGGCTAACGGAGCTCTATAGCGTAGTAACAACTGGTTATTTCCAGGTGAAGTGCAGGCTACTTTTAATATTTTGTTTTCTAAACTCTGCATAGTGAATACCTTTTCCTTTCATAATACAAAATATGTGTACGAGTGAGAATGTAGTATCACTTGAACAGCACTGGTCTGTGGCGGCTGCGTCTGGAAGACTTCTGGAGATTATTCGATCTTGTGAATTAGCGAGAGCCTAATTTAAAAAATTTCAGCAGGAATGCTTTACAAAATATCCTTAGGCTACTTAGTCTTAATTATTTATGGTCTTTAAGTGTCTAGAGTATGTGTAAAAATAATGGAAGCCTCAGTGAAATGCAAGCTCGTGGCATCCGCCAGGAGAGTAAGAACACCTCTGCCCAGTTTAGCTTCTTCGTGGAAACGTTGTGTCATCTTCCTGATGTGTCATAGAATTTCAGAGTAAACTTAGGTCGCGCCTCAGCGTAAGCTGAGAGTGCGGATTGTCAACTCTCCCATTAACCAAGGGACAAACTATTTATCTGTGATAAGCCATCACTGTGAAGAAGGACTTTGGGGACAGGTGTAGGAGAAGCTGCCAACTTAGAGGGGAAATGTCAAGAGGAAGGGGACTGACTGCCACAGAACGTTGACGGTGTGACAAAGGAGCAGGTCAGAGTCACTGATGGAATTTCCCCAGCCAGCAAACAGTAGTATGTAAGCACGTTTCTTTAGCTATAGAAGGAGAAGGTTGCAGTAGCCCATCTCTTCACTCTTCTTGGAGCTTGACATTCCGAAGGCTTCTGATGTCTTTTTGTTTTGAGGCATGTGCTTTAGGCATCTGTGGTGATGGAGAGGCCCAGGTCATTTCATAGCTCCATGGCCCAAAATGTGCGCTTGATAGCTAAAGTCGCAAGCTGAGGGAAAGAAGCTATAAAGGGTCAGTCTGGCCGAAGTGAGAGTCCCAGCTCTGTCACTTACTGGCCCAAACCTCCTTTTCACTGGTGAAATGGAGGGATGTATTAGCTCTGTATTGCTGCATAATAAATTACCTCCCTGAACTTCGTGGCTTCTTCAAATGACACACATTCATTATGTTTCAGTTTCTGTGGAGTCTGGGTGTGACTTAGCTGGGTCTTCTACCTCAAGGTCTCTCCTGAGGCTGCGCTGTTGGGATTGGCCAGGGCTGTGGTCCCATCCGAAGGCTTGCCTGGGCAGGGAGCTGGTCTGAGCATTTCCGTGTGGCTGCTGGCAGGATTTAGTTCCTCGAGGGCCACTGGATCGAGGGCCTCTGTTCCCTCTCGGTTGGAGGCTGTCCTTTCCTCGCCACAGGGGCCTCTCCTCAGAGCGGCACACGACACGGTGCTCGGCTTCCATCGGGGAGAGTGAGGACAGTGCACGAGAGTGAGACTGCCGTCACTTTGAAGCCAGTGACCTGTTCTGTTTGTAGACCATTGGTTAAAAGTGAGTCACCGTGCACGGCCCACACTGGAGGGAAGGGGACCACACAAGGTTGTGAATGCCAGGAGGCGGAGTGATGGGGGTGCTGCCCACCGGGGCTGTCAGGACTGAGAGGTGTGGTTTGTCCCAGTGTCAGGAGCATCTTAGATGCTCCGTGTTAGCCCCGCCCTTCCATACTGACTCCTGGTTCAACAGCTGCTTTCTGTGATTGAGGGACTGCAGGAGCAGGTTGGAATGGGGGCGAGGGAAGGTGGGGTCTCGTCACACCCCCTAACATCTATCCACTCCCGTCTTCTTACACTTAACGCCTTGAAGCATCTGTTGGCAAGTCTGTTAGACCCACGAATCCTCGCCCTGCATCTGCTAGGTGTGGCATGTCTAGCGTAATTTGAGAGGGAAGCGGGTTTTTGGCCGAAGAAAACATCCAGCGACTGTTTCCATGGGTTAGGCAGCTATTCAGGGAGACGCCCGGGAGCTTTCTGGGAGCCTGTGGGCTGAAGTGGGGCAGCCTGCCAGAGTTGCCCCTTTTTTTGTATCTGAATTGCCACCACCTATGAAGTCAAAGAGGCCTGCCTGGCGCTACCTCGGGTTGGGGACACTCCAGTGGGTCGCGCTGGGTGCCAGACATGGCCACAGCCCTCGGAAATGAGTAAGAAAAAAAATGTACAGCGGAGACCTCCCCCTAGAACAAGCTGAGCTTTGTGCAGAACGGGCCCAAATATGAAAAGGCCATTGTTCCCGGATGGCTTTTTAATTAACGCTCACCACTCACACCCATCAGCTCGCCAAGAAGAGCCGCCTCCTTCCTCTCGTCAGCCCCTGCTCCTCTCTCCATTGCCTTGGGGACAGGCCGAGGGCCCCTCGGGGACGGGAGGATGCTGAGAACAGTGTTGACAGAGGGTGGCTCCCCCTCTTTGCTCCTGCCTGGCATACTTAGTGGGGGAGCCCTCCACCTGTTGGAGAGCAGCCGTCTGCATTTCCAGGTTCGGGAGCCAGGCCTGTCCCCCGGGGGGCTCCTGAAGCAGATCCCGGCCCCAGCCCGTTGCAGTCCTTTCTCCCAAGCTCTGCGTACCTTCTCTTGCCCGAAGCCAGAACAACGAGCCAGAAACGAACTGTTTTCCGTGTGTTTCAGTTCTCCCTGGTTGCGCTGCTCTCGACTGAGTCTGGATTGATACACTGCACAGTTTTTTTTAACTTTCCAGTGTCGCTTTCCAGACCAAATCCTATGCTCTTCAGGATGAGGCCCACATACATACAGGGGAAGGGGCTGATTTGGGAGGAGCTGCTGGGACGGCATGTCTGGGGGCTCCATGGTCTCTGCCAGGTCCCGCCCTGGCGTCGGGCGGTGTGCCGTTCCAGACCTGGCTTGCACTGTGCTCGCCACCTCGCAGAACGGGGGTCCTGTCTGGGCCTAGCGCTCAGGACAGAGGCATCAGCCCTGAGCCGTCCTACTTAAAGTAATGTGATGCCACTCCCGCCCAGATCGAGACTAAGCCTGTGAAGTGTTCCGGTTAACAGTTGCTGAGAACACTGTTTCACCGTTTTATCTTCTGTGGAAGTTTTCTTCTGGTTATAGCAACTCCTAAACCTGTGAATTTCTTTCGTATCTGTGTGAGCCTTAGGATTTTGTGGGCACAACCTCAGTTCGTTATTCTCTGTAATTTTGTGTCTTGAATGCGTGGACATCTCGTGAGGCCAGGGCAGGAATAACTCAGTGTGACCCTGAGTTCTGAACTGAGTTGGAACCACACCAGCCTGGAGATGTTGACGTGGCCACCACAGAGTTAACTACACATCATCGCGAATGTGGTAAAGTTTAAGATACTGGGTTGTGAGGGTTTTTACATTAAGAAACCCTCGGGGTCTAGTCGAAGGGTGGGCAAGCCCCAGAGAGACTGTCTGTTGACCAGATAAGTTTTCCTGATTCCTTGAAAATCTGTTCACTCCAGGCCCAGCCAGCTTAACTTCTTGACATGTCACCCAAATATAATTGCTGGTGCCGTGGGAAAGAATCTCGAGGAGGGGAGAGCTCTGTGAAGTCTGTGAATGGGAAAAACAAGCATGAATTATGACAGCGAGGCCGGATTAGAATTATGTTTTAGGTTCTCAGCAGCAGAGGATGCTGGCGAATTGGATGGCTGGAGTCCGGTCGCCGCCAGTGCCGTGTGGCTCTCGAGCACTTGAAACGTGGCCGGCGTGCGTGGCGCTGGGCTGTGAGTGGAGCACACACCAGTATTCCAGAGCTTAGTGTGGAGACAGAGGGGATGCATTGCATTTCCATCCTTCCCCCGCCCCTTTTTAAAAACACAGTTACTGAAAAACTTAAAATTATGTACATGGCTCCCATTTTAGAGGAATGATTTAGATCCAGGATGGTTAAACGGCGGAGTGCGGGGGAGGGGGGACCCAGAAATGTGCCACTTATGGTTCTTGGTCAGTGAACTTTGTGGCACGTCGTCTTCGCTCCAGTTGGGAATGTGGTGAATCACGCCATGGGAGGTAATCTGTGTTTGCTTTTTTGGACTAACCCATGTTAGACAGAAATTGGTCATATGGTATCTCTCTGGCTGTGGTTGGCACGTACAGTGATGAGCAGATGCCGGAGCCAGGAGGATGAGTTACCCCACATACCTGGGGAGGCTGAGTGCCATATCAGATGATGCACACAGGCTCTGGAGCCTTACCGCGGCGAGCCCTGGGGGAAGAGGATTACTCAAGAGCTGGAGCAGCCCTCCAGGGTGAAGGCCTCTTGCTCAACAGTGAGACCTTTAAAAAAAGACAACTATTGCTCAAATGGACCTCTGAACCCTCTGAATCTAATCATTCCAGTTACGCAGGCCCACGGGCAAGGCAGCACCTTTTAATTCTCTAGCGGTATTAAGATCTTACCCCACAGTCATCCATCGACAGGAGTGACAGAGCAGTTCCACGTAGAACTTGTTTGTGAAGTTGTGCCTCTATATAAGGCAAAATCGTATTTCTGTCTGTGATTTCCTTTCTCAGGATGGTTTGGGAGGGTCCCTTTCTGAGCAAGGGCCCAGCGGTTCTCTGCAAAGAGCACCAGGGCTTGACCTCCTGCCCAGAGCGAGGCGTGAGGCTGTCCCAACAACAGGGGACATCCAGCCTCACTGTCGGCTTTTGCCAGCCGGAGGGTCAAGGGTTCACCATACCAGTTGTCAGTAGTAATATCTCGCAAGACAAGATTGACCTTAAGCTGCTTTTAAGTTTGTCTTTCCTGTGCTCCTGCGTCCAGGGTACTGGTCAAACCAGTCCCTATCTGGCTGATCATTATCAATAAAGTAAACTTAACTCTGTGACTGAGAACAGTCTCTAGCATCCAGCAGCTTAGGTTTACCGGGTGAAACTGCCATTTCACAGAGGACAGCACCTCTAAATGCGAGAAGGGGCCGTTTCTGCAAGAGGGAGGACCCAGACCCCTCTTGTAGACTCACAGCCAGTTATGAATCTTGTCACGAGGCTGGTCTCTCTTTATAGAGAGTCAATGGATAGATGTCAGCACACTGGTACTTGGGAATGAATGGGAACCTGTGTGGGTTGTTGATTCCAGCCCTTTATCGAGAATCTCCTTGATGCTGGTTGGTGGTCTGCACAGGCTGGTTTATAGAAGATAACATGCTATCTCCTGGCCTGTAAGGAAGGAAGCCACTAGTTGGACTAATAATTATCCACACAAACAGTTACCTACACTTAGGGGCTTATGAGAAGAGGGAGAACCTCTGAATAAGTATTCGTAGTTAAGAGGAAGTCCAAGACATAGCACAATGCCTCTTGTGCACAAAATCAAGAAATTTCAGAGCCTAAGGGCCTTCGGGCAGCCAGAATAATCCCAACATTTGTTAGCATTAATTTCAGTTTGCAGTATTCTCGTATGTGCTCATCGGACCTTCTTAACAGCCTCCGAGGTCATTCGGCCAGAGCAGGATTTCCCCCGGGTTGAGGGTGAGCTGCCAAGCCCCGCGAAGTTCTGTGATTTACCCAGGGTCATGTGGCTAGGCAGTGGCAGGGCTCACGGTGGGGTTTGGGAGCTGCCGCCGATGTTCTGGCTGCACAGCACACCACATCCCTCGTGATGTGTCTGCGGGAGCTTGGCGAGCTCTGAGGACCGACTTGACAGCCTTTGTGTGTTTTACGTTAGAGGAATTTAGGGGGCAGGCCTTGGGGAGAGGAGGATGACAGCTGTGGTCATGGATGTGATTGGAGGGACAAAAAAAAGGGTGTCCATCAGAGAGGTTTGTGCCAGCGGCTTAATTTCCTTTATTTCAGGACTGGAAGTTATTTAAATTACTTTATAGACTTCCTGTTTCCTTGCAAGAGCTCATTAAGTCCAGGCTGAACTGCGGCATTGTCATCATGGAGCAACCGGACCTGCAGTTCCCATTCCGTCCTGTAGGGCACTCAGATCGGCGAGGTCCATGCCGGGAGTGGAGGAGAGTTTGGGCATCTTGTTTACAGTCACCCCCTAAATAGACATCCCGTTTTGACTTGGCATTGATGGTCTTCCTCAAGGATAAAGAATTACCCAGCACTCTGGCCCCTGTAGACTCTGTGGATTTTTTCGGACTCATTCATTTCCCCGCTTTGTAAGGAGGAAGAGGCAACAGGTGCATAACACGTGGCCGTAGGACTGGGAGCCCAGCCTGAGCCTCTGGTGATGGCCATGCGCCCTTGGACTGGACGTCGCATTAGACGCCAATGCCTGTGCAGCGATGGTCAAGGCTTTCACGGGTGACCAGGACGCATGCTGGTGTAAGCGTGGCTTACCTTAACCTTCTCTTTTACCTGTTGGGAAGGTTTTCCGACGGCAACTGTAAACTTGCACTGCAGCTTTCGAACCCTACCCAGAGGCAGCTCTTGAAGAGATGTGTGTTTGACTGGATGGTTTACCTTTAGACCTGCCAAGAAAATGATGCTGAGCTATCGGGAAGCACCCCGCCCCTTCGCATCTGGAACGGTTCCAGGAGAAAACCCGCCCCTGCGCTGAGTTTGTTGCAGATGCTAATTAGAAATTATAGCGACAACAAACAGGTGTTCGGGAACATACACGGTGTCAGCATCCAGAAGCGGTCCCTGGCTCTCCGTGGATGTGCGGGCCATCTGGGATGCAGGGAAGCCTTGCAGGAAGGCAGAGGAAGTAGAAATCGAATAGGCTGCCATATCCAGGCCTTTCTTGACTCAGTGACTTTTACCCCTTGGTTTGACGTTCTGGTATGTACTCTGCATCCCTCTGGTACTCAGTATATACTCAGTTTCAGCTGGTCCAGAAAGCCCTGGGGGTGGGGTCCCACACCTGGGAGTTGGGGAGTGGCATCATTTCTCACTAACAGGCAGACGAGAATCTTCCCAAAGGCGTGGCGGTCATACAGGGACTTAAATGTAACCTGAGTCAGACTCACATGTCTTAAGTGGATGCCGAGTCTTAAATATTCATTCACAACATTAAAGTCTGTGATTTCTTCATAAAGAATTCTAAAATAATAAAGATGACCTGGTAGGCAAAATCCACTGGTATTTTTCTAAAAGCTTTTCATAAGGTCCCTCATAAAAGATTGAGAGAACAAAACCACAGTGTGGCATAAAGTCTTTGTTGTGGATTAAAAATGATTAAGTGATCGGGAACAGAAGAATTCTGGTGGAGACCCACTGCTCGTAGTGGAGAGAGGTTAATAGAAAGGGGTGTCTGAGGAATCTGTCTTTGGGGCTGGAGTTATTAAGAGTATTAATTGTTTGGAGAAGGAAACGGAGGGTGAATTAGTGCCATCGTCTGCTGTTACCCTGCTCTGTGTGACTGGATTCCACCCAGAGTCTACACAGCCTCGAAGAGCACTGGGGGATGGGGCGGTGTGTCGGCAGAGGACGTGAAGTTTGAGGAAGTCTAGAATGTAATTCCGAATAGTCCACATGGGAAAGCCACAGTGTCCCCTGGACGTCCTGCCTCTCTTGAGGGAAGAAGTTCAACAGTTATCATGGGCAACACCATAGGACAAAGCAGAGAGAGGAAATGGAGGTGCAGTGGGGCTGAAAAATGAAGGGTTTCTTTAGGAGAGAGGAATCACACAGCCGTGCTGTCGGATGTCTCGCTATCCCCCTGTGTGGGAAGGAGGGACCTGGCACGTTACTCTGAGACACGTTACATGCACGCGTAGACAGCTAGTAGAGGTGGCCTGTTGAACAGGTCCCGTAGAGTTACCAAGTCATAGAAGATGATACAGATCCGTGAGGGCAGACCACACGGCCTGGCCTCGTGAATTTTCTAAGTTCAAGGTGGGGTTGTCTAAGCTGATAGGGAGGGAAGATGATTTTGAGTCGAGTAGGAGATGGTGGTGATGGGGGCGGGTGGGACGGCATGCCAGCAGTGGACCTCTCATCATTCATCCTCCCTTTTTGCATTTCTTGTTGCTGCCTTTTTAAGGCTACTTGTCTTGTTCCTTCTGTGGCTGAAATGCAAGTTTTTTGCGCATGGCCATCTGCCTTGAGAGCATGCTGTTTCCTGAATAGGCTCTTCCGGGCTAGCCGTGGATTTCTTTTTAAGCCACTCTCCTTTATTTACTAATTTCCTTTCATAGTTCTCTGTCTCCTTACCCTGGTCCCACTTTAATTAAAACCTGGAAAAGTGCTGGCCTCCCTCAGAAATGTTGCTGAGTCCCTCCTTTTTGGCTGTGAGCAGATGCCTCTGTGTGGGTCGGGGTCCCCAGCAAGGCCCCCCTGGGGAATTTTTGCAATCTTGGTCCAACATAGTTAGAAGCTGCAATTACGACTTGGTCGCTAATTACCCGGCCTAACATTAGATCAGTTTACAGAGGGAGATTGGAGCCTGTCAGCAAAGGTCAGCCTGAGGTCCTCTCATGAAACAGCCCTCTTGTGATAGCTGTGCAAGGAAAAAGGCATTAACGGGGGGAAGGCTAGTGAGCCAGCTCCAGGCTGCAGGATCCTTGCTGGGGGGATGGGAGAGGGAGAAGTGCTATTGATGACTAAAGGGGTCACAGAAACTGATAACCCTTCTCACAGCCTTGCTCAGAAAGCCTGGAGGAGGGTGAAGCCCTTTCATTGAGAGTCTTTGCTTTTAGAAAGGGTAAAATGGATACAGAGGGGAAACAAGGATGAGCTGGTTGGTGACTTTTAATTGTTGACTGTTAGAAGCGATCAGGTCAGCCACAGCCTCTGAGAAGGAAAGCGGGGCCTAAGAGAGAGCTTCCCCAAACTTGGGGTGTCCTTTTTATTGTATCTTTTTACCACCTGTACAATATTATTTCCTTACATTTTTCTTTTCTTTTCTTGGGCTTCCCTGTTAAAACCATAAATACCTGCTCCAGCATCTTCCCAAGCAGTGATATCTGAGGAATCTCAGGTTTGAGCTGGTTGTTTTGGCTACAATAAACATTAAATAGATAACGATTTGAATGTAAAATGTTCACCCTATCGCCTACAGTCAACTAGCCTGTGGCCAGTGGTGCTTGTAGGATGTGCTGGAAAATAATGGTGGAAGAGACACTAGACGGGAAGTCTGGGTCCCTGTCTTCAAGTGCAGCACGGCTTTCTCATGAGATGCGTAACCGTGGGTGAGTGTCCCTACTTCTCTGAGCCTTAAAAATGAGTATCTGGTCTATATTAGATTTTATGCAATGAAATGGGAATAGTCTCTATCTCGTGGGGTGTATAAATTTTAACAGCCAACATTTATTAAGCACCTACTGTCGTAAATACCTCACTGTCTTATTAATCCTATAACCGTATGGGGCAGATATGATCTTTATACCCATTATATGGATGGTGAACCCAGACTAGGTCGACAGCTTGCAGCTTTTAAATGTCCTCCATGCTGGGATGCTGGCCCAGGGCATATGCTTGTAGTTCTTTGTTATCAACCCACTTCACGGTGTCAGTTGAGTACGTCTCTGCTCTCTGCCTGTTGGGTGCAGTGTTGGAAAAAGTGGTTTGACGTGAGAAGGATTGGAAGGAAAGGAGAGTTCAGCTCCTCACAGGCAAATCTCTGGATTCCCTCAGCGGCTGCTGCATGGTCCTAGGTGCTCAGTTCTGGTCCCCACTTCGCCCGGCCCTGGTTGGGACAGGCCTGGGGTTCACCACTGGCCTCCCCCTTCCATTCAGGGCTAGATCAGTGTGCAGCTGGTGGGGGCCTGGGAGGCGGGGGTGCGGTGTGGTACACGGATAACGTTCTCCCCACCTGAGCTTCGGAGTCGTCTCAGAGCTGCCCGTTCGATCTCCCAGCACATACAATGTGCGTCCTCAGCGTCAGAGGCTCTGGCACTGCGTTCAGGACCCAGGAGGACACTCTGTCATCCTAAGCCTCCGAAAAGGCCAAGGGACAGTGTCAGGAGGTTTCGTGCTTGCTCCCCTGTCACCTTAAGGGGAAGTGCTATTTCCCAGACTGTGGCAGTGAGGCACGTGTGTCTGCAGTGGCCCCAGATCCAGTGCTCTTGTATCTGTATTACATGTGCACGAAAAGGAAAGGACATCTGCGTTATTTCATGTCAGGAAAGTTCGGCTAGAGAGGTCCAGTCACTGGAAGGCGAAGTTTCGGGGAGACACTCCTTTTCCCCAGGCCAGAGGAGCCCGTGTGTGAAACACAGTTCACAAAACGATTTTACCGAACTCCCAGCCCCTGGGTGCTGACTAACACCACTTCCCCTCATATAACTTCATGTTTGTGTAATTAACATATAATTTGATACCTGGAAAATCATGCTGGGTGGAGCTGGAAAGAATTACTCAGCTCTTAGCAATTCAGACTCTTGGGTTATAGAACTCGGTGTGCCGCCTCCTGGTTCTCCTGTTACGGCTAACGTGTGTTGCCAATGTCCTCGCTCCTTATTTCTTCTTTCTGTCCAGCAAAGATGAGTGCAATGATGATGCAGTATGTTTTTATCATTTAAACAGCTCCAGGGCTGTTGACTTTTACACGCGGACTGCCTGCTTCTCTAGTATGTGCGTTCCTAGCTTTCTTCTCCCAGTGGCTGGTGGAATTTGATGGTGTCATAGTTTATTTCACTTCCTGCTTCTTCGTCGAGGCAGAGCCATGAGTATTAAAACATGCAGTAAGTAATAATCAGAGGAGAATAAAGATGAAAACTTAGGACGATTTTGTTTATTTAGAGTGTATGCCGATGGTTGTAAGTTTTGTTGGAGAAATTATGTATTGTGTTGACACATGTATTCATGTAGGGGGATCATAGATCTTACTGTATCTGATACCTGTCCATTTAAAGATGTAAGGCTGGGTGAACTCTGACCCAGAACTGAGAATCAGCAGAGTCGAAAGCCAATCAGGATTATCTTGAACATAAATTGGAATGTCCACATGTTTTGAAAGAGGACGGTAAGAGCAGTTCAGTTGGAAATGTGGATGTGATGGGAACTCAGAGGAAGGAAGAGAGCGATGGTACATGGGTTCCGACTTGCACACTGACCCTCGATGGCCACTACTTCCTGGTCCAGTGGGTTGAGAAAGACCCGCGGCCTCCGTCCCAGCTGAGCATGCCGTCACCCGTCGGCGCAGAGAAGGTAGGAGCCGGGAGGAGTAGCTCGGAGGCTGGCCGTTTATGTGTTGCCTGCCGTGGATTGTGCTTGTGAGCCTTTCAGGGTTTGAGAACTTGACTTTGGAAAGCTTCTAAATTTGTTCCTAGTGGGCTGATTATTTTGTTGAGGTCAAATTAGAGCTAATGGCCCTAATGGTTTACAGTGCTCCTAAATGGTTCTTAGCACTTAGGCGGGCTGGGCTGGCCATTGTGGGCGGGTGTCCAAGTGTGGACCAGATCATTCTGAGGGCATATTTTCTGTCGAAGTTAATGTTGATGAGTACAACTTATATGTGTAAGGTAGATTAGGAGGTAACAACAGAATCGGTCACACTTAATATTCAAATCTCTCTTGGTATCGCACCCAGGGACGTGTTTGTTAACATGGGCCCTGTGGGCATGTGGTGAGTGAGCAGGGCGTCCCGCTGGGAGTTTCGCAGTTGGGGATCGTCCTCTGCCACTTTGCCTAGGAGTAAGTAGTCCGCGGAATGCAGTAGTGGGGAAGCCTCAGATATCCTCCGGCTGTTCCTGGTTGCCAGGTAGTTCTTGTAAGAGCAGGTAACCAGGTTAAACTAATCTCATCACATCCCTTCCAGCCATGCTGTGGTATCTTGTGAGTTCATGGCAAGGTTTTTTGGCAAGGGGATTATATTCTACAAAAAACTGGCTCCAGTCTCCTGATTTCTGTGTGATTGGGAGTAGGCAAAGCAGACAGGTGTCTGCAGAGGAGCTGCATGTCTCTACTGGTCCACAGACCTGAACTATGCGCGTGTACTCATAGGCAAAAACTGTGGGCAGTAACCTCCCAGGGCTGCCGGGCGCAGCTGAAAGGGGACATTATTGGGGGCAGGGAGGGACTTTGTTCCCTAAACTAAGGTGGTGGTGCACAGTAAAGATGGGAGCATTGGTTAATCATTTTTCCATGCTTTGATAGAAAAAAAAAACAAAAGGAAGAAACTGCCTCCATGTCGTCTTCCTTTGGGCCATCAGCTGTCAGAATAGTGCCCCCCAAGTGTAAGTGCAAATGTAGTTCTGAAGGCCAAGTCCAGTCGAATTCTATCATGGGTAAAATCCTATTGGTCGGCTGTGGATTGAGCTTGAGCCAGAGCCGTTGAATGTTGAGTGAAGGATGGGAGCTTTGCCTTTTAAGTGCTAATGGCTGCTTGGTTCCTCTCAAAACTTGGGTTCTTATTATCCTTCTTGTATACTCAGAAAACACACTTTCAATGTATTTGTAAGCTTTGCCGCCCTGATGCTGTTGTGCGTATTCTCAGGACCCAGCGGATTTTCCACGGAGCAGTTTGAAGAAAGTAACGCTACCTATGAGATGCCTACTTCTACTGAGAAAAATCTCTACCCTCCTTTGGTTCATCTTGAAAGTAATATCACAGTCATCAGTAGCAGTGCTGTTACTTCAAAAACTTGGGTCTCGAGGCAGATAGTTGTGATTGTGACCAAGAAGACGTTAATTTCCACTGTTAATAAAACTAAGCTGGTGGTTTGGGCACGACAGACCTGGGGACATGAGCCCGGTGCAGCAGCCAGAGTCCCCGTTGACTCGCGTTGGCGGAAACGCATTCTAGAATTGGTGTTTGACTGTGCTCAGTTAGTTCCATGGCCACCAAGTTCTCCAGAGAAGTTTTAATTACAAACCAAGGTGATGTGGTTTCTTAAATGTGTTATATAACAAATGGATGTTAGCCCCAGTTAGCGCTGAGCAGCCCCCTCCATCAATAAAACCCCATAATTATCACATGGTGGGCTCCAAGGAGGAAATCTCAAGGTTCTGAGTGTCTCGTCGGCTGGGCTTCCGGCCGCCCTTTCCTGGAGTTGGGGGGCAGGGTGAGGGTGTTGGAAGGAGAGCCCTTTCTTTAGAGGCCCCGAGAGTGGTGACACACCCAGGACAGGCTGGACCCCGTCCCAGGGAGGAACGTGTTAGTAACCCTGGGGTGAGGTCTGCTTTTTGGTGGTGGGCCAGGGGTGGGCGTGTGGGGGAGGGAGGGTGGTTAAAATGGAAGGCCTTGAGATGGCAAATCTTTATTAGTTTTGTAAACAGCTTTAGGAAGCGCTGGGAGCATCTTGCAGGGACCCTGCAATTATCATAATAAACAGTTTTATCATCTGCTTGGCAATCAATATTGTGGCTTATGCTGCTTTAGTATCTCAGTGGTATTGATTACCTTAACAACTGTGCTGCGGTCAGCTTCCATTAACCCCTGCTCTACCAGCAGAGTTATGCCTTCCACGGTTGGTCAGACGACTTCTCCGCTCCCAGCCCAGGCAAGTGCTGGAATTTGACCAGAGTTGGCCAGAGAGTCAAACACTGCTTTTATCTCAAGGTGCCCCACAGAAGGAAAGGTTTTAAACAGAGAATCTGGAAGCCAATGCAACTTTTTAAAGGCGCTTTTTTTTCTTTTTCTTTCTTTTTTTTTTTTTTAGTGGAAACAGTGTATAAAACAATTACAGCAGTGGGGTTTCAGCTGTGACTCAGGAATCTGAATGTAAGGGCAAAAATTCCGATTCTTCTCCACCTTGGCTGTGTCCAGCGTTCCTGTCAACCCCACCTCCCCTGGGGGAAAGGGACATGTGTGGAACTGAATTGTAGACTGCAGTGCTTACACCCTTATGCAACAGGCATTCCTGGGACTCTTGGAGCATGCATTTTGCGATCCACATTTTACTTTTAGAGAGAGACCACTTATTCAGGGACACTCAGTTCTGGGATTCAGGTTCGTCTGGCTCAGTGAGTGTCTGAAGTGAAATGGTCGATCATAAGATGCCAGAATGCTAGAGACAGAATTTGGTGCCGCTTTAGATTCTATCACTCTCACTGGCTCTCCTGTCTCTGGTCTG
This sequence comes from Macroglossus sobrinus, assembly GCA_004027375.1. Lineage (NCBI taxonomy): Eukaryota > Metazoa > Chordata > Mammalia > Chiroptera > Pteropodidae > Macroglossus > Macroglossus sobrinus. The sequence continues at coordinate 131,555 of PVKZ01002270.1, forward strand.
GTTAGTGTTTGTAGTCCCCTTTCCCCTGATGAAACAAAGGCAACGAGGACACTTTGCTCCAGGGAGCAACTGGGAAGGAGACAGAGACCAACCAGTTATTAGGGGTTAGGTGCAGTAAATGAGTTATCCAGAAACTTTCAGGGCAAGATCTCGCCAGCAGCAGGGGTGGTGGCTGCGGTGGGGTAGGGGTGGGTGTGGGTGTGTGTGCTGATTTCTGTGTTGGTTTTCTTTTAACTACCCAATTTTGTTTTGTTTCAAATGAGAAATATATGTGTTTCTACGCATACGAATGTATATAGGAAGCCAGGGCGGGGCGAGGTCTCACTCACACCCTGCGGCTGAACCTTTTTGGCTCCGTCTTAGTGAAGACCGCGATAGGGTCCTCCACATTGCAGATACAACAACAGCACAGGTGCTGCTCAACCTGAACGGCACTGACCTCAAATGAGAAGCCAGCTACCGTATCCAGGAGTCAGTTTTCGAAGTCGGTGAGTTTCATAGAGTCACTGGGGATGGAAGTGAAGGAAGAGGAGGGGCAGGAGGCGACGGTAGTCGGGCTCGGGGAGAGTGACTTGTGCTGGCAGCTGCTACTTTCCTGCCCTTCTTGCCAAGCTGCAGCCTGTGGCTTCCTTATGCCTTGTGGCTGCCCAGGAGGAGCCAGGAGTGGCAGTTTATCAGATGGGGAGGAGGCCAGTAGGTAATGATGAAGGTGAGTGCCAGGGACTGAGCTTGGAGACGTGCAGGCAGGTACAGGAAAGGGGTTGCAGGTGTATGGGGTTCCTGGCCATGGGCTACTACAAGCCCCAATAGGATAAGGGTCCGTATAAGAGAGCGTCAGGAAGGTAGGCCATAGAATCTGGGCAGCAGGATATAAAGTTGAAGGCTCGATCTGGTGAGGCTCAGGACAATGATAGCAAGACTTGACCTTGGCATCAAGCCACAGGCTTGGTGAGCAGGGCTGAGGTGGCAGATGTCAGTGAGTACATAGACCTGTGCAGGTGAGGGAAAGACCCCAGGGAGTAATGGTGGGTCCTTCGTCTGGAAGGAAGGCTCATGGGAGTCGGCCTCTACACAGGGTTGGAGAGTCTGCCTGGGGCCATGGCTTGAGCAGGCCTTCCCTCCTGACCCCGACTGCCCCCTACCAGGCTACCCTCTCTCCGACTGAGATGTCAGGGGATTATTTAGTCCCAATAAATTCTCAATTTCAAAAATTGGGCTAGGGACTGAAAGCCCACAAGAGCCTGCAAACCCTGATCTCTTTCGGGAGGTCTTAATGAGAATGCTTGAGTAGGAAGCCATTCGATCTCACTGCCTCTTTCTCATGTCTTGGAGATCCTTTAGTCTGTCCTCATTCTCCCTCTGCCCAGACTCCCTTGGTTCCACAGATTGGAAAGTTGTATTTTAAGCGGAGTGCTCTTCCTAAAAATGCCACTTAGATCAATCACTCAGAGGGCGGGCAGGAGTTTCGAAGTTGACCAAAGGTCCACTGTTTTCCATTATGACAGGGAGTGTAGCTCAGAGGGCTACACTGTGATGGCAGAGGGTAGACTAGACTGTCTTACGCATAGAGTCAGTAACATAAGGTTTTATGTAGATTTTTGCACTTTGATCGGGTTCCGATGTGGTATTACTGTGGCCCAGGTCGCTCCTCACTTTACCCCACTGGTATTAACTTGAGCTCTGCACTGATAGTAGCTCTTCGAAGTATGACCTCATCACAAGGAACTTCTAGTCCTTGACAGTTTTTCATGTTTTTCGTACACAACTTTTCAAGCCGAGTGTTCAGACTGTTTCGGGTGGTAGTGTTGTGTACACAGCGGTTTGCATCGAGAGGAATTTGCATTCTGCCTGTTCACGTCTTATGTCCAGAGTTTTTGCTCCAACATTTGGTATTTTAGTAGGTGTTTTTCCTACAACACTATGGTCTGTGTAAAATGTTAAGACTTAACTGTCTTCATCAAGGTTCTTAGCTGTGTGGAGCAACCCAATATTTGGTTGCTTTTTAAGTGTGAGCAGTGAAATACTTATTTTGAATCTTTGGTATATTCAGATTTTTTAAAAAATCATATTTAGAAGATGAAATGTGATTTTGAAGGGTTTGTAAAGATGATTCTCTTTCAGAAAGTGTTATCTTCTTAGAAGAACGTGTAGTAGAAATGCAGAGACCTGTTCCTAGGCCCTGATTTGCTGCTAACCAGCTGGCGACCTTGGGAAAGAATGACTCATAGGAGTCACTCTCATGTTTGATGAATCTTTTTAAACCTGTAAAATCTGAATTATGGTTCCCATTCTGTCTACTTAACAAGACAAGGTCATTGGAGGTCAAATGAGAAATGAATATCAGTGTTTGAGATGCATAAACCACGGTGTAAATCGAAGGAGCATTGTTATTTGCTCCCAGGAAGGTTGGTGCTGGGTGTGACTGTTTCCTTGGATCAAATACTAGTGCTACTGTGGAAGAGTCCATGGCAAAAGAGTTATTTCCCAGGAGTCTGCAGCATGGAGCTGGGCGTGTGTGGATCCACATGTGGCAGGGAGCCCACCTACCATCGGGCCATCCGATTAGCAGATGCGCGCAGGAGAAGCAGCCCAGTGGGAACCAGCTCAGTTCAGACTTTACAAAGCAATTACAGTGACTTATAAAACATTCATACTGAGCTGAAAGACAATTAGCTCAAAAAACAATGGTTGGTAAACACCGCCTTATTTTGTAAATTTGCTGAAAGTGTTTTAAATTATTTTTTAACCCATTAAATCTAACTTATCTATAGATATGTTTTTCTTAATCAGAGTTTGGCTCCAGGCTCTAAATCAGGCTTTTATGCAACCTTAGGCTGTTACATTCGGCTTATTTTTGCTCAGTAGTGATAGTGATAGTTACCACATATAAATGTGTCAGGTACTACGTCCAGAGCGTGATGTACTGTCTCTTCCGCTGTTCTTTTTAACGTTAGCAGTATGGTGGTGCTTCTCACGGTAGGGGAAGGGCTGAGGTCAGCAGATGGTAAGTTTTGAAAGCAAGATTTAGTGATAGCTGAGCCTAAAGGACTTAGGAAGTCCTTCAGCTTTCCTAAGGAGAACCCACATTTCTTTGAAGAAAGGCTTAGCTTGTCATGAATATTTCAACTCAAGGCTGAGAAGCTTGGCTCTGGCCAGTGCTGTTCTCTTTTCAGAAAATTTTTCTGAACTGGGTAAAGACAGAGCTTGCTTTTTTAAAACAAAAACAAAAACATTTTATTATGTAAAAAGAGAATATGAGAGACCCCATCACCCAGACAACAATTCACTTTTTCTCAAATTTGTTTCATCTCTGTGTTCATTGGGTTGGATTTCAAAGCTTGTCAAAGATATCATGATGCTTCATCATTTTCTTAGGTGATAATGCTGTCTTTATGTAACAGAATTAACGAATTCTTAAAGTCCTCAAATCCCAAATCACTGTTCAGACTTATCTGATTGTCCCCAGAGTGGCTTTTGACAGTTGATTTGTCAGAATTGGTATCCAGATGAGGTCTACATCATGCATGTAGTCATTTGTTTCTTAGATCTCCTAATCTGAAACTGCCCTCTCAGTTTCAGCCACCATGTATGCCCTACACTCAACCAGTCCATGGTTTTTGAAGAATAACGGGCAGTAGTTACATGTGGTAATAAAAACACCATTAGTGTGGTGTGAAGATACCCAGGTCCTCTTGCTAGCTCTGTCACTGACCCACTGTCTGACCTTGGACAAACCACCAACACCCTCTGGGGTCATTATTCTGGTCCATCGAAAGAGGCAGTGAGATCGAATGGCTTCCTGCTCAAGCATTCTCATTAAGACCTCCCCAAAGAGATCAAGGGTTGCAGGCACTTGTGTGCTTTCAGTCCTTACCCCAATTTTTGCAATTGAGAATTTATTGGTACTAAATAATCCTGAGCAGTTTGGCTTGTTCTTTTTCTCTTGGACATTGTCAATAGTGTGCCTAAAACAAGGTCATTATGTTTTCCTTCTGGACTTTTAGAAAGCTAAGCGTCAAATTTATGGCTCAATGTATAGGTTATTACCAAATGCATTTGCAGCTTTATTTTTGGCTCAAACTTTCCTCCGCTCTTTTGTGTGTGTGTGTGTGTTTTTCCTTGTGCCCTGGCCTCCATTTATGCTATGATGTTGTATTTTATATTCTTGTGAGGAGTAGAAATAAATGACTGTGTGCCAGGTACTCTTATGTGACCGTCTGTGAGCTCATGGAGGCCAGGGTCCCTGTCTTATGTATCTCTGCTTTGTATGAGCCACAGATTAGGTGATAGGTTTTGGTTTGATATATTGTCATCAATATATGCATTTAAAATTTTCCCTTTTAGTGGTGCAGAGGTCTTTGTTAGTGCTATTTTGTGACTGAGGCCTCTTTCTCTGATTCACTTATATTGACAAAAGAGCCAGAGAAAGTGGTGAGCCACCTGGCTTGTGATTTTTTTTTTTTAAGTTATCTTCTTGAGTAGCTCGTTGCTATCCCCTTCCTTCTCCCTCAATCCCCCAATAGGCCCTTGGTGAGTGAAGCAGGATTTGCTGGGCAAACAGGGGGCGTGGATCTCAGCTGCTAAAACAGTAGCCATGCCACCCATTCTGAAGAGTTCATCCTGATTCCAGCCTTGGACATAAGGAGCAGTGTTGTTGGAATGCTTAGGATGATGGAGATGGATGAATCAGAATCTGTCATTTGCTCTTTCTGGAAAGAAGTAGGCGAGGTAATCAGATGTCTTTGTCATGACTCAGGTGTGAGTGAGCCACGTTCTCTCCTTGACTTTCACTCAGCCTTCCTTTGCTGTTCATGAGCCTCAGGATGTCATTGGTCCCACTTGGCTCTCTCTCTTACCTCCCAGGACCTCTGCCTCCTCAGCTGTCCAGGGGAGAGAGGTGTGATCATCCCGGAGTGTTAGGGGAAGGTCAGAGGAGTGGAAGTGGAGGATGGGGAGAGGAACAGCAGGGAAGTGGCGCCCCTTCCTTGGTGATTTATAATAAGAGGGCATGTGGAGCATGTTGAGCACCTAGCACCCAGTAGACGCTCAGTAACTGGTTGGTGCCTTTGGGATCATCTCCAAGAGTGGTTGGGGGGACATATTTGCAACTAGTATTCAGTGGCTTTCTCTTTTCTTGTTTGTTGACACTTGGAAAGGGATTCTTTAAGCACTAGTTTTGAGGGGCTATAGAGCTTGGTTTTAATGGCTCTTATTTTGGGGTCCCTAAGAAGCTTCTGTGTAATCCACAGAGAAGAGGTGAGGTGCCCTTGTTGAAGGAGTCCTGTGGCTGTTCCTCTCCCCATAAGACACTCCCCCATGCCAGCAGCCTGGTGTTCACCCTTTCATTGCTGTGCTGAGGACGGAGCCCCCACTTCTCTGCTTCATGTGGACCTGGTCCAGAGGAAGGCAAGGCCCCCGGGGGGCCCTGGGTGTGGCAAGGAAGTCGAGGCTCATGGCTTGCAAGTTTTCCTCTAATGGAATTTCCCATCACTTACAGCCCTGCTGATTTCTGATCAATGAAAATGAAATTGCATCACCTCCTCAGAGGCTCCACGTATGCCTGCTGCTTCCAGCTGTGTCAGTTCCGGTAAAATAATCTCATCAGGCGTGCGAGAGGGTAATAGGAAATAAAAATAAAAACCCACAATTAGCAAGAGGCCTTGCAGCTGAGTAACACTTTCCATCCCGGAGACAGACAGGGATGGGGATACTTAGAAAAGAATCCCTAAAAAAAAAAAAAAAAAAAAAAGGGGGGGGGGAAGGAAGGAAATTTCCAGTTCTTTTCTCCTCCCTTCTTTTTTTCTTTGCTTCCTCTGAACCCCGCCCCCCCCCGGCCTCCATTTGTAGCTGGCTTAACATTGTACACAGGTTTTTCCTGCCCTATTTGGGGGGTCAGTAGATTTCTGTGTGATAGGCATGTGTTGTTGGGTGGCATTTTTCTTCCAAGTACTCCGTAGACACCAAATGAATTATAGAAATTCCAGCTTCTTCCACTGAACACATGACAGAGATCTGGATGGTTGGGGGCGGAGCGGGGGCAGATTGGGACAACTCGAAGACTAGTTAAGTTTGGTGAATTAGACTTCTCCAAGCTAGTTTGTTTTAATTCCTCGACTTCATGCTTCAATTACTAGTCTATTAAAGACAAGACTCCCCACTCTACATTACTCCTCATAACTCCCAGCACCGTGTCATGGACACGGGCCTCTATGAAGAAGCATTGTTTGGGCCAGGCCACCTCCCTGTGGAGTGTAGTGAACAGGGGACACGCCGGTCCCAGCCCCTTCTTCGTAAGACTTAGGGAGGTTGACTATTGCTTCCAGAACATTCTGTCACTTAACGCTGTGGAGCCTATAATGTCACTGGGTCCAGCCTGAAGAAGAACTGAGGCCAAAGAAACCAGGATGGGGAATACAAAGAGCAGGTGGGGGTGTGGGGAACCTGTTGGGTCACCTGAGGCGAGCCAGTGACACTTGTCAGCATCACAGCAGAAGTGCTGTGTGCAGGCCAGAGGTTCAGTGGTTCTGGCAGTTTCTCATAGGTTGTTTGTGGGGACAGCATGCCCTTGGTCCCAGGGGGGAAATCCGAGGCCGTTAAGAAATGGTCAGTCTCAGGCATCACTAATAATCCTTTAATTGGGGACTCCCAGGTGGGTTGGGAATGAGACCCCGAGAGGGATTAGCATGGCTGAGGGACACAGTGGGGTGAACCACGAAGTGAGGCCCACAGTGTCCTCAGGGCAGTGCCCCAACCTGCCAAAGTATGTGTTGCAACAGTTGAACTGTGTGTATAAATGCAGTGGACATCAGAGGTCATCACTGACCATACCTAGTTAATAGAAGGACAGATTCTGACAGTAAGGCTGGAACGAGGGGAGCAGTAACCTGGATAATCGGGTTAATACAGTGAACCCAGTGTTCGTGAGAAGTGCTGAGTCTGTCTCTACTGGTGCCCTGATCGTTGTTGTCCAAGCTTGAGACTAAGACCAGTGGGGCCTGAACCCCGGTAGCCTCTTTATTACTGTGACCTAAGAAATTGGCCCCATGAACTGGCACGTTGGATTCCCCCCAGTCTTAGCGTGGCTTCCTGTGGGAGTCTTTGGGATCTGCAGCTTTCTCTTGCTCAGGTGCGTGCTGCCCAAGGTTAGGACTGCTGGCTGCAGGTTTTGGTGGGATGGGGCAGAAGGAGAGAGGGGGCCACTTCAGGGTGGATGCTGACGTTCCTTAGTTCACGTGCAGTTTTCGTATGTTCGTGTGTCTGCGCGAATACGTTGTTCCTCTCTCATCCGAGACACTTAGCGCAGGGTCTTGATCTACATTGATCACATTTTATGACTTGAACTGGCAATTCCCCTCCAGGGATCAGACCTAACCAGGGTGTTCAGGAAGCCATTAAGGAAAAATATGTAACCACACTCATCCCCAAACTCAATTGGTTGGTCTTCGCAGGGCTTGGAGAAGAGACTTTCAAGCATAATTAATCCAAGTAGTATTTAACGTGGCCATGGTGATTCTTCACAGCAGCTATTGACCCAGACGCAGCCCTTGGAGCAGCCGGAGAGGAAAGACCATCTGGCCCGTTTTTGCCGAGTTTGTGAGGGTGTAATTATTCCCCACCATCACTTGGTTCTTTGGGTGGCTTCCGGAAGGTCAAAGGAGTGCGAACTCTTGGATCCTTACACTGGAAGAAGAACATTTCCTTTGTTGTTCTGCCTAATTCCCAGGGCCGCTCTTTGAAGTGGCCAGTGGCAAATATGTCTCAATCTGTTTTTCTTGATTAAAAGTAACAGTGCAAATAATGGGCTCCCTAATTACCATGTGGAATGGCGAAGGGGCTGTGAAGAATAGGACTCATAATTAGGTTTTGTTCCGCCCACGACCCGCACACCCACCTGCCACCCAGTTGGGTGTTAAGCTTGGGTATTTGAGTCCTTCAGACTCTCTGCGGGGGACAGAACCTGCACCCTCGCCGGTCTGTCTTGCAGCCCTCCCAGGTCCTGGTGGCTGTCCTTGTTCGTCGTTCCACTCTGCCGGAAGGAGGGGAAGTGAAATTCGTGATGGCTTCTCAGGCCCCTGGGATTGGAGGGCTCCCAGTATGAAATACGTTCTTGAATCTTCTGTTTAGTAAAACAAAGCCGTCGAGGAAGAGATTCTGTGGTGGAATCGCTGTCTGCAATGTGCCCTCCAAATAGGACGTTGGGGGCGTACACAACCTGGAGGGGATTCTGGGGCACCCAGCAAAGGCACACCCCTCCTGAGGTACGAGGATGGCCCCGTGCAATGGGTCTGCCTTTGCGAGGTGAACCTTCTTCAGGCCCACGGCTGGGACTTGCAGCTCCCATTTCTGCTTCATTTAGTAGTGCCTGTTGCTCCCTGCTGCTTGAAAAGCCGCTTGTGCTGACGAGCCAGGGAAGATCTGAAGACCTTGCTGTGCCTGTGCTGGGGAGAGGCCGTGCGTGTGCATACATGTGTGCATGCGCATGTGTGTGCACACGTGTGTGCATGCGTGTGCGTGCGTGTTGCCCCATTCATGATGAGTCTTGAAAGGGCAGCCCTTATTTGTTTTGTCATGGCGCCAATTTCGGAGCCTTGTGCCAGAGCGCGCACTGCTGACGGTGAGCCCACTCTGTGGCTTTCTTCCCACTGAGAGGAAAAGACACTCCTTTTCCAAAGAGTTCGTTTGGAGATGCCCCCTGAGGGGACTTTCCTTCTCCAAGGCCACCTCTCACCGGCCCCCTCCTGGGTGTCCCCGCCGTCCCATGAGCACGCAGTGGAGTTATTGGAGAGCACGGGTTTCTTCTGTCCAGAAAAATTGCACAGAGTTTCTCAGGTGCTGCCCCAGGGCCAGGAAAAAGCAGCTGTAAGAGGTTATTCATTTATTCGCATGGCATTCAGATCTGGATAAAAGGAAGCTTAAGGCTGGTGGCTGCTTCTCCCTGCGTTCCTGAAACAGTCAGTGCCAACGAGAAATCTGCCCAAGTTCAGTTTCTCTTGGGAATGTGCAGCCTTGAGCTACAGCAGTTACTTGTGCTATTCAGATTACACGTTCTGCTGACTAGGAACTACCTCATAAGAATCCAGGAACCCTAGTAGATGCCTTGTCCAGTTAAACCCGTGAGTATGGCTTCGATAGCCCTTGCCGTGAAGCAGAAACCCCAGAAGTTCACTCGTGTGGCGTCCGTACCTGATCCCCTTCTCCCCCACCAGCAGAATGGTATTTAGGAATTTGTGTGGCTTCCTGGATTTCTGTTTCATTGACCAGCTATTTAAGATGGCTGGAACAATGGCTGCTTTTGTAGACTTCAGACTCTCCGTAATTTTGGAATAGGTAATAGTAAGTCTAATGTTACAAACCACAACATACTTGAAATAGGCATTGTACCTGACCCTCAAAATTAGGATAATTAGGTCTTTGGCGATTATTTATATGTAATGTCGAGATCGGCATGCTCCCACTAATGTTATTTAAGATGTCTCCTGAACAGAGAAAGTGTGCTATTAACCACGTTTTTGTTGTTGTTGTTCATACTGCATACTCAGCCCTGTGCTAGGAAATCAACAGAAATACAAGCTGATTTTTGCCCTCGAGTAGCTTATAGTCAGGTTGTAGAGAGAAAATCAATGGGGCAAAAGGAAAGGGCTGATTGTTCTGGTGACAGTGTGGCGATGATTGTTGCAGGGGTGCAGAGAGGAGAGCGGTTTTTGTGGACTTGAGTGATAGCAGGGGGTATGATTGCCCTCGTGGAACGAGCTTGTGCTTCTGAAGGGAGGTCCAGGGTTTGGATAAACGTTGAGGAAGAGAAAGGACACCCAAAGGGCTTGGGGCTGCAGCACACGAGGCATGAACGCATAAGAATGTGGGGGTGATGGGGAAGTGAGAGAGATGACAGAGTAATAATGTGGGCATAGATTTTAGAGTTTTGAAATCAGCCAAAGAGTGTGAGTTTGAGTATTTTGGCTTTTTTTTTTTTTTTTTTTTTTTTTTGCATGGGAAAGCCACCTGCATGTGACATTGGGCTAGACTGATTTTTCTGTTTTCTGGACTCAAAGATGGTGCCAAGAGTTCCAGCTGGAAAGATCAGGGCAGGCAGCGAGGGGCAGTTCCATTTGGACATGCCGAGCCATGCGGAGTGTCGAGTGATGGAAGGCTGGCCACTTACAGATATCTTGTGGTCTATGGAAAGTATGAGACACATATTTAAGCGATAAGTCAGGAATGGAAAATTTTGTTTTGGGAGTCAACTCATAATTTCAGTAATTGAAACCACAGGTAGTTAAGGTAGCTGATGGGCAGAGATAAGAGCAGAGAGCCGAGGGGAAAGTATGATGATAGTTAAATATTATAGGAGAACAAAGAGGAGAGATTTTTGTGGATTAAAGGAATAGGGAATCTTACTGACTACGTGGAAAAGCACATCTGTGGAGAGCTATAGGGATGCAAAAGGGGCAGATGACGTGTCAAGTTCGGAGAGGTAGGAGAACCGGAAAACTAAGTCAGAGAAGCGAGGAGGGGTCGAATATTCCAAGGTTCGATGGTCAGCAATTTTGAATGTAGGGAAGATGAAAGAAGATGAAAAGCCATTGGCTGCCCACAAGGAGAGCACTGGTGACCTTGATGACATATGGCCTCCTGACCCAGCTGAAGCAGTGGCCAGCCCTTTCCTCCAGGAGCAGTCGTATCTCCCCTAAGCCCCACAGCTGGTTCCACTGCGCAGCAGAGCTTGAGAACAGTTGATGCAGTATAGCTCGCTACCAGCACAGGGAGGAGGCGGAACTCACCTGGCTTTAGAACTGGTGGGTGTTGAGGAAGTGAAGCCGTTAAAGGAGCTGAGATCCGAGGGAAGGACAGAGGACATTGTCTGAACCAGCAGTGTTGGTGGGTCAGACTCTCATCCAGGAGCTCATGGGCTCGTGGGATATGGCAGAGAGTTGAGTGAGAGGGTTCACCAGTAAAATCCTGTGAAGCCCTCTTATTAATCACCAAGGAAAGGGTGCCACTTCCCTGCTATAGAAATAACAGGGAATTTACAAAAGAAATATTAATTGCCAATAAGTGTCTGCAGATGGGTTCTTACCAGCCAAAAAGTATAACTTAAAATTTTTGAGATGCTATTTCTTGCCTGCCAAATAGATAACACTTTTTAAAAACAAAATAATAGCCGCTGTGGATGAGGGTGCAGGAACACTGATGCTTATGTGCCAGTGTGAGCATGAGTTAGAAGGCCTTTCCTGGAGCACAGTTTCACATATTCCGGAGAGCCTTAACCTAGCTTCTGAGCTGGCAGTTTTAATTCCAGAAATGTATAAGGAAGTAGAGATGAAGTGTCATGACGGAAAGTCTAGGTTTCAGAATAGGAAGGAAGGCTTATCTGGTTGGAAACACTGACTTAGCTAATATGTGACTTGTATAAGGTACTTAACCTTCTCAGCCTCAATTTCCTCATCTTAAAATGGACCGTTTTGAGTATCTAATGAAATAATGTATGATTAAAAGTGCTTAGAACCATGCCTGGCCTGAGTAAGTGGGTGGTAATGGTGCTGCTACTTATTTTTATTAGTTATTATATATGCACCAGAATTTACGGAAAGCACCAAGGAATGAAGGCAGCTTTGACAGTAAAATATTAGGAATTGCCTCAGTGTCCAGTAATAGATATAATGAAATTATGCTGTGTGCATAGGATGCAGTATCTATGTAGCCATTAATTCTAACTTATACAGAATATTTAATGTCATGGGGAAACTTTCATGCTAAATTAAGTTAAAAGGGCAGTCCACATAAGGAGTAGTGTGCTCTGTGTTTGATAAGATCTAGAACTATAAATGTGCAGAGGGAAAAAGCCTAAATCTATCTACCTAACCAGTGGCTCTCTGGCTGGTGGAACTTGAGGTGATTTCTATTTTAGTTCTTGAGTCTTTCTGTACACATCCAAATTTTTAAAAACAATGAGCTCATATTACTTTAATTAGAAGGAATCATTTAAAATAAATATAACATTGGGAGATGCCAGATTGAAACTGTAATGGGCCAGATGGCGCATTTTTTTACATCGCCTCCTGAATTTCGCTCTGCAGCCCGATAGCATGAATGGGGAGATCAGGAACGAGAGGGATTTTGAGGAAATTCGAGACGATGAAACGTTTTAGGGGCTAGCAAAGAAAGCATTGAAGTGGTCATTCACAGTCAGTGTGGAAAGCTATCTCATTTAGCTGGCAATACACCAAGAGATGAATGCAGACGGTGTGGGTGAGTATGTCCCTGCCAGGTAGAAGGGGTGGTTGGTGCAGTAGGATAGTTAAAGTTACGGTGTTTGGTGAAAGGATGTGATGCTTCACATCTGGGGGGGGTGGTGGGTGATCAGCACCTTATTCCAATAATATCCCAGTCAGGAGAGAACCATTCCAGCCAGTGATGGATAAAGGATGCTAGTCTTCTTCCTTCAGGGTATAGTGCAAGGCCTCAGGGCGGATGCTTAAATAAATATATAAGTGTTGGGATACAGATACTCGAATAGGTGGTTAAATTGCCCCAGATCCTTTTTTTAGAAAAAGGCAGAGTATAAGTAATAGCTCAGTAGTTTTGCTTTTTTATTGTTGTATCCATGGCTTTGGTCATTGTTGAACTGTGGGTGTATCTCCATAGATAGTGAAAAAAATTCTCTTCCCCCAAATACCAGCTCATCTCTGCCAACGCCCACAGACTGGCTTTCTAGACCCGATTCTGCTTCTGATCTCACAACCCTCCTCCTCTTCTCCATGGTTCCACTGTAACCAGAATACCACCATGGTTGTAGAATTTCTGCAGACGGGACTGAGCTAGCACTTTTCACTTGCAGGCTGATTTATGTTCACTCTGGAAAGGGCACAGATGCACAGATGCACAAAGAGCAAACACGAAGCCCAGGGCCTGGATGATTCTCTGGGCTTTCCAGGCGGTGGACCCCCCTGCAACACGAGGGACCTGTTCAAGCACTTGTGTGTTCTCTGACCTTGCCATAGTTACAGAATAATTCTTAAGGCCACTGAGAAATTGCTTCCAAGCGGATGGAATCTCACCTATTTATGGTTTAACACTTATTGACTTGTATGCAACAGCAGTACACAAATACAGTTATTGTACGCAGCACAGAATGAAATTGGATATGGTTCTTCCGTGGATTCCAAGCTAAACAGACGAGGGTGTTATCTCTTTGCCCCTTGAATGAGATTTCCACTTATCTCAGATTTTTTTTTTTTTTTTTTTAGGCGGTGGGGATGGTTTATTCATTGTTGTGGATTTTCCTCTCTCATACGCTTTAGTCCAGATTCAGCCGTGCTTACCCTCTGTAGGTTGTCGGAGTTCTTTGCTGCGGTGGCTGCCCTGGTTCTTACCGTTAGAACCGTTTTCGCCAAATTAGGGGAATTTTCCTGAGCCAGGATCGTGAATGTCTTGGGGGAATGTCTTTGAGCACTGTGTTACGTGAAATTCTGCCCACGTTAGAATGACCTTTTGTCTCTTCCCGCGGGAGAGCTCTACCTAGAACCTCTCCCCTGGAGGAAGGAAGGCCAGTTTTTGTTCTTGTCTGTCTGTACCTCCCTGTCCAGCCTCACAACCTTCCTCCTTTGATGAAGCTGCGCCAGCCGTGAATTTCACATGCAGATGAGGATATGGGCATCCAGAGGCGTTGGTTGTTCCTATGTGTTTTTTGGAGATTCACTATGTAGAGTTCTTACACCAGTTTCATTTTTCTTTTTATATAATTTTAGATACCCGGGAAAGTGATACTATGAGGACTAAGAATTCTCATATACCCTTAGTCCAGACCCGCTCCACGTTAACGTTATTTCATATTCTTTGTCGGTGTTGTGTGTATACACATACTTAACACAGTTTTTTCCTAAGCCATTTGAAAACTGAGACATCATGCCCTTTCACCTCTAAACATATCAGTACATATTTCTTAAGAACAAAGATGTGCTCTTACATAACCACACTGCAGTGATCAAAATGAGGAAATCAGCGTTCATGTACTAGTATCACCCTCTTCAGATTTTGCCCTTTGCCCCAGTTGTGCCCTTCATAGGAAGAGAACACCCCAGATCCTGTTGTGTTCCTCTGTCACGCCTCTTTCATCTCCTCTAGTCTGAGAACAGTTCTTCAGTCTGTCCTTGTCTTTCACGACACTGACACTTCTGAAAAGCATGGGGGCATTTTGTAGGTTGTCCTCAATTTGGTTTTGCCTGATGTCCCCTCATGATTAGGGGACAGGAATGTGAGGGAAGGGATGCAGTGTCCTTCTCAGTGTATCCTCTCGGTAGGTACGTGATGTATATCCCTCTTGATCCTGGTGATGTTAACTCTGATCACGTGGTTAAGGCCATGTCTGCCAGGTTTCTCAGCTGTAAAGTTGTTGTTTTTCCTTTGTAATTAAAAAGTATCTTGTGAGGAGATACTTTGAGACTATGTAAATATCCTGTTACTATTCAAACTTTCGTCTACTAGTTTTGATATTCTTTCCTGAATGAGAGTGGTTATGATGATGGTTACCAGATGGTGATTTTGTAACACCATAATTCCCTCTGTGTTTATTAGTTGGACTTGTACCCCCCAAAAGAACTTTTCCTTCTCTCCCATTTTTTTCCTAATTTGTAAAAAATATAGAAAAATGGATTCTTATTTTATGCATTGGGTTGTAATCCTTTACTCTCATTTTATTTACTTGCTCAAATTGTCCCAGGTTTAGGCAGTGGGTACCCCTTCAATGTGCTTCGTGTCCTTTTGACACACTCTTATCATTTTTAGAACACTTCCTTCTGTTCTGGCTCAAGAAGATGCTCCAGGTTCATCTTATGCTCTACCTGCCCCAGCCCAGGAATTCTCCATTTCTCTAAGGAGCCGTGGTTCCATTGAGTTCAGAAAGGTGACACCGGAAGTTTCTTTAGCTAACAGAAAAAAAAATGTGTTCAGGGATCATCTCTTTTCCTCTTGAAGTGTGATTTCTCCCAATACCTTAATTTTCCTAGTTTTACTAAAGTACCTATTACATCTTGGGTGTGGAGGATGCTCAGATGGATGAGGTATGGAGCCTGCTCTCAAGCTGCTCGCAGCCTGGTGGCAGAGACGGACCAGTGAGCAGATCATTTCAGCAGAGTGCTAACCCCAGAATTGCAATGCGTCTTCATGTGCAAAAGCACTGTGGAATCACAGAGGAAGAGGTTAAAGCTGATGGAGTAACCGCATTGATAACCCAGGAATGAAAAGAATCTTTACCTTTCTGAGGACCTGAGAGGCTGAATGAAGATGGACCCTCCAGGACACAGCACAATCTCCTTTTCCATTCATGAAACCAGGGAGTCCCGTGTTTCACAGAATCGGCATTCTATTTGGGAAACTTTGATAATCTTGAGAAAGATTTTCATTTGTATTGAACTGAACTCTAATTCCTTATAAATTCCCCTCATTACTCCTAGTTAAACCCTGAAGCTAGGTGGAAGACATGTAACTAATCCTCATTGTGTGTGGCAGGCAGGCCTTCCCGTGGTTGAGGATAGCTGGCTTACCAGCCAATGGGACTTCTCTTTTCTGCACTCCGGAGCTGTTTGTTCATGGTCAGCCATTCTGACCGTGCCCAGGTTTGTCTGTCAGTACCCTTCTTAAGAGAGGCCCTCAGTGGACCATAACATTCTTCATACAGAGGAAACGATGGGGCCACGGACCAGCATTTGCTTCAACAGGAATAGTGTCTTCCTGTAACCAGAGGTTACGTTTGCATCTTTTGGCTGCCATGTCTGTGTTGGGCTTTCACCGAATCTGTAGTAATAAAGTAACGTCGCCAGGTAATTTTTGCACGAACTGTTAATCCAAGTCTCTTCTGTCCTCTGTTGGTTTTACACATTGCCTGGATGTAAATACAGGACTTCCTGTGTGTCCTTTTCAAATTTTTATCTTGTTCATTTGAGCCTGTCGTTGAACTTTTTGAGATCTTTTTTTTTTAAGTGTGACTTCCACTGTTTAGCATATTAGTCAGTCCTCTTAGCTTTGTGTATTTTGCGGATTGGTGTGTGCGCTTGGTCTTGCTCTCAGTTTGTTAATTTAAATGAAAGGAACCAGGGACAAGATAGAACTTGGAGGCAAGTCACTGGCACACTGACCTTTGAGTGGATACTTCAGGTAATGGCTTGCACTAGCTATAAAATGGGCCAGACTTTATTATCAGAAAGACATTTTGCTATCCTGGATACGTAGAAATGATAAACTTCGGGATAACTTATTAAAATCAAACAGTACTCTCCACTGCATTTCTCAGATCACTGAATCTAAGTGAGGCTATTTTTCAGTTTATATGAATTTTCTTACTGAACGTATAGCTAATTGCTAATTCCTCAGGACCATCTTTTTTTTTTTTTTCTCCCTAGATGCTCTTTAGCAACTGTTTAATCTGTCCTAAAACTATGAGGAGATTGCAATATATAATCTCCAATATATCCTTTTAAACCTAATATCATTACTTTCTCCAAAATAATGTGCACACACATCGCTTCTTCCCCTTCGTTTGTTCTGTATTATTTCCACGTGCTTTTCACCACTCAATGTTGCATCTGTCTGTTGGCAGTCTCTGCCCCACAAGAATGTTAAGTTGAACCCATTTATCATTGATTACCTAGCCTCTGACACAAAATATGTATATAGGACATATTGGATGAATGAATGAATGAATACATTTTTTGATTTATAGATTCTGGAAGCTGCCTTTTTTTCCCCCTCTCTCTTAAAAAAGTGAGGATAATGGGCCCTACCTACCAAACTGTTCTTTGCAACAGCTTTCCCCACTCCATCTGTCCCTTCCTGTGTAAAGGTGTCCCAGTAAAGAAGTCCATTTGAAATCTGCTTCCCTCCCCACAACCAAGCCAAAAAAGAATCTTGTACGAATTAGCAGCATTCTTTTACATAGCATTGCAGGTGTCCGGTGATCTTGGAGCTGTCCCTGAGCACATTAAAAATCGAATGAGAATGTTAGATGCGGGGATATTCAGTTCTCTTTGAGAAAAAACACTGAAGGAAAATGTGGCAGAGTGGCTAAGAACACGGACTCCACACAGCCAGGATGTGGTTTTGTTCTTTAGTCTGTATCGTTTGGGCAGCCTCGGTTTTCCCATTTTTAAGGTGGGGGTAAAAATAGCATTCATCGCATAGCTTGCTTGTGAGCATCAAGATGGTACTGTAACTACTTGACCCATAAAGTGATGGTTTCCCCTGTGGTGGTTTTAATTTTTAAATGTTTTGGGAAATAAAGGCACCAAGGAGGAAACGAAGTCGCCCATGACCTCATCCTCTAGCAATTATCATTGTAAAAATTTTGATATAAATCTCATGTATTTCCACACGCCGACCTACATATGCTTTATTTACTTAGAATCCTGTCTGATCGTTTTCCCACGCCTGTAAGTAGTTTCTTTAAAAAGTTACATTTTATAACCTCCTATGGAACTCATTGCACTGTAATTTATATTTATAGAGTTCCTTGCTTCACCAGATTATTTCCATCTTTTTTTTTCTGTTATAATTGTGATGAATAATCTTATATCACTGGATATCTCGGGTCATCTTCTAGAATGGGGGTATTGCTAAGTCAGAGGGCACGTGCATTTTTGAGGCTTTTGATGCCTACTGCCAAGTTCCCTCCAAGAAGATGGCACCTGTTGACAGACCCTCCCGCAGCGCAGGGAGCCGTGTGGAGGTGGCATTGCTTGTCTGCTGGTTTCCTTCTCTCTGGCGATGCTTCGTGGGTTCTTCACGGTTTCTCACCGTCTTGGTTTTCTCTTTGTTTTCCTTTTCTACCCCTTTGTTTCCTTTCTTGGTTTTCTGCCAAACAGCCTCTTGTGAAAGGACCGCCTAATTAACCCTGTGCTAATTAACAATTTAAAATTACACAGTGTGACTGTTCATATTTAATTCTCCGGGAGCTAGAGCAACAGCGGGAGCCCCCTCCCCTTTCTAATAACTGCACCTCCCTACCCCAGCTTCCCTGTAACTGTTGCATTGAACCCCGTCCTGTCTCCTCAAAGGAATGTGATAAAACTGTCACATCACATCTTCTCAGTTGAAAGACGGAGATGGATGACTTTGTTCGTGGGGCGGCTCAGGGTAACATGGTGGAGTTTTATCATTTTAAGCAAGCTTTGAAAAATGAAGATGCAGGGAGCTCTACAGGTAGGGTCTAAGGAGACTATAACTTGTAAGAGGAGTGAGGGTTAGGGATTCTTGATGAAGATGTTGAAACGTCTCTGTACAAGACTCTTCTCAGATGGTTGAGTTGAGCTCTAAGTAGAGAGAGCGAGCACGCTAGATCGTTCCTCTGTCTTCCCTTTAACTCTTACGGAAGAAATGTGCTCTTTTAAAATCTAACTGAATCCTTCCAATCATAGAAAAACCCATCTTGAGTCCAGCATGGGCGGCCACGGGTGTCACACGTCTACATTTAAAGGGAATTTCGGGGTGTAAGTGTCTGAAGAGAAGCAGGCTCCAGGAAGGCTTGAGGGTTTGTGACGTGTGAGCTGGGCCTGGGGTGAGGGAAGGATGAGCTGGGGGAGGGGCGGGGTTCGGGTTCTGAACTGAGGCTGTTGGAGGGGCTGCCTGTGAGAGCACGGGGACCCGCTGGGCTCCCAGGCTGCCCTCTGTAACTGAAGATCATTGATTTTACTGGAAACCGTGTTTACAGACAGAGTGCTGATCGACCTGCCGAGTTGACTTCTGCCTCCTTAAGTAAGAACTACCTTTTTCTTATTGACTGGCTGATAAACAGAGTGAGAGGGATGGCTAGCCGGGTGGGCGAGAGGTGGGCGGCCTGAGGTCCTTGAGCTGAAGGATTGGGCAGGTTCAGAGATTTCTTCATCTCTGCGTTCTGGTCCTCTCTTGTCCGCGCCCTTACCCGTTCCTCCCAGGGACTGGTGGTGGCAGCCCGAGACCGAGACTGGCCCTGCCTGGTCACCGAGCAGTCCCGGCATGAAGCGTGGACGAGATGGCAATGTGGTGAACATGTTGTGAAGCAGAGAGTGTCTCAGGCTTGAATGATGCATATCCCCTGAGGATCGTGTGACAGTGCAGGTTCCGGCCTGGGGTGGGGCTGAGCGTCTGCATTTCTCAGAGGCTCCTTGGTGAAGATGATGCCACTGGTCCCTGGTCCACACTGTGCTTAGCAAGGTTGTAAGAAGTTCTGCTTGTCTGTGGCCAGCATGTATTGAAAGGAAGCCCGGAGCAGGCAGCTAAGATCCTTAAGCGGGCTCCTCTTTCACACCGATGTTTTAATGGGCTGTCAGTCTCTGGGAATGAGTCGACTCCCACATGTCCCCTCTTGTAGGGCTAGTGTCACCACCCATGGGGTCATCTGTCTTTCAGAGGAGGCCACAGTGTCATCCTTTCTTGATGCCTTTTGCTTGGGCAAAAGTTAGGTGAGTATTTGAAAGTCCCAGCTCCGTAAGTGGGCGATCTGTGGAGGAGATGGAGGAAGAAGGGAACAGCAAGAAAACCCACCAATTAATTGGTAAACACTTGCAGGTTTCTCTGGCCCAGCCCCGGCTGGAGAGGAGATTGGCTTTGCTGTCAATACACAAGTCCCTGGTGAAGCATCAAAGCTGTTCTCCTTTATCAATCGTGGCCTCCCCTTCCCGCATGTTCCTGTAACTTACCAAGCATTTATGACATTGATTTTACAATCGGGCTGTTAACCCTCCCGCCCCTTCAAGGCTGCCAACCTTTTTGGCCCAAGCTGTCAATCAGATGTCATGCAGCCAATCAGGCACATCCTGAAGGGGAGTCACCCTGCATTCTCACCTGTATGCCAGCTCAGCCACGCCAGGAAGTCCCATTGCATTTGCTTTGAGTTTGGATTAGTGGAGTCATCTTTGTTCAAAATCAGTGTCTTTCCTCAGGCTCACAGGAGTTTGTCATAATGGAGTTTGAGGTTATAAACTGAGAGGTAGTGTGTGTGTGTGTGTGTGTGTGTGTGTGTGTGTGTGTGTGTGTGTGTGTGTGCGCGCGCGCGCACATGCATGCACGCATGTATTTTAAACAAAACATGACACATTCTTCCAAAAAGTTGTTCCTCCTAAGACTTCTGGTAAACCTGCCTTCCCTGTCTTTTCCCGAGGGGGAGCTGTTGGCTCACTGTGCAGTCAAGAATCAAGAAATAAAAAAACATGGGAAGATGGAGGTTGTGGGGGGGGGGGAGCGAGTTGGGGAGGGAGAGCAAACCCAGCCAAAACCTTCATCCGCCGTGTATGAATGAGATGGTGGGTGGGGAGTCAGCCAAGTGCTTTGGGGGGCAGGAGGGATTCGGCAGAGGACGGCCTGAGATTCGCAGGCGAGGAGCAGGGCTGTGCGAGGTGTGCGAGACTCTGAGTTGCCTGTGGGAGCAGAGCCTGGATGGGAGAGAGAGAAGCACCCCCGTGACGCTGCTGCCACAGGAGCAGAGCGGCAGGGGGTGACCTGATGCCTCCCTCTCCAGGGACGCAAGGTCTCAGAGGGCCAGTGCAGCTCAGTGGCACTTTGGAGTCGGAAACGGAAAAGCCCCAGGGCTAACGGACAGCTGCTCGGGTAGCGACTAATAACTCCGAGGCAGGTGTGGAACAGGGGCGGGCTGAGCCCAGCTGCTGTCTCAGCCTGCCACTCAGATCCTTGACAGCAGCCAGCGCCCAGCCAGTGGTGACCGGGCTACATGCAGACAGGGCAACGTTGGCACTGCGGCGGGGGGCCTCGGCTCGCGGAGAGGCCGGGAGGTTCTTCCTAGAAATACGGAGCTCATGTTTTGCACCGACACGTTTTTAGTCTGAAGCCAGCTGAGTCACAAGCGAGGGTGTCCTGCCGGCTGGGGGGGAGGGGGAGATGGGATTTCGGAGACCTGTCTCCTCTGCTTCACAGCGTCAGGGTGGCCTGGGTCCCATTTTCAGCTCTTGCCCCTCAGTTTTACTGCTTGTAAAATGGGGCCATGCTTCCCATCCTCTCTGGAGAGAACGAATGCAGCCGGGGGCTCTCACGGGGGCTGCACATGTGCGTCCAGGCCTGCACACCTGCCCCCTGAGCCGCGCAGCCCTCGCACTTAGAGATGTGGCCAGTAAAAGCAACAGGAGCATCTTCACCTCTCGATCAGTCAGTGCGTCCTCATCCAGGTTTACTGTCCCTGTTCCAGGGGTGCAGCATCTTCCTCCTCTCATCCGTCCCTCCCCGGTGTCCCCTGGGCCCACCCACACCGTGGGCGGCCGGGGGCACTTCCTTTTGGCTGCGTGTATGTGATGGGGCTGCCCTTCTGTGTTCTCGGCGGGCCCGGCGAGATGGCGCAGCCCTCCTCAGCTGTGGCTGTCCCCCGGCCCTGGCGCTAACGCTCTGCTCGCAAAGGATGGACATTTGAACTGGCCTCCAGGGTAGAGCAGCCGACAGACGGAAGACAAAGAGGGACTCTCCTGGTGCCCGTTTCCCTGTGCCCCTGCTCCCGTCTGGACCGTGGCTGTGACACCCGGGCTGCTGCCCGCCCTCTGCGAGCCGGACCGCACGGGGTGATGGCTGGGGGGCCTGCGGCCGCCGCGGTCTCCGTCGTGGGTGTGGACAGGAACCTGGTAGAGTGCTCTGTGCGGGACCTTAGCCTCGGCCCTCCTAACCTCTTTCCTTTCTCTCTCTCTTCCCCCTCTCTCCCTCCTCTACCCCCTCGCCTCCGCTCTTCAGGTCCGATCCGTACTGGGTGCAATGAAAGCTCCACGCAGGCCTTACCATGGAAGGCTGTGACTCGCCCGTCGTCTCGGGGAAGGACAATGGGTGCGGTATCCCTCAGCACCAGCAATGGACTGAACTCAACAGTACCCACCTCCCCGACAAACCCAGTAGCATGGAGCAGTCCACAAGTGAAAACCACGGGCCCCTGGACAGCCTGAGGGCCCCCTTCAGTGAGCGCCTCGCGGACAGCCCCGCCTCGGCCGGCCCCACCGCCGAGCCCGCGGGCAAGGAGGTCAGCTGCAACGAGTGCTCGGCCTCCTTCGCCAGCCTGCAGACCTACATGGAGCACCACTGCCCCAGCGCTCGCCCCCCGCTGCCCCTGAGGGAGGACAGTGGGAGTGACACCAGTGAGGAGGGGGACGAGGAGAGCGATGTGGAGAACCTGGCTGGGGAGATAGTCTACCAGCCGGACGGCTCGGCGTACATTGTCGAGAGCCTGAGCCAGCTGACCCAAAGCGGGGGCGCCTGTGGCAGTGGCAGCGGCCCCCTCCCTTCGCTCTTTCTGAACTCTCTCCCCGGTGCCGGGGGCAAGCAAGGGGACCCTTCTTGTGCTGCACCAGTCTACCCACAGATCATCAACACTTTCCACATAGCCTCATCCTTCGGGAAGTGGTTTGAGGGCCCAGACCAGGCTTTCCCGAATACCTCAGCCCTGACGGGGCTCAGCCCCGTCCTGCACAGCTTCCGCGTGTTTGACGTGCGACACAAAAGCAACAAGGATTACCTGAACAGCGACGGCTCTGCCAAAAGCTCCTGCGTATCCAAAGATGTTCCCAACAATGTGGACCTGTCCAAATTCGATGGCTTTGTGCTCTACGGCAAGAGGAAGCCCATCCTGATGTGTTTCTTGTGCAAACTCTCCTTCGGGTACGTCCGTTCCTTTGTGACCCACGCGGTGCACGACCACCGAATGACCCTGAGTGAAGATGAGCGGAAAATTCTTAGCAATAAGAACATCTCCGCGATCATCCAAGGGATTGGCAAAGATAAGGAACCCCTTGTAAGTTTTCTGGAACCAAAAAACAAAAACTTTCAACACCCTTTAGTTTCCACAGCTAACCTCATAGGCCCCGGACACAGTTTTTATGGTAAATTTAGTGGCATTCGAATGGAGGGGGAGGAGGCTCTCCCAGCCGGCCCTGCCGCTGGCCCCGAGCAGCCCCAGGCCGGCATCTTGACCCCCAGCACCCTCTTGAACCTTGGCGGGCTCACCAGCTCGGTCCTGAAGACCCCCATTACCTCAGTCCCCCTGGGGCCTCTGGCCTCCAGTCCTACCAAATCCTCAGAGGGCAAGGGCTTGGGGGCAGCGGAAGGAGAGAAGCAAGAAGCGGCCGATCCGGATTGCTTCTCCGAGAAAGCAGAGCCAGCCGAGGAGGAGGCGGAGGAGGAAGAGGAAGAGGAAGAGGCGGAGGAGGAAGAGGAAGAGGAAGAGGCGGAGGAGGAAGAGGAGGAGGAAGAGGACGAGGGTTGCAAAGGACTCTTTCCAAGCGAGCTGGACGACGAACTGGAGGACAGGCCCCAAGAGGAGCCTGGGGCCGCGGCAGGTAGCAGCAGCAAAAAGGACCTTGCTCTCTCAAACCAAAGCATTTCTAACTCCCCCTTAATGCCTAATGTGCTCCAGACCCTGTCCAGGGGCGCAGCTTCTACTAGTTCTAATTCCGCTTCTTCCTTTGTTGTCTTTGATGGTGCGAACAGGAGGAATCGTTTAAGCTTTAACAGTGAGGGCGTCAGGGCCAATGTGGCAGAGGGCGGCAGGAGGCTGGACTTTGCTGACGAAAGTGCCAATAAAGACAATGCCACAGCACCAGAACCAAATGAAAGCACAGAGGGCGAGGATGGGGGCTTCGTCACCCATCACCAGCACGCTGGCTCCCTCTGCGAGCTTGGGGTGGGGGAGTGCCCTTCGGGGAGCGGCGTGGAGTGCCCCAAATGCGACACGGTCCTGGGCTCCTCCCGCTCCCTGGGCGGCCACATGACCATGATGCATTCTCGTAACTCGTGTAAGACACTCAAGTGCCCCAAGTGCAACTGGCACTATAAGTACCAGCAGACACTGGAGGCACACATGAAGGAGAAGCACCCGGAGCCGGGCGGCTCCTGTGTCTACTGCAAAAGCGGGCAGCCCCACCCTCGGTTGGCACGAGGCGAGAGCTACACGTGTGGTTACAAGCCTTTCCGCTGTGAGGTGTGTAACTACTCCACGACGACCAAAGGCAACCTCAGTATTCATATGCAGTCCGACAAGCATCTCAACAACATGCAGAACCTGCAGAACGGAGGCGGGGAGCAGGTCTTCAGCCACACGGCCGGGGCCGCGGCGGCTGCAGCTGCAGCCGCGGCCGCCGCGGCCAACATCAGCAGCTCCTGCGGGGCCCCCTCACCCACAAAACCAAAAACCAAACCCACCTGGCGGTGCGAGGTGTGCGACTATGAGACCAACGTGGCCCGGAACCTCCGCATCCACATGACCAGTGAGAAGCACATGCATAACATGATGCTCCTGCAGCAGAACATGACCCAGATCCAACACAACCGCCACCTGGGCCTCGGCAGCCTGCCCTCGCCCGCCGAGGCCGAGCTCTACCAGTACTACCTGGCCCAGAACATGAACCTGCCCAACCTGAAGATGGACAACGCCGCCTCGGACGCCCAGTTCATGATGAGTGGGTTCCAGCTGGATCCCTCTGGGCCCATGGCCGCCATGACGCCTGCTCTAGGTGAGGCTGACTCCGTGTTTGTTTGTTCTATGGTGTGACGTAAACTGGGGAGAGGTGAAAATAGGCGGAGGTCCTGTGCGTTCAGTTGGTCTTTTTCTGCCCCTTGAGTCGTTTTGTGTAAACTTGAGTGTCTCACCACCAAATGTATCCTTCAAGAATCCCTTGAACTCTGTGTGTGCATGTGGAAGATTATATACATTCAGCAGAGACGTGATTACACTCCAGCTCCGCAGGCCAGGATTAAAACTTAAGTGTTTCCTCTAGTTTTTGGCTTCTAGTCAACCTTCCTTTCTGTTCCCATTCTCTCTTTCTCTCTTTCTGAATTTGAAAGATTACCCCAATTATCTGAAACTTTTGGATCCCGTTAAATATTTATGGAAACTTACAGGAAACGGTGGCTGGAGTTTTAAATAGGAACAATCATCTCCATGAGGGGAACTCGGAACTGGAGCATCCTTTATTCAGATAACCGAAGGCTGGTTCTGTGCCGAGCCGAGAGCCACTCGATAGGTTTCTCAGAGTTCACCCGCGGGTTCGCGAGGAGCTCAGCGAAAGAAACGAGACAGCTTCTTTTCCTTGTTTGGTATGAGCCGTCGATTATTAGTGTAGTTGGGGATTAAATTGCCCTGGGGCACTGTGAGGACTGGTGTGATAGATGAACACGAATAAATTCTAACACTGTACATCAGAGAAAGCTGAGGTTTAATATCCGTCAGATCCTGCTTAATGGAGCCTTTGTTGCCGTGAACGTGACCCATGTGAGAGCAGGTGAGCTGGCTGTGTCCAGACACCGGTTGGCTTCACAGATACAGAAGGGGACCAGGAGAATAGGATTTGGATGCCGAAAATCATGAGTCTTTACGTAAAAAGAGTCATGACCCCTTTGCGGGGAGAGCGTCTATAGCAGGAACATGCACAGATCAGTTTTTTGAGGACCAGTGTGATGGTCGGGCCACTCCTGCCCCCAACACCTGTGCTTCAGACAGGCGTGGCCTTTTCTCCATTCATGGACCGCCCCTCCCCCCCCCACTAACCTCTTGGGACAAGCAGTGATGATGGCATGGAAATAAGTTCTTGGCAACAAAGTATGAGCACGTCCCTTTATTCGGGCATGGTTTCGGTCAGGAAGCCGAACCTCGCCCATTGGCCTGCCTTTATTTGTGTGGTGTTTTAGTGCTAATTGCTGCTGATGAGTTTGTCTATATTACATAACATTTCATTTGTTTTTCCCGCTATGCATTTAAACTTGAATATTTCCTATTTTAATCTTGTTTTCTGTTTTGGAATATTGACCGATTGATCCTTTATTACCAAATGATTTGAAGATGTCTTACCTGCTGGTTAATCATGGGTACAGAGGGCTCAGTTGTCTCATTTGTCCCTAGAGTGAACCACAGGGGATGTACACTAAGAAATGGCATCAGTACTCAGAGTTCGTTTTGTTTTTGTTTTTAAGCCTATGGGAATTGTGGATTTTAGTCTAGAGATCTAAAATCTTGAGGCACATCTTGGAGTCAGTCAAATATAATGTAGGTGGAATGAAGACAGAAAATGGATGGGTTCATACTGGGTTCATTCTGGGTCGAAGTGAGATCTTTTTCATTACCTTAAAACCCAGTAATTCTGACTTAGGCTTTAATGGAGAGGTAGAGAAATATTTTGCTTTTACACCAAATATCTGTGAATCTCTGGGGCATCATGGATTATGGGCATATGGTAGATGCCGAAGAAATAGAAGAATGAATTCTTATGCTCTGGACATATCCAGAAGATCTGCACTTTATTTCTTAAAGGGACTAGAGCTCTCACTTCTAAGGACCCAATCCAGGTCAGCCAAGAAAGGCCCCTGAATTTCCAGTGTCACCACTTGTCAGCTGTGGAAACCTGTGTCTGCCTTAGGCCATGAGAGCTGTGCAGATGGAATGAGAGCTGCGAATGCTTTAGGCCCGCGTCTGGCGGGGTGTGGGTATGAGAGGCCACGTCCACAGGACCTGTAATCTAAGTCACGTGACCTCAGTCAAAGCCAGTGTACGCACAGGGAAGAGCCAGACCTCTCAGTCTTGTCTGCAGCTCTGCTGGTGTTTCTTTAGGTCATTAGTGAGAAGGTTGTAGGTTACTAGATACTACTGGGCTCTGTACGGGAGTGTGTGTGTGTGTGTGTGTGTGTGTGTGTGTGTGAGAGAGAGAGAGAGAGAGAGACAGACAGACAGACAGACACTCCTGCTTACAGTTACCGTCATAACTTCCTTTGACAGAAACTTGCCTTCCTTGATATCAAACATGCTGGTTCTGGGACGCTTACTTTCTAGAGGCCTTTGAGGAGAGGGTCAGTAACGTTGATCTGGTCTGGTTCCATTTGCCACCATTCGTAGATAATATATAGACTTGAGGCCATCTGAATATCCTCCTAAACATCCCTTTAGACTCTGAAGTGTAGCACAGCACTGAGAAGCCAGTAGCTTTCGGGGGCATCCTTGTGTGTCCCAAGTAGCCACCTGGCCATAGGACTCTGGCAAAAGATTTCGTAGGTCCTCTGCTGCTTGCTTCCTTTGAGTCTTGAAGGTGTCTTTTTATCCATGTGCCTCTCTGACGATGTGCTCATGGGCAGGCTCAGGTGCCAGAGTGCCAGTTTCCAGTGCCAAAGTCAGGTGCGTGTGGGGAGTTGGGGGCTCCCTGCTTTCAGAGACCATCTGTCCAGCATGGCTCACAGGAAATGCCTGCCAAGTCCTCACTCACTGGGCTCTCCTCCTAATCCCTATGAATTAAGGAAGGTTCCCCCTTCTCAGAGGCTGAATTAGTTGCTTCCAGCTTATGGATTTGTGGGAGTCTGAGCCCTGGGTTTGTTTCTCCAAGGCACAGGGTTCTCGGAGAGAGCTTTGCCTTGCCTGCTGAGCTCGTTTCACTGCTTCTCTGCCTCTGCCTTTGATTTGCATTTCACTTTATGAGCTTGGATTGGAAATAGGGACTTATTCCTTCACGTGTTCTGAGGACTTCGCTGAGGCATCCAACAAGTGACAGCCGAATGTCTCTGTTGAGCGATCAACATGCAGAGGTTAAGTTTAAAAAGTGGAGAAGATTTGGTGCTTCAAGTGGTCGGCATTAGAAACAAATATGGTTTTGCTCCTTGTCTCACCCCTGTGTAGTTTCTTCTTTTCCCGAACACCGTACATGTTTCATGGATGCTGTCTGGCCTTCGTCCTCTTTGAGGGACAGAGCTTTTAGGCTGCTCCCACCCCTTTTTCTCTCTTGTCCTGAAAAGAATGTCTTAGTTACGGCTTCTCTCCTCAGAGGAGAGAGGACAAGCAGAAAGCTTCCTGACCCTTCTGGAATACCCATGCAAAAGATTTCTGTGGCTTGCTGGACTGTCCACAGGCTTCAGACGCAGCTGGTCTGCTGCTGCTGACTTCTCACCTGAGGTGCCTCGTGTAGCATAAATAAGGAAACCATTTAAAAACATACACCTGTGTACATACGCACACACACAAAATGTCTTTGATTAACCACTGACTTGGATTCTAATCAGTCATTAGAAGAAAAATAACCTCAGTCCAACCACATGGAAAAGGTCAAGTTTAAATATCAGCCGGGGAGGGGCAGGGGCAGGGGCAGGGGCAGGGGCAGGGGCAGGGGCAGGGGCAGGGAGAGAGGGAGACATAGCTCCAGTGTGCCTGTGTTTAGGGGAGAGTCGGAAAATAGAAGCCGATGCTCAGTGGTCTGCTTGTCTGAACGCTTCTAGGCAGTGGGGGCTTGCTCTTTCCCTGCCTTTCTCGTGATGTGGATGAGAGCTTGTAGGGTTCATTTTTCACTGGTGAGTGAGAGCCTGTCCCTGCCAGAGCTTTCTTGGACCCACTTTTTGGGACCATGAGCTGAGCTCTGTGTTTCAGTACCCATCTCAATCCATGTCCCGAATCCGTGACATTTTGTTTCGTTCTTACCCTTGTCTGGCACAGCAGACGTTTAAACATCTGTACAGGGACCTGGGACTTGGCAGAGGTTCAGTGAGGAGGAGCGTACTGGCCGCTGTCCTCCGGGGGCTGCACTCTGATGGGGACACTGGCCAGCATGTGGCTCCGTATGTGGCCAATTTACAGCAAAAGAGAACTTGACGTGTGCCATAACAGACCTACATTTCTTGCAGGTGTGGGGGCTCAGAAAAAGGAAAGATCGTGCTCGTGGGGGGCTGGTGCCATTGATGGGAAGGCGGGGTATTTATCGGCGGGGTGTGGTAAGGACTAGGGAGATGGTTCGTGAAATCTCAGATTTAGATCTGTGCTGTTCACTACAGTGGCCACTTATGTTTATTTTTCATTCATCTAAATTTAAATGAATTAAAAATAAACAAAATAAGAATTCAGTTTCTCAGTTGCACCGTAGCCGTATTTCAGGTGCTCAGCGATTTGCCACATCGCACAGTGCGATGCAACATGTTTTCCGTCATCGCAGAAAGTTCTGTTGGGTGGAGATGCTGTAGATAAATGCTGGGTCCAGTTCTGATTCGCCGTAAAGGCTTGGCCTCTTCGATTGCAGCTGTAACTCATTTCCAACTTTTTGGGGTCTGGAGTATCAGATTCTATAGTGATACCAGTAACGACGCTTATTTCTATCTTTTCTTGGATCGAAGTGAGGGGCTGAATTGAAATATTCAAAAGGATCAGGTTCCTACCTTTTTCTAAGTGTTCTTTTCCAAAAGAAACAGAAATATTTAAGGCTTCCACAAATTTTGGAAAGATCTTTATGCAGTAGTTAATTTTTTTTGATGGTTTTACCAGTTAGCACCTTGTAACACTTGAAATATCATTTTTCCTCCTTTGACCTGGCGGGGAGGGGAAGGGAGGGCTGAGTGGTGCCTCAGGTACGCGCTATGGCTGTGAGCCTGACCTCTGACTCTCTTCCCTGCTCCTTCCCCACAGTGGGCGGTGAGATCCCCTTAGACATGCGTCTCGGGGGCGGGCAGCTGGTGTCGGAGGAGCTGATGAACCTGGGCGAGAGCTTCATCCAGACCAACGACCCGTCCCTGAAGCTCTTCCAGTGTGCCGTCTGCAACAAGTTCACCACGGACAACCTGGACCTGCTGGGGCTGCACATGAACGTGGAGCGCAGCCTCCCGGAGGATGAGTGGAAGGCCGTGATGGGGGACTCGTACCAGTGCAAGCTCTGCCGCTACAACACGCAGCTCAAGGCCAACTTCCAGCTGCACTGCAAGACGGACAAGCACGTGCAGAAGTACCAGCTCGTGGCCCACATCAAGGAGGGAGGCAAAGCCAACGAGTGGCGGCTCAAGTGCGTGGCCATCGGCAACCCTGTCCACCTCAAGTGCAACGCCTGCGACTACTACACCAACAGCTTGGAGAAGCTGCGGCTGCACACGGTCAACTCCAGGCACGAGGCCAGCCTGAAGCTGTACAAGGTAAGGCCCAGACTGTCGCCGGAAGGAGTGGCCTGTTTCCTGGGGGTGGATGACCGGTGTGTGTCATGGCCGGGTGTGTGTGGCTGGATGGTGACCTGCTGTCGTAAGTGGGGTTGGCATCCTCTCCCTCATGAACCTGCAGTGCAGTGGCAGGCTTCACCTGGTACCTAAAGATTCTCTTTGCAGGGTGCCCTGTTTTTTGGGGGGGCAGATTTTGTCTGTAGCAGCTCAGTAGTGTCACATTATTTCTTTTCCCCCTCAACTATCTTTGTAATTCACATTTTTTCCTTACTCACACTTGCTGTTTCCCCAGTTCTGGATTCTGTGTACCTTTGTGCTCCTGTGTGTTCTCTCCCGTGTTCATGCTTTCTGTTCTTTTCTGTCTCATCATTCTTTTTTTTATTCGTTTGTTTGTTCATTCAGCAGATTTACATTGAGCAGCTACTGTATATACCAAGCATTGTTCTGGACACATGCCTGCATCCATGCGCAAAATAGACAAATCCCTTGCCCTCATAGAGCTTCCATTTTGGGATGGGGATGGGGAGATATGGCTGACAAACACAATGAATGAGTTATACAGTAGGCTGGAAGGTGGTAAATGCTATGGGGAAAAGTAGGGTCAGGGAAGGGGACTTCTCTCGTATTTTCCCTGTGTCTTCCTGTGTCCTATACCTCCTTTCTCTTTTTCATGTTTTTTTTTTTTCTTTTTCCCGGACTTCTTCCATCTTCCTCTTCTGCCCCTGTCCTCTCTCCCCTTCCTTCCTTCCTCCCTCCCTCCTCCCCACCCCCTCCCCACCCCTTCCGGTCTGTCTCTCTGTCTGGTCCATAGTGGGGAACGGGGAGGGAGGTGCTCACATACTGTAAATAGTCCTTTCACTTGCACGGCAGAATTGCTCCAGACGTCTGTATTGATTTTCACTGGACTTAAAGCCTCACCTTTTTCTCTAATCATCCCATAATGGCTTTAGTATGAACAATCAGGTACAAATCGCCATAAATCTGCCCAGCTTCCTTCCACATACCTTCCACGCCCTCACTCTCTTTCCATCCTCCTCCCCTTTATTGTCAGTCTCTCCTCTTTCCTTTCACCCCATTCCCCGTGTCTTCGGGCCAGGGGGTATAGAGTTTCTGCTGTCCTCGAACTACCTTCATCCCCCTGCTGCTCTTGGTGGTTTTAAACAGAGACTCCAAATAAAGGAGACTTCGGATCCTCCCCCTACAGATTCTCTGCTGAGATTGGTAACTAATGCACCTTACAGTTGCTTGTTCTCAGGCTGGGGAGAAGCCTGTGTGACACAGATGGGAAACCATATTAGGGAAAGGAGGAGAAAACGGGCATGAGGTAGTGGGAACAGAATATTCTAGAATTGACTGCTGACTCCAGCATGGATGGGCTCGAGTGAGGATGGTCTGGACACCAGGTAGCCAGCCCCCTGTCCTAGGTGATGAAGAACCTCTCTGCGTGGCTTAGTTTTGTGCCACCATCGAAAGAAAAGGCCGCTTGTGGTCAGTTTCAATTGGGGGTCTTAACTGGCCACAGGGTGGTGCCAATGTGGTCAAGAAAACCTGGTGGAAAAACCAGTGGATAAAAGAGTTTCCAGATGATCCAACTGGGCAAAATTAGTACAAAGAAGCCAGGGTTGCCATGCAGGGGTGTATGCAGCGCTGACGAAGGTCATTTAAAGGTGGCACAGAGCCAGCCCCTTTCGATCTGAGGAAGAAATGTCCCTTCAGATTGTGAAATGCACACAGTGGTGACTAACTGCACACTGTGTCCCCAGTGAGCGTGTACCAGGCCCTTGGTTTAGCTTCCAAAAGATCTGGAACCAGGAGGATCGGCTGCAAATATCCCTTTTTGGTGTCGAAATCATGTCCACGAACCGAACCTAGAGAGTCAAGGTAAGGCAGTTTTCAGGATGGATGCGAGGGAAGCAGTTTGTGTGTTTCCATCTGTGTTTTGCTTCACTCACTCTGGACACTCATCTTCCCTGGCCTTAATTCTCTCTTTCTCTCTCTCTCTCTCTTTAAAAAAAAATAAAAGATGGAGGAAACTCCCCACAAAGGTCAGTGCAGGTAGTAGGGCCATAGGTGTTGGGATGCAGGACAGAACTTGCCTGCAGGAGAGGTGTCCGAATGGAGCATTTGGCTGGCATATTCTGGGGGGGTGCCCAGCCCCCACACTCAGGACGGAACTCCCTGTGTCAGGAGCTAAAGGTCATTAGTCTGGTCTCATTAGTCCTTGGGTGATCAATGTCCCTCAGCTCGCTGTGGCTCTGAGGTGGGGGTGGGGTGCTCTCCCACCTTCTCCCGGATGACTCAGAGATGGGCTGATCATTCCAGGGCTTGCACCGAGCCGTAGTGTGACTAAGACGAACTTCTCCTGCCACCGTGGGGGCTCTCTCTCCCAGGGTTTTGTGGCTCCATGGATTTTGGGCGGGGACTGGAGGTGGTTTGAGAGCCAGTGTTTCTCTAGGCCCTGATGTGGCCTGTAGTAAATGGAGATTGATTGCATGTTATTTTTCCTCTTGCTAATGTAATCCATTAGCTCAGCACATGCATAATCAGTTTAGAGCACAGCTAACTGGATGTAATCGAGTTCTTTACTGTCTGCTAGAGACACAGCTCCAGATGCTGCTGACCCGGGGAGGGCACCAGGCTTCTCTCACAGTCCTCCTGACTTGCCCCTTCCCAGGCCCCGTCCCACCCCAGCCCTGGCAGAAGATTCGTGACTGGTCAGGGCGACTCCCTAACTTGCTCTCTGCTGCACCTTCCTAAGTGGCCACGATGTACTCGACTTCCTGTCGGGTCTCCCGCCCTCTCATTCAACTGAGGCCTTTCCCCCACTCCTCTTCCTCTTTCATGTTGTAGGAGACTGCGTGGCAGTCTCAGGAGATGCAAGCCGAGGCGTAGCTTTCCGGTTTGCCATTTGACCTCACACTGGTCCAGAGTCACTTCTCGTGGTGTCATCAATGCCGGGACATGTGTTGCTGTGCCAGGGCTGAACTGTCTGAGAACACAAGATAATGTCTAATCCGGACATGAGAGAAGGTTGGGCCAATCGGCACCACCACCCTCAAAAAAAAAAAAAAACAACCAAAAACAAAAAAAAACATGGCGATATTATCTCCATGGCCTGGAATTGTCTAGTTTTGATTATTGTGTGCAAGCAGTTTTTAAATCAAGATTAATGTTCAGTGAATTTTCCCTCCCTGCCTCCTGGAAGTAGAAGGGAGTGAAGGGTTGGGGGAGGCCGGAGAGCCCTAGACATCAGGTGGAAGATGTTTCCTTTTCTTTGGAATGCCAGGTTACTTTTGTGAAGAGTTCACCTTTGAATTTCTTAAGTGATTTTTTTTTCCCCGTCTTAAATAGTGGTGGACTCTGGTCTAGCCCCTAGTGGTCATATCCTCACACCTGTGATCATGGGACACTGTGACTGATCAAAAGAGCAGGAAGGCCAGCGCCCCCTGACCCGCTAAGGGGCGGGGCTCTTGATGTCTCTCCATCATGGTTAGTTTGAGCCAGAACGGAAGCATGTACCTGTCTCTTATTAGGGCTTGAGTTCTAGAATATGCATGCTGCACCTTCCTGCTTTCCCCTGTGAGTGTATCACTCCTGTCTTAGAGGACCCAGCCCCATTCCCCCTTTCCTTCCACCCATAGAGAAGTGGGGTGTTCTCACTTGTCTTAAATAGTGGAGGGCAGGAACCGTAGTCCACCCTTAGTCACAGGGGATATGTTCCAGGACCCCTGATGGATGCCTGGAACTACAGAATATACTGACCCCTACGTTTACCATGTTTTTTCCTATACATACACACCCGTGATAACATTTGATTTATACGTTAGGCTCAGTAAGAGATTAACACTAATGACAATATGGGATAATTATGGCCATACACTATAATAAGAGTTACGTGGATGTATGATTATTACGCAAAATAAGGGTTACTTGAACATAAGCACCGTGATACCAAGACGGTTGGCTTGATCACCAAGACCAGTCAGCAGTGGACAGATCGCGGGTACAGTGCGGACACACTGGGCTGGACAAAGGAATGTCCCACATCCGAGGCAGGGCAGAGAGGGATGGCGGGAGATTTCATCGTGGTACTCAGAGCGGTGTGCAGTTTAAAGCACACAAATAGCTTTATTTTGGGAGTTTCCATTTAAGATCTTCGGACCGTGGTGGACAGCAGGTAACTGAACTCACGGAAAGTGAAGGCGTGGATGTGGGGGGTGGTGGCCGTGCTGATCCCGCCCCCCTCCATGCCGGCTCAGAGCCCACATCCACAGTGCGCAGGTTCGGAGCTAGTGCGAGCTCGTGTGCATCTGTCTGGACGCCCCTGCTCTGTCCTGTCCCTGGTCAGTTCTCTGAAACTCGTACCGTTTTGGGCTCGAGGGAGCGGGGCGCGGAAAGGGCGGGTGGTGATCACTGCACACCTGCCAACTATTAGAATCTGGTTTTCGCTTTGATGTTTTTTCTTCACCTTAGAGTCATTGGAATGGAAATCCATCAACTTGAGCAGATAGATTAAGACCCCACCAGAATCTATTACTCAAACAGTTCCCAGCTGAGGTTCCTTTGAGCCAAGCTTGAAGGTTTCATATTAATCTTAACTCATACACAAAGAAGGTTGTCTGCCGCGGGGGTGGGTCTGGGCCCCATAAAGAGCTGCTCTGGGCCAGCTGGGCAAACAGAGGATGAGATGCCAACTCTGCTTGGCTTAAGCACCGATTGACTGAAAAACACACACCCAGATTCTCCACACAGTGGACTTTCACTTTTGCCATTCTGTTAGGAGTAGGCAAGGCAGAAGGAAGGCAGTAAGGAATTCTCTGTCAGACTCTGCATTACTTTAGAATCCATCGTAGTTCTTTCCCCGATGGGTGACAGGCTTGTTGGGGCTCACGCTCCCAGCAGGGCCATACATCCATTATAGGGTGCATGGACAAATCAGAAGACGTAGATGTCAGAGGTTTGGTCTGCAGTCTGCATTCTTCGTGCTCCTGTATGGGTGCCCCAGCTGTGTTCTTCATGCCTATAGGTGGTGGTTGGTGGCCTTTGTTTGGCTTGCAAAGCAAAAAGTGTAAATCCCGTGGTGAGCCTCCCCTCCCTCCTGGTCCTCTCTGCCCTGGTGTGGCTGCATGTTTGAAGCACTGGTGTGAGTGTCATCTGGTTTACATCGTCATCCTGGAACCGGTTTCCTCGAACCTTGTTTTCTCATTAGGGTGACTGTTGTTTTTTTATTTTTTAAGTGCATACTTCTGCCTTCTTCTTTCCATACCTTGGTGCCTTCAACCAAAAATGAAAAGAGGGGAATGTTTTCACGTGGTTGATTTAGAAAGTCTGAAAGGCCAGATGTTTTGGTAAATTTTAGCACATTTAGCCTTCATGCCCTCCGTCTCCTGGAGCAGCTGGGGGTCTGAAGTTCATTTCCCCCACTTAATGGCTGTGCTTACGGGATGTGCTCTTGCAGCTGGGCCGGGAGACTGTGCGTGGGCCCCAAGGGCATCACCGAGAGCCTGGGTTGGCTAAGGAAGTATATATATATGGCCACCAGTTAACTTCAGGGTAACTCTGTGAAGAGAGAAAGATCTTTTCGGAGAGACGTGATTGTGCCATGACAGAGTTCTGCGGTCACTGGCCGGCGTGTGATGGGGGATCACGTAGCCGACGTATGGCCAGTGTGTGCAGTGTGAAGGGTTGGCACCTCCCTGAAGAGATTCCTTGCCCTCCACTCCCTCCACAGTCATCCCAGCCTCCTTCCTCTGAAACCCCTCAGTGGGTATTACTTCATTCAGCACATCCACTCAGCTCATTGGCTTTAAGCACAAGCTTGGCCCTTGTCCCTCTGGTTATAGAATCGTACACACCCTCATGTCAAGAAGTTAGGGTCCGTGTTCTCTTGTGCGCCACGCTTTAGGCACCACATAATGGAATTGAAATCTTACTAGATGTGCCAGTTTTGTTTAACACAGTACTAAATATGCCACCTGTTGAAAAACCCGTTTTACAACCATTAACCATAATACCTTTTCTCTTTTTTCCCCAATGTATTTTTTAAGTATTTTTTTTGTCCTTAGTCTTCTTTATGGATAATAAAAAACTGACCAAACCCTTTTAGAATATTATTGTATTCTTAGTTATTTCTTAACAAGACCGGCATTCCATGTGTACCTCAAATGCAAGCTAATAATAAATTGTGAATTTCTTATTTTTTTATGGTAGAAATAATTAGTACGAATAAAACATGTTCAGTGTAGAAAATTTGAAAAAAAAAAATATTGGCCCAAATCTATCATGTAACAGCATCTGTTTCCTTCTTTTTGCATATAGCATAGGCATTTTACAACATTGGAATGATGTTGCATGTATGCAGTATCGTACTTTCTCATATCTTTAAGTATTCTTCAGTAATTTTTATATTTAAGTCCTTTTTCTACTTTCCAACCTGTTCTTCAGAAGCAAGCCACTGTTAGGTTTAGATGATGTCCTTGGGGTTTTTTATCCTGTGTTTATACTGAGGAGATGTGTGTGCATGCGTATGTACACATATATACTGTTCATTCAAAAATATAGACACATGTTATGCTTTCAACTTTTTTCATATATTTTTTTTTTTATCGTGAAAATCATTTCAGGTCAGTACATACAGATCTGGTTCACTTTTTTATAGCTACATAGTACTTCATTTATTAACTTACCGGCAGAAATCTTCCTTTCTTTGGTACAGATTTGCCAGAGATTGCCAGGTCTTTCCAGTTTAGA
The DNA here is from genome assembly GCA_004027375.1 of Macroglossus sobrinus. Classification (NCBI taxonomy): domain Eukaryota; kingdom Metazoa; phylum Chordata; class Mammalia; order Chiroptera; family Pteropodidae; genus Macroglossus; species Macroglossus sobrinus. The sequence continues at coordinate 168,191 of PVKZ01002270.1, forward strand.
AATTTCTTTATATGTATAATATTTTAGGAAAAAAATCAATAAAATGTTGATCTCATAAAAAAAGACATTAAGAGACAAACTGGTCTCTTATTGATGTACATTTGGGTGGTTTCTGCCATGTTTGGGTCTGGGAAAAGAGGGATACATACATCTGTCTACACTTGTGCTGTTCCAAGAAGTGCAATCACTAGGTTCCGAGGTGTAGTGCCAGTAGATACAGGACTTTTAGTGGCTCTTCAGAAATGTGAACCCTCCTCCCCCTGCACCCCACCACTTTGGTGATGCGCAAACTCACACACAGTGACCCAACACAGTGTTAATTTTCTATTTTCCTGAGATTGGCAAAATAGTTCTAATGTGGGTGTCTTTAATTATTAGATAGGGTGAACATTTTTTTCACGTATTTGTTGGTCGTTTGTATTTCTGTAGCAACTTTCCTTTTCACAGCCTTTGCCCTTCAGTTTTCTTTCTTCCTTTATCTGCTTGATTTGCAAGAGGTCTTGATTTATCAAGGCCAAAATCTCCACTGTGCTGTGGATGTTGTAGCAGTGTTTTCTTCTTGTCTTGCATTTGTCTTTAGCTCAGTTTATGGTATACTTTAATATATAAAAACGTTTTATTTTGTATGATGCCAAATCTGTACATCTTTTTCTTATTCTTCTCATTTTCCCAGAGAAACTTTCTCTTTGCTAATATTATACAATAAAAATAATAGCGAAGAGCGTTTATTACAGGTCAGGCACTATTGTCCTGGCTTTGCGTGTATTAGTTGATTTAATCCTCTGTTAATTTGCTATAGACTAATGAGGAAACTGAGGCAGAGAGTGGTTATAAGTCATAAGCTAGTGAGCGTTGTTGGAGCCAGTGCTGGAACCGAGGCTGGTCGGCGTGACTTGGTCAATATCTTCTTCAGTGTCCCCGATCTGCATTTGCTTCTCTAATCTACGGGGAATGTATATTGTGTGTGTGGTGGGTGGGGGGTGGGAGCACTGTTAGACTCATTTTTGTGTAGCGTGTGATTCAGGACTATATATTTTTCCAAACCGGGTGGTTGGTTGCCCCACACTTTCTTGAATAACCGTCCTTCCGTTCCTGACGTGAAAGCCGTGTTTATCGTCATCCCCGGGTCCCCACACGTGTGGAGCGTCTCCCAGGCACGCCACAGATTTAGAGCAACCTGAGTGCAGTGTTGTTGGTGGAAAGGCCGGAGGAGCTAGAGGAGGGAACAGGTCTCCTTCCTAGGCATGTGGAGTCTTGTGGATGAGATGTCGTCCTCTCCCCGTTCCTGTTTGCAGCCAGCATATTCCCCAGGGTGAACTCTCTTGAGTTAATTACCTTCATCAGATTCACTGGGGTGAGGGAGTCTCCAGAAGGGACAGGGGTTTGGGGGAAGGGGCTGAGTTACTTAGGGCTCCTTAATGAAGACTGTGGATCTCACTGTTTGTCTTTTTTTTTTTTTTTTAAGGGGCAGGGAACAAATACTGAAAGTTCTAAATGTTCCCTTTTCTGAAGTTCTTCATCAGATAGCGTGGCGCGAGCGTGACCGTGTCTGCATATTTCTAACATAAACGATTTGCCGCTACTGGTGGCGGGTCTCCTTTTCGATTCCAGACAGGCCGTGCCACGGCTCCCGACTTGGGCCGAGGGGCAGGGAGATCTAATTTCAGAAAATCTGAGAACTTTGTCAGAATTGCTTGTAAGCCTTCCCACCCCCCAGATCCTCAAGCTGAAAGCCCTGGAAAAATCTCAAATTATCAGTCTCCTCCAGCCTAAAACCCCCCGCTCCTGCCCGAGGAGTAAGTCACACTTGTGGAATTCTTTGCACAGATGCCATCTGCCGTCTTAGGGGTGGTCTGTAACCCTTAGAAGAATTTTACTGCAAATATTCCATTGCCTTCACATTCCAGAATAACCCCATGTGTTACAGTTGTTCTAGGTAAACCCAGTCTGGCAGGAAAATGGTGCCCTTTAGCGGGGCAAAGGCGGGAACCTAATTCTGAGTTATTCCAACTTGCTAAGGACTTGGACTAAAAGGACTTAGTCTAAAAGGGCAAATTTGAATACATTAAGTCCCAACAGGTGTTTCTGGTTTTTTGTTTTGAAAGGGAAATTGTGAGGGAACAATTAAGCATTGTCAGAAACATTGTCAGGGAAAAAGGCAGGAGTTTTTAAATAATTACATAATACACCTGAACCATGTTCTTTATTCTGTTTTCAACATAACTCGAAAGTATAAATACTATTTAAATGCGGGGTGAGAAGGGCTGTTACTATGAAAACCATTTTGGTAGTTCTGAGTCACTTTATAGTTTAATATTTAATAATATTAGGTTTCCAGCACTTTAAAAAAAAAACAGCCGGGATGTAGGGTGAACATTAAAAGTGTTTAATGACAGAAAATCTGTTGCTCACAGAAATGTCGGCAGCTGTTAGTCCTTAGGGTGGTGACACCAAGGAGTGCTGAAAATACCCCAGTGGAGGCCTCTGTGTACAGCTCCCCAGTTCAGTAGATAAAAATGTGGCATGCCTGGTTAAATGTGAATTTCAGATAAACAACAAATAGTTTTTATTATGAATACGTACCATAAAATACAATTACTCTATTTACTTATCTGAAATTCAAGTTTAGATGGACTGTCTGTATTTTATCTGGCAACCTTATAACTCTGGACGGTGAAATCTTTCAGAGTTTCCTGCCAGCAGGCTTGACAGGCGTGTAAGGAGAGATACGTGGTTTCCTGATTGGTAAAACCTCTTTTTTTCAGTGGTTCCCAACAAAAGAGGAAAATTACAAATGCCTCTAATGATGATTTCTAATTTTTGTTATTTATAGAAAACTGTCGTGTCAGATTTTCATATTTTCTACATTAAATGCAGTGCTTTTCCCATAATAAAACCTGAAATTTTCTTCAGAGCTATTTTTTTTAAATTCACTTTTCAGTAATTTTTTTTATTATTTCCTTTGAGTGAAGTGCTTTCGAGTCACGTGTCAGGATGCCCAGTTGAGTCTTTGCTGCTTTTCCAGGTGTGTCAGGTGTCCTTGCTCACACCTGGGCTCCTTGGGCATCTTTCTGTCATTATTTACATGTAGGTGAGTGATATTCATAGCACTCGAGCATTAGTTGTTGTGCCTGCAAAGACCCCAAGTGCCTACCATACCTCGGACGCTAATAGGAAACGCCGAGAGTGGATTTGAATCGGGACCAATCAAGAATGATCAGGGAACTTTCTCTAGGGCTTGCGTCCTCATCCTGGAAAAGGCAAACTTAGTTAGGAGGTTAGAAATGTTTATCTACTGATAATGTTTGATTTGTAACCTGTTAATTAGCGGGGCAGGTTCCCAGGCCCAGGACAAGGGCCTCCAAAGCACATCTGGTCCCTTAGGTCAACAGTCGTAAGCACCGTTTCGTTTGCTGAGACGGCCTGGGTAGTGCATTTGCGGAAGGAATTTCTTGTCTGTGTGCTGTCGCTGTTATGTATTTCTCCTCCTCTGCTCCCTCTGGTGACAGGCTTCTTCTTGAGGATTGTTGGGCTTTTGTGACCACTTGGGAGCTGACTCTGGACTTCCTGGGTGACCTGTCCCATCAGGTGGTCCTTGTTTTCCTGTTCCTCAGGACAAGGCAGAAGATTGGCCCCAGGAACCAGCAGTTCCAGGATGGGAGGTGTCCCTGTACCTGTCCTCTGGGTTTGCTCTCCCTCTGCTGGTTTGGACCCCAGCACTTCGGAGACCACTCCCCAGGGTGGTCTCGGTCACAAATTAATGGGAAGGGGATTCCTCCCTCTGGGCAACACCATTTATCGAGGGCTGACTTTCTGCCAAGCCGTGGGAGGAGGATTTTGTATAGACTCAGGTTAACAAAATTGTACCGTGTTATTTAAAAATGTGTTTTGCGTAGGGAGCACGTGCTGGGAGAACTTTACCGCCAAAGTTGTGCTTGCGATGGGGACTCCCGGCCCCTGCACGTTTCCGTTTGCATCCTGCCTTCCTCCTCCTTCAGAACCTTCCTTCCGAGAGCACCTTAGGCCTCCCAGGTGGAAATGAGCAGAAACCAGATGTGGTTCTGAGTGAGAAGATTATTTTTCCTAGAACTCGGGACAAATAAGTTGTACCTGTGGGAGCTGGAATTGTTCTTCTGGTGTACCCTTACTTCCTTTATGTCGTCCCGCAGCCAAAAAGCTGGCAAGCTCGCGCAGCCCACCACAGCCTGGTGATCCCTGTGCTCCTGTGACAGCTGAGGGGGACAGAATCCTGAGTGACCTCCAAGGCCTTTCTAACAGGACTCTGTGCCCCTGAGTGTCAGAAGCACTCCAGCATCACCAGGCTGGTGGCTGGTCATGGGGTCTCGATGCACGTGTAGCTTCTGTTACTCAGTTTCCTTCTTTTACGTAGATGCATCTGTGGGCCTTGGAGATGGTGGGACAATAATGTCGGGGTTTGGTGTTTGCTGCTCTGTTTCCTTTGGCCTTTCCGAGGGTCTCGGGAAGGAGCCCGTGCCACTGCAGGGGTCCTGTAAAAGGAGATATTGGAAAGATCTAGGAAAGGCTCTGATTTTATTTATAGCAGAGACTGTCCTTGTGGGATGACCCCGACTGGCTTTAGAACGTGTCTTGCTGGGGCCCATTTGAATTGAAGGCTTCATGTTCCAGACTCTTTATGAACAAACTATTGACTGTCACGAGCCAGGAAGGTTTTTTGAACAACATCACGTTTTCCCTCCATTTAGGGCACTCTGCGTATGTGGTGGTGGCGGGGAGTAGGGGGGGGGGACGTGAAATAAAGGGCCACCCTGAAGGCTCATCTCCAGCTAAGGAGCCCCCGGGCCAAGCTTTTTGCAACAGAATCTTCCCACTTCTGCTCTGCTTTCATGCTTCTCTGTAGTTCCTTTTTGCTATCACCTCTCTCATTTCTGACAATTATTAGAGGGCGCAGGAGCTTGGGGAGCTTACCTAGGCTCTCTAGTCAGCCGTGCCAAGAGACAAGGGTCCCAGGACTACGATTTCCGTCGTGCCTTAGACGTTAGTCAGCGAGTGTGGCTCCGCAGCCAGCTGTGGTTTACGAAGCACCGTGGGGAGTGATTTGGCTGGAGACATCTGCTTTGTGTTTGCTTGCTTTCTGGTTCTTGTATTAAGATCGGACCATTTTTATTATTATTATGATTATTACTTTTTGCCCCGACTGGGCTCCCATTAGTGATGGCCACAGCTGTCATTGTGTAAAGAACAGCTTCTCCAGAGACAAGAGTTTTCTGTACCTTGTCCAGTCTTGTTGTGTCCAGTATTGAATCTGTACCTCGTTCTCCCCAGCTCCATCTCTGGCTGTGATAATTCACGTCTCTCAGCCTTGGATGCTTTGAGCATGTCCAGAGTTCAGACTTGGGTATCCGAGGTGGTGAGTTCCTGAGTCACTTTTCCTCTCTGACTGGCTGGCTTCCGGAGGACCTCCAAAATCCCCTAACTGGTCCTTCTGCCTTCTCCCTGCCTCCGACAAACACTGTCGCATGCTTGCGTGCTTTTCTTCTTCGCCTGGCCTGTTCTTTTTTCCCTCTTGGAGCATGACATTTGGAATAAAATCTCACCTGGGGAAGTCACAGACAGCAGCAACAAAGCCCAACTCCACCGGGGGGAGGCTAATTACACAGCTAATTAATCCAACAGATGTCATTGTAAGTGCTCATTTCTTCATAACTTGGATGCACACATCCCACGTTGCTGAGATAGGCTTGGGGCCTGTTGCAAAATGTCTTTTTTTTTTTTTTAATCAGTCTTGAAAGACTAGCGTATTTCCTGTTCAGCCTTTTTGTGCTCTAGTGACACATTTCTGGTTTTCCAGAAAGCTCTCTCCCATTACTGTAGCCACAGATGCACTCGCTGCCCTGAGTGCAGGTCACACCATTTGACACCAAGCTGGTGTCATGTGCTAGTTTGTTTCTCCGGCAGGTTTGTAAACTTCTTCAGAATATGGGCTGCCTTAACCACTGAGGGTTTTGCTCAAGACTGCGGCACAGACAGGTAGACACCGGCATTGACAGGTAGACACCAGCACAGACAGGTAGACACCAGCAGATGTCTGATAATTAACTCCTCACACTTTTTCCCTTCACTTTGTTGTCTTTCCCGAAAGCAAGTTTGTTTGCAATGAAAATAGCTGGAGTGTTTGAAAGGTGCCGTTTTGACAGAAGATGGTTAAAGAGTATAGAACACACGTGGTGTGGTTGGTGAACTTGAACACCTCGTGCATGGGACTGAACAGGTTCTCAGAGGTGGAGGAGGAGTGTCAGGAATAGTGGGGAGGAGGCAGTTTTCAGTGGTAGGACTGGAACAGATGGGGTGAAAGGCTCTGTGTTCCACAGGTGGCCAGGGAGTGCCTGTGGGGGTGTTTGCTGGTGACTCTGGACCTCAGGCCGGCAGCCTGTGCTCCCAGAAGTGCCTGGTTCCTAGGGCATCGGAGGCACCTGCCAGGGGCCACATTGAATGAGTTCTCTTTGCCAGCACCCCTTTCCCTTGGTCGTACCCACACTGTGAGTGAATGCACGAAGTCCCTTCCTAATCACTGGATCTGTCACATCTTACCACTGATGTGCTGGGTCCCCAGGGACCTCCGTGTCACCACATCCATAGTCCCTGTTCATCAGCCTTTGCCACCCTTTCTCCTCCTCCTCCCTGTGGCTTCTCTGACACTCTCTTCTGGTTTGCCTAGACCCTCTCTGGCCCTCCTTCTTGGTGTCCTTGCCAGTTTCTCTTCTGTTACTTAATGGTAAATGTTGAGGTCCCCAGGACTTGGCCCCAGACCCTTGTTTCTGTTTAGAACTTGCCCTAAGTGTCTTGTTCAGTCCAGTGATTTTAAACAACATTTGCCTTCCGATGACACTCAAATCTCTATCTCCAGCTCTGAGCTTCCCCTTTATCCATTGCCTTACTGGGCATTTCCATGCAAATGTCTGATGATGGACTTCTTGTACTTGATATGGTCTGGAGAGAAGTCTTGATGACTGTCACCCCCAAACCCTCTCTCCTCGGGGCTCCCCACCTTGGTCAGGGCCACCAGCAGTCTCTCCTTTGCTCACCAAGCCAAAGAGCTAGGGCTTGATTTTGGGCCACTCTCTCTTTCACTCCCTTACGAACTATCAATAAGTCCGTTGGATCCACCTTCAAAATATATGTTCACTGCCCTCTCCATTGTCTCAACCTGTGTCAGCTCTCTCTCTGCTTCTATTCTGGCCCCTTAAATTTACTCTCCCTACAGTGATTTTTATGAAGAGGAAAATCAGGTCATATCTCTCCCCAAGAACGGCTTTCCATCCCATGTAAAATAAAAGCCGAACTTTTGCCTGTGGCTTACTAACCTCTTTGTGATCTGGATTCCACCCCCCCATGCCAGCCTCATCTTGTAACACCCTCTCCTTTGCCCTCTGCACTTCAGCCACACTCTCCTTCCTGTTCCTGCAATGCGTCAAGCCTGCAGCTGCCTCAGGGCCTTTGCACTTGCTATTCCACTGCCTGGAATGCACTTCTCTGACCTTGGCAATCATCTCTGATCAATTGTCTGGTCTCAGGCTTTCTCTGACCACCCATTCTCAAGAAGCTACACCATCACTTCACCCGAGTTTACTTCTCTGTGTTAATAGTTATCTGTTTTTCTTATTTGTTCATTTATTTATTTGTTTTCTCAAAGATCAGGGACCTTGGTTATCTTCTTAATGGCTGCACCCCTAGTGTTAAGAACAGTGTCTGACACCAGCCCAATAAATATTTATTGAATGACAAAAGTACTAGCAGAACGTGCCTGTGATTTTTTTTTTTCCCCTACTGTAGAATCTGGTATAGCAGCTCTGACTGAACCCTTTGGCTTTTCATAATTTAGAGTCCAGAGTTATAAACTGGATGTCCTGTGTGGAGCAGAGCATTCCAGAGCTGTTTATAGCCATGTCATGTGCCATCAGTTTTACACAGAACTTTATTCTTCTGTTGACCCACTGAGAAGTAGTCCTAGTACAATTGTGCAACTTATGTCCAAGTATTTTGAAAATTCCCACATGTAGCTGGCCGTGGCTCTGCATCCCAGAATTCTACCAAACAAAATCACGACTCTTTTTACTCAATAGTTTTAGAGATTGATGTCATGTAGAAAAATTAATGGTGCTTTGCCCCTTTTACTTAATGTTATAGTCCATTTATATAGTGGTCTTTCTCCTCTACTCAGTTATAAAACCCTTAATCGCAGGATCTGTTTCTTCTCATCCAACTCTGTGTCCTTCCCAGTGTCAGTAAGTGTCAGATGAAGATTTGTTATTCAGATCTCAAATAGAGGAATTTAAAGATAAGGTTCAGCCCTGAAAAGCCTATTCCTTCTATTTCCTTAGAATCTGCTCTGTTCACTCTCCAACTCCCTGACCGTCACTAAATGATGCTAATTAATCCCAGATCTCATTTTCCCCGGGAGAGAGCCATGTTCTGGTAACAATGTATTCTCAGTAAGAGAGGAACTCTAATCTGCTTTGCTCTCCTCCAGCCCCATATTCAAGCCACGCATCTTTGAGCATCCTTTATAGCAGGAAAATGTACTAGCTTCTTTAGGGCGTGGTTCTAAACTTTGTAAACTTTTGTAAACTTTGCTGACTGTGATCCCAAAAGAGATACATTTTACATCGGTGACCCAGTACATAACCTATAGGAAGATATTTTGTATGTGTAATTGAAACAGACATTTTACGAAATAATTTTTATCCATAACTGCATGGCTACATTCTGGTGCTTTCTACTGTACCCTGTTCTGTTGTTTTACACAAATGCTGATGGTGCTCAAGGCACTGGTTTCATGATCCACTAATGGAATGCGTCTCAACCCAAGGAGCTTTTAAAAAAGAAATGCCCAGCCCAGCCCTCAGCAGTTCTGATTCCGTTGGCTGTGGGATTCCCACGTGCAGTCCCAGGTCGAGAAGCACGGCATTACAGCCTGCAGGTGAAAACATCGCCGTGCAGGATGCAAAGAAGAGTCGATCGCTGAGTGAGAGCAGTGAAATGAGTATGTGAGAGTTATCCGAGTCTGGAGGGAGCGGGGAGAGGGAGAAATCACATCCCGTTGGTTAGATCAGAGAAGACCTCCCGGAAGACAGACTCTGGAGTTCGGGCAGGCTTTGAAGAGGGAGCGATCACGTAGACAGGCAACATGGACAGAAGACAAAAGCAGCTTCGTTTCTTCTACTTGCCAAACCCGAGGCCATCATTTTAAGTGGGTTTTAGTCATTAGAGCTTCCTTTCATGCCCTTGTGTGTTACTGTGTCTTTTCGAAGAAAATTGGTATGAGCTAAATATTTCATACTAATAACACACTGGAATTGGGGCCTTTTTAATGTTTTACTAGTAAGGAGATTCTGCTCAGATCTGTTAAAATAATGAAAATACTAAAGAAAAACATTTTATAGACAAATATTGAACTGTAGTTAACACTGTGTATCCTAAAGTATTTGAGGGTGGCAGGGAACAGTGTACTGATGTCTGTAAGATACTTTGAAACGCATCAGAAACGTAAGCTGCATTGATAGCTTTATAAAAAGATCAATAGGTGTACAGCAAAGTATTAGTTTTAGCATCTGGGTGGTAGATACTTAGGTGTCTACTATATGATCACCCCCTCCCCCACAACTCTTCTGTATGATTGAGAATTTTCATAATAACAGTATGGGGATTAAATGCCAAAACCTAATGGTTAGGTAGTCTTTTCATCCTGAACTTGACCACGTGGACACTGCAGGTTTGATGTGAAGTCTCTTCTCCAATGCACTTTCCTCCCGTCTGCCTTCTCATGCCAGTGGGAGTCCAACAGTCATTCCAGAAGTTTCGGATGCCTGTTAGATGCCAGGCACTAGAAAACTTCAAAATAGGATTCCTGAGTGTCTTAAGGGTCCCCAATCCCAGGGCTGCAGACCAGTACCAATCCGTGGCCTGTTAGGAACTGGGCCGCAGAGCAGGAGGTAAGCAGTGGCGAGCGAGCAAAGCTTCATTCACAGCTGCTCCCCAGCGCTAGCATCACTGCCTCAGCTCCACCTCAGGTCATCAGGTGCTAGATTCTCATAGGAACATCAGTCCCTGATGCCAAAAAGGTTGGGAACCACTGTCTTCAGGGAAACCCAGGTAGCTCTGGGCGTTTTAAAGGAGCGGATCCCTGATGTCAGGCTATCTGGGATGGATTCCTGGCTCCTGTCCACAGCTATTGGCTTTGGACATGGATGTGAATCCCTCTCTGTTCTTCAGCTGTGAAGTAGGTTATCAACCCACCTGCCTGACTGGGCTATTGAGTGAGTTAAACGAGTTGACACACAGGATGTGCCTACAATGTAGTCAGCATAAAGCATAAAGCAATGTTGCTTTTTGAGAATACCACTTTTCTGCATTAGACTTCCCATTGTCTTATGAAGACCACATAACTGAAGTTACTGTATAATTTGGTTTTCATTAGCTTTGAACTTGCCACACTTTGGGTGGGGTTTTTGTTTTTGTTTTTATTTTTTTATTTGTTTTTGTTTTTGTTTTGTTTTGTTTTTTTCTTTTGGTTTGGGGGAGGGGTAAAGAATTTTCCTTCAGAGAACCGTGACTGATGTGTGGTGAAATTCCTTTGGGCAAGTAATTTCACCCTGGCCAGTCAGTGATGGTCCCATCTGAAAAGCGAGGAGTTCCTTTCAAGCAGTAAGAGTGTGTGTTCACAGAACTACTTTTTTTTTTTTAAATGACTCTTTCTGTCCTCCTAAGTAATGAACGAGAAGTGACCTAGTACTTGAGATAGTTAGAAAGGCATCGAAGTCCAGCTTTATTTTTGCTACTACTTGTTTGACCTCTTCTCTGAGAAGCGCCTGAGCGGGCATCAGCTGGGAGAGGAGCGAGCAGTGAAGTTACTTTAATTGAGATCATTTCATAATATTGTCTTGCATAACCTGGGGGGTTTCAGTATTCGATAAAAACAAACAAACAGGACTTCCCACAAGCACACCCATATTTCCCTTCTGTGACCACATTAGGTGCAAGTAAGAACTTACGCTTGGAAACTGGTAGAGAGTACACAGCATGCTCAGAACTATATTCTCTTTTTCATTCATTCACATATATATTCATATAGATTTCTGACTAAAACTGATGCATATTCACTCAAAAAAAAAAAATTACAATCCAGAAATGCACACAGCATGAAGGCAGAGATGATTGAGTTACATTTTGGTTAAACTAGAATGCATTTGGCTTTGGTTTCTCTTTATGTTTTGTATTTGTGCCTGTTTATGTTTTGTAACCTTGGCAATATCACAGAATATGTAAAGGGGGAACAGCAGCCTCTGAACACAAACGAAGAATTAGCTGGCACCGCAAAGCTGCCTGCCATACCCACCTTGCCTAAGCAGGTTCCTTTATATTGAAAACTATAGTGTTGGTGGCACGGATGACTTCACATGGCCTTAGGAGTCATCCTTTTTGTTTACATTTGTGTCCCTGCTTCTGGCTGTCCCATTCCAGTCTCCATTCACTGGAGGGAACACCTGTGGTCAAGTATGTAAAACAATTTCCATGGCAACCCTTTGTTATCTGTTAATTTAAAATATTCCAACATTTTCCTTTAGCTGAAACTTAAAAAAAGAAAAAAAAAACTGCATTCCTCCTCCTCCTCCTTTATTTGTACATTGGAAGTTAATCTCCCTGGAAGTTATAGATGTTTTCTTCATACCCCTCCTCTTTTGAAAGCTGATTTTTTTTTTTTGGTTTAATGAAATAAATGGCTAAACCCGGCATCCCTGATCACAGCTCTGAGTCAATAAGTGGGAGGAGATGCCTCCCTCTTTGATTTGAAAGAAGCAAAACTTAATGCGAAACAATCTTTAACATCTGAAGTGATGTGCAAAGTACGTGCAGCAGAAAAATCTCACCAAGTTCATTGCCTGCCTGATGATTAGATCAGCATGAGCAGATCTGGCAAGTGTACTTGAGAAACACAGTGGCTCTTTGTCATTTGAATGGTGTGTTTGTTGGGTACTGTGAGGACTGAGTTTTGGCAACATAAGTTTCATGCTGGTGTCAAGAGGTGTGTGAGGACCATGTCCACAGCTTATATTAGGAGACACCTATGAACCAAAATGCAAATCGATGGCAACTGAGGTTGCAAATTTGAACACAGATGAGGAAATGCAGAAGAAAGTTTTGCATAGCAACACTTCATTTCACATGTGGTAATTATTACTATCAAATGATGTCCTGGATGTGGGACATGATTATATCCCACAATTATTACTCTTTGGGTGAAACTTTACGTGTTATAACTATCATATGCACGTCTTTTGCATTTCTTATACACTAGGATGTACGTAATGATTGCGTCATGTATTGTCAGTATAGTCACGATCTTATTTTAGCAATGTACAGACATTATCTTTGTTTGCTCCCCTTGTAGGTTTTATTGGTATTTCTAAATACACTGACTCTGCGGGAGTATTCTTGTTTGGCAATGGCAGGTGAAGGCAAATGCTCGTTTTGTTTTGTGGCTGTATAGCTTTACTATCGTCTCCCTAGCTATTTAATTTTTGAAGTGTTCTTGCTATTCAATGTGCAGCTTCTGTCCTGGTCACTTTGGGTGTTAAAACTTTTGTTGGTCTCAAGACACTGTGGACTTAGAAAACCAGTGTATAAGAGCAGATCACGTAGAATTCATATCTTATCACCCCCTACCACCATTTTTAAATAAGTTTACTTTAATTTTTCTTTTATCCCTCCAAATTCTAAATAGTTTGGCAAAGATTTTTTGTGTGCAGAGACTTCTTCAGGGAATTTTTTATCAGATGCCACTCCTTCCCCTTGGGGAGAGTGTGGGCAGGAAGCTCTGTTTGTAAGGGGAGTATGTGTGAGGTATGTTACATATGTGTGTGTTTGAAAGCGAAGGTTTCCTTTCCTCTTTTCCCCCGTCTTATGCTGGGGGTCTGGGAGCCCAGAGCATCCCCGTGACTACAGTTGGTTTGGCATAATTGATGCGGTCTCATTTCCCACAGCTGATGAGGATTATATCAGCTTGGTTTAACAGTCTCATTTTCTGCTCCCAGTGCACACTTGTTTTAATGTGTTTCAGTTAATGAGGTAGAAGAGAGAACGAGGTGTTACTGTTTATACACAGACAGTGAGCTTGTGCTGCGAGCTCTGCCACAGCTCACATGGCCCTAGGTGTCCTTGGGGGGCACGTCCCACGGAGCGAAGCTACCTTTTTCAGAACATGGTTTTTCATGGCTAATGCAGATAATGATTATTATCCATAAGCTTTACCAAATAGCCTTATTAATACGATTTTTTTTTTTTTTGGTGAGGTATCTTTCATATGTCATTATGAAAAGATTAAAACTTGGCTCAGAGCTTGGGGTGCAGATGAGGGCATCTATGTTCCCTCTACTGAAAGCTTTTTCAAATTCTGTGTTCCAGGCATCAGCCCTCTATGCCCATCAGGGTCCCCTCCCTAGTTAGGGTCAGTTCATTTGAAGTAACAGTTAAGAAGACCCGGAGGAACCATATCTCTGTGAGGAACATTGAGCGTCTGAACTGGGCACAAAGGGTCTGAACTCTATGTGCCGGGGAGCGGGGGCAGAGCAGTGCTGCTGGTAGGGATGGCAGAAGAACTGCCAGGGGCAATGTCCTGTGAGCAGGGGTCTACTTCGGATTGTGACTTTGCCCTTGGGCCCTCGGGGTTGGAGGCCATCATAATTGAGGTGCAAATCCTACTACCCCCTCACCCCCACCAGCCTCGTCTAAGTTCCTTGGGGAGCAGGCCATTGCCACAGGGCAGCCAGAAAACCAAGCCTGGGCGCTCCATTTGCATGCATTTAAATCTCCAGAGCCAGGATGCATGGGAAATAAAGGGTGTGTCAGAGGCGCAACAAAGAGACCTGTGATTCTTGGACACCAACCTGAGCCACTTACCCACTACACACACACACTTGTGGGAGGACGTGCTTTCTTACCTCCCACCCCCTCTCCTCCCATTTTTCACTTATGCCCTTTCCTTCTCTTCCCTCTCTGTCACCGTGGAGTACTTTAAATGGTTAAACCTGTTGCCTGGCCTTGGCACCGTGCCAGCCCCGTGGGGCGCTATGCAGGCTGGAGGCCCCCGGCTCATCCCAGCTTCCCGAAGGCACAGCGGCCGTGGGTTTCAGCAGGAATTAAACAATTACTAAGTCTTAGTCCTCCCCACCTTCCGTGGATTGACTCTATAAATTGTCAGCCTGTTGACATTTTAATGCGAATTATGTCATGTGGTATCCCCTTTGATTTCGACATGCCTCAGTTTGTAAATACATGAGCCACTCAAAGGCTTGTGGTTAGTGTACACTCCGGAGGCCTCGGGGGTTTTGGTGGGGGAGAGAGAGTGCTGGAGCGAGCACAATGCTGGGAGTGTGCCTGCAGTGGCGAGCCCTGTTACCCAGGGCGGCCCTGGAGGGCAGGCGGGCTGTGCAGGGGTGGGGGCTCGCTGCCAGCCCTAGCACCATGCCATTTGCCTTCCAGTCCCTCCCAGGGCACCGGGAAGACCACCACCTTTGGGACCAAGTCATGGGATATTTTTATTGGCTGCACTGATGGCCGAGCATTGCCCCAGTTACTGTGCAGCTCTGTTCCTCCTTCTGTAAAAGCACCCGTCAGCCAGTAGGACTGGAGAAGAACCAACTTACTCTAGATCCCGAAAGCAAACCCGTAGGCCAAGGGGAATATGACCTGGAGCAGGTGTAATCCTCCAGAGAGTTCAGCCATGCCAGTGGGACAGTGACTCAGGAAGGATTTTTAAGGAAATGATGAGAGATTGAGAAGTTGAGGAAAGAAAGAAGTGAAAAGTAAGGATTGTTAGATGTGTGGAAGAAAAAGCAAGACTCGTAATTCATGCGGGAGATGAAGACAGAGTGGAACTTTGAAGATTCTGACTGTTCAGATTCTAAAATTCAAGGGAGAAATTTTTTTTTTAATTAGGGAGGTGATATTGTTTAATAAAATTATATAGGTTTTAGGTATACAATTCAATAACACGTCGTATGTATATTGCATTGTGTGTTCACCACCCGCGGTTAAATTTCCTTCCGTCACCACATATTTGACCCCCTTTACGACAAGGGAGGAAATTTTGAAGTAGATTTTAAGAGGCAGTTTTCCAGTGAGAACAGTTAGAAACTCCCGTGCTAGGACTCTGCCCCCTACACTGCACACACTGTCCTTTATACCCTAATCCCTACCTTTCGCTCTCCTTACTGGAGATTTTTCTTTAAAATGACGAACTCTGAAGGAGCTGGCTTCTTGGCCATCCTTTGTGTGTAGAATGTCCGTACTCAAAAAGTTAGAATTAGCCATTTTGAGATTTGACGGCTTGTGCCCAGTGGAGGCCAGAATGACATCATCACTAGACCCAAAGAATGGTCCGGGAGTAGGAAAGTTGGTTTGTGCTTTGCACAAGTGTCATCTTCCCGTTTCTGAACGTGGCAACTGCTGGGCCTGCCGTCTTTGTGGGCATTTGGCTGACTTACAAAAACATCATGGGACCTTCTGTGGCCATGGGTGGTCGGGACCTCTTTCCCACGTGCTGAGTAATTCCAGTTTCATGTGTGAATAATGCCCATATTAAAGCAATTAGAGCTACGCATAATCTGAAAAGGAAGAAGGGACCCAAATTCCTGTTGATCAGAGACTTCTAACTCACCGATTTTTCTCCGAGTACTCAAAGAAGTTTTTAAAAAAGTTGTTCAATAGATTCTCTATCTTAATTTATTTTTAAAAATTTGTAATAAAAATAAGCAGGTGCTACCTTGATAGGTCGACAGATAGGAGACAGGAATACACATTCTTTAAGAACCCTGTTTCGTGGGTTCCTGTGAGAAACCGTATCTGGTCCTTCTCCAGCATCTAGAGTTTAGCTGTAAGAGAATATCAGAAATAAAATGGTGAGAGAATTGTAATCACCATGGCCCATAAGAATATTAGTCTCTGCGAATTAAAATAAAATTTCCAATTGTTGTTTTACATATTAAAAAAGTGACTCCCAAGGTATAAAATGAGCACTGTGCTTTCTGAAAAAAAAGAAAAAGAAAAAGAAAGAAAGAAAGAAAGAAAGAAAGAAAGAAAGATCATTAAAATATTGTTTGCAGCATGTACACAGGTCTCAGTTACCTACTTCTTTATTGTGGTGAACATAAGTTCATTATTGGAAACATGCTTTCAGAGACAAATTTGGGGCCTTTTCAATAAATTAATAGGTATTCTGTAACTTGCCAAGGTGAGGAGAGTAGCATCCTATGCCTCTTTTCATTTTGGTCATGTCTTCCAGAAGATGTAAAACTTGCAGTCACTGCCCGCCCCTGGCTGGTGCCCATCCCAGCCCCATGGACAATCGGTCGGGGGAGGAGTAGGTTACAAGGTGATACTTGGTTTCTCAGCCCTGTAAATGAGAAGAATTCTAGATGATTGTAGAGCTGGAGGTAGGGGGATCAATGCATTCACTTTCATTCCTTTCTTCCTTTTCCCCCAATCTTCTTAAAAAGAGGGGGAGGCGGCAGCTCAAGATGTAATGGCAGATCATGGAAAGACATAGGTGAGTGGATACAGGTGTGGGTCGCATTTTTTTTTAACACAGCTGGGCAATGTCATCATTGGAATCCCCTGTTCTTGACCAATGGCATGTGAACTTGACATTGTTGCTAGGATGGGAGTTCGCTAATCTAGCCTACAACACTTTCCAAACCCCTGCAAATTTCTGGCCCTTGCTGGGGGGGGGGTGGGCTCTAGAATTCTCTCGTCTTTTATAGAGGTAGGGGCCTCAGGGGTTTTTTTGTTTGTTTGTTTGTTTGTTTTGTTTTTACTGGACTTGATCTTAAAAAGTACAGCTAGCTAGTTATCTGGTGGAATAATCGACAGAGTAAAAATGTAGTGGTCTCAAAGTGACCAAGCCAAACTTGGATGCTCTCTTGATGGTGGCTGAGGCTTGTTCAAAAGGCAGAAGCCAGCCGGCCTCTGGGCCGCAGGGAAAATGGGCAGCCGACTGACCCATTTCGATAGCACAGCCATGGCTTTGTGTTCACTGCGCGTTCCCCCTCCAGCCCCACAGGTTATTTGCATAGCACACAAACAGTGGATTGTACAATGCATACAGGTATCGCCGGCATTGGCAATGGACCATGGATATGAATGGGACCTGTGTGTCCCTGTTGTGAGACTTCCCTGGTCCCTCCCCGCTGCTGCCCGGGTAGAGTTCAGACTTGCCAGCGGGGAGGGCGCCTGACCCATCCGCGTTCTCACTTCCAGGGTCTGAGAATGCATTTATGTAAAGGGTAGGAAGAGATGGCATTAAAAATCCCATAGGAAAGAAGTGCCCTGAGGAGGAACACCCAGGAGGTTAGTTTAATAAGAAGAGGAAAAAAGGGGGAAGTTAGAGGGAGGCGGGAGGGCGAGGGGAGTGCAGAATGAGAGAATGAACGGTGAACAAGAAGGGTTTCTGACAATTAACTAATTCTCCTTGCTCTAACCCATGACAGAATTAATCACACATTAACACACTGACAGCAAAATTAATGTCATATGCAAATTAATAGCGCAGGCTTGGCATTCAACAGCCTGTTGGCTTTTTAAGGCTGGCGTTGTAGTTACGCCCCCAGCCCCAGCCTGTAGGCTGCTCCATCGGTGCCACCCCCTACCCCTTTCTGCCCGGGAATACCCAGCACAACTTTGCAGCGAACACGATGTCCTCTTAGCTGGCTTGAGACAGTCTACGTCGGAACGCACGGGTGCTGGAGCTGTTTCTTTTCCGTCGTGGGAGCAGAGGCAGGAGGAAGACAGGCCTTGGTTAGGAACCCTTTGCTCCGGTACTTCCTTAGCCCAACCGCGGTGTTACCGTCAGGGGCTCTCGGTGTGGGAAAGCAGCGGTCCTTCCCTTGATCCGTCCCTGGGAAGCCACTGCGGTGCTGCTTTTTCCAGACGCGTCATTAAGAGATGCTCTGGGCGGGAGGGAAGAAGTCGTGTGGGGTACAGTGCCCCGACCCCGCCCACCGTTTCGCTGTCCACAGTGACAGTTATCCGCAGTCAACCATAGTCCAGAACTATTACGTGGAAAATTCCAGATATTTTGAGAAAGACAAGAGACCACATTCATGTAACTTTTATTATAGTATATTGTTGTCATTGTTCTATTTTATCATTAGTTATTGCTTTTAATCTTATTTTACCGTGCCTAATTTATAAATTAAATATTATCGTAGGTATGTATGTATAGGAAAAACATATAGAATATGTACAGTTGGTCCTTGAACAATGCGATGGTTAAAGGCACCCCTCCCATAGTCGAAAATCTGTTTTTAACTTTTGAATCCCCCAAAATTAAGTACAAATAGCCTACTGTTGACTAGAAGCCTTTACTGAACGTAAAGGCAATTCTCATATATTTTGTATGGTATATGCATGATATACTATATTCTTAAGATAATGTAAGCTAGAGAAAAGGAAACGTTAAGAAAATCGTAAGGGAAGTAAAATACATTTAAAGTATTTATTGAAAAAGCTCCATGCATAAGCAGACCCGACCCGCTCATCTCAAACCCACGTGGTGCTGGGCTCCACGCAGAGGGCTCTGTGTTGTCTGTGGTTTCAGGTACCCCCCCAGGTGGCCCCTACAGATGTAGGGGGGACATCTGTATAACACAGTCAAATCTGAAGTCATTCTAGTTTTAGTTACGAACTCCAAAGTGAAAATTGTTTTATGTGGCTTCCAAGAGGTTTAACCTATTGAAACCAACTCTAAAAACAGAAAATATGATTCTCTCCTTGATGTTAAAAAAATAAATAAATAAATATCCAGAAGAAAGAACAGTCCGTTTTAGAACATTCTGATGGCTGAACTCTAGCGCCTGGGGCAAGCACGAGCTATCCCGGAGCTAGCCCCGTGGTGACTAACCCACTTGTGAATTCCACGTCTGGGATAATTATTATTGTGACACTTAATGAGTAACAGTGTTGCGAAGCCGGCATTCTACAGAATGTAAAGACAGCTTCAGGAAGGACCAGGCGATTCTAAGCCGGATTAAAAAAAAAAAAAAAAAACAGCCAACTGTTTATGTTGATTTCGAATGAGTATTGGCATTTTCTTAGTGGTGCTTATTTCTTTAGCTTTTTCATTAGCTCCCACTTCATCTACTACCAAGGAGAAGAGACTTGAGATTGATGAGGTCAAGGCGGAGATCTGGGAAACAATGTGGCCAGCTGTAGAATAGTCTTAATTCCTGCCCTGCTGGTGCTTCTTTTTATTATGTGTCTAAAACAGCCCCGGGGACTGACTGCCTGGCCTAAATCAGGTCCCTAGTAATTGGGACCCTGGAAAATCATTAGCATAATACTTTGGTTTTATAAATGAAGTGAGTAGTTTGAATATATTTTTAAAAATTATATATATCTTGTATCATTGATATTGAGATGGCTGGATGGATGATGGATGCCAGCTCATGTATGTATGTAACGTACATATAAATATACACAAAGATGTGTGTGCACATATTTGTGTGATTTTTATGTATGGTACAGCGTTTTCGACACTACTGATTTCTTCAGTCCTTACAGTGACTTTACCACAGACGGACCTAACACTCTATCTGAAGAACCCAGTATGGCCAGAACAGGAGGCTGATCCGGGGCTGGGTTTGTGTTCCGTTCCGAGCCCCGGCATGCACACGCCCGTGCACGTGTCTGTAACATGGAACCGTTTGCCTCCCAGGGCTGTTAGGGTTGGCTCCCCTGGTGGATGTGAAGGAGTTCTAAAACCTGTATGCAGCACCCAGGAACCCGAAGCAGATAGCTTAGGGGTCGTGTCTGACCACACAAAGCCCCTTTATTGACAAGACCCGGGTAGCGGGAGAGCATCGGTGGGGCGATGGTGTGCTGCGCGAGGCCACACGGTGTGCCTGGCCACACGGGCCTCTCGGCCACGACTTGGACTCCAGTCGCTGTGTTGAGGTGGGCAACGAGACGAGTCTCCTCGCCGTGGTTCTGGATGCTGGCCCAATGCTGGCGGTGCCATGGGGCACGCGGAGTCCTCCTCTCCGATGTCCCGCCTCCCATGTGGCATTCACTGATGTGATGGGTCGAGTAGCATGTGATGAACTTAGGCGGCTACAGAAGGAAACAGGTGACAGTGGCCAAAGGGAAGGTCACTTGTCTAGAACAGGTGAGCTGAACGAGTGACATGGGATGGACCTCGCAGTCCTACCAGAGTGGTAGGGAGATGATAGGGAGCTAAAGCCTATTGAGCAGAGGGTGATACCGGACCAAAGCGGGCTTGTTGAAGTAATTTGGATGCAGAGAGAATAGTCAAGATGATGTAGGCCTCGGTGTCATGGCCGGATTAGTGTTCTCAGAGGGATAGTCAGGTGTGCACTTTCTGGTTCTTGTACCCCTTAAATGTGGGAAGGAATCTGCTGTTTCTGTTATTTGGCAGCAGAGTGTAACTTCACCAGTGTGGCTGTATCTTTCCAATGCTGGAGGGCTACGGAGGAGGAAGTGAGACCACCTCATGTCCAGTACCTGAAATGGCCTCTCAGTGGAGCTCACTTTTGGAGCTGGCTGGCAGAGGCTCCTGTGTATCTGTGTGTCCAACTGGGAGTTGGGACCGCTTCAGTTGGCATCTGTGCGTGTGGCTGTTTTAATTTTCCCCTGGATGGCCTTGCCTTGGATACTGCCTGCTGCCTGCAAAGGTTGCTAGGAAACCGGCAGAGGCCTGTATTCTCCTTGCTCAGGACAAGGCCCCAGGCAGCTTCCTGGGGCCTGGAACCAGCAGGCATCACAAGAACATGAGAGTCGAGCCAAATGTACTGCTCACTTTTTGCCCTCTGTTCTGATCCTTTCCCTCGAGACACCTTCGTTCTTCACATCCAGTGGCCATTGGCCACATAGAAGCGTTTGGGGAGGGGGGGGCCATGCCTTCTCAGCCACCTCTGTCATGCCCGTCACGTTGGTATTCAGATGCCCGTATCAGGGAATGAGGGTAGCCCCAAATCTAAATGACAAAGATATTTCCTCTAATTATTTTTCTAGGGCCTTTCTTGGGTCACATCTGAGCAGAACAGGTCCCCTCTCGGTGCTCTGTCCCTCCTTCTCTGCTACCTGCATGGTCTCGTGGTACAGCCCACATATCTCCTGCTTCCTGAGCAATGTCTCATGGTTTCTGAAGAAAGGAAAAGCTGGGTGCATTTTTGGCCATGGAGTCCTGGAAGGAAGTAACTGTTACACTGTCATGTCTATGAAGAACTGGACCAAGTTCCTAGAAGCTGCATGTCCTAGAAGCTTTGCTGGTCGGTAGCCCTGTTACCTTCCTGCTTTCTGAGCACAGGAAAAGGAGAGAGAAGGACCTAAAAATCAGAATGGGGCTCTGAAGTGTTAAGAGGCAAAAGAATACTTGAGCATTCTGCACGGGTGCCCCTGAGTTTTGTTGGATTTGCTTTAAAACCTAAGAAAGCTGTCTTCTCCCACTTGGGAAACCATTCTGCAGGCTTCATGCAGACTGGCAGTTTTCTACTCAATGCTAATTTTAAGTTGATTATATTCCAGGTCACGAGGGAATCCCGAGCTGGTGTGTTCTGTTGGTGAGCATGTAGATTAGTGGGGTCTTTCGGCCAGTGCCTGTCCAAGTTGTAAAGAGAGCTCATTCTTTGGGGCATCCTTGCTTCTGCGTTGTGTCTGGAATGTTTCTCATCACAGCATCATTTATGTCCGTTGTTTTTAAGTTGGTAAACTGAGCACTTGTACTAGTTAAAATCATTGCATCACATCCTTGCTGTGGATTACTATGCAACTGTTAAAAATGATGGTACATATGTGTTTTTTAATTGGGAAGATAGTCTCATTGTATAAAAATGTTGCATATATAGAGTCTCATTGTATAAAAATGTTGCATATATAATTTCATGTGTGTAAAATAATGATCTGTTGTATGTGTTGGTTAGAAATGTAAAGATGGATATTGGCCAGAAATGTTCATCTTCATGATAGAATGTGATTTTTGCTCTTTTTTGTTCCTTTCTTTATTGCCTTTAACAAATAACCAGATATCATTATTAAAATTCTGTTAAAGATGTCGCCTTTCCCAAGGGTTCTCAAACCTGGCTGTCCATCAGAATCAGTTGGTGAACCCTTTAAAGCACAAATTCTGGGGTTCCACCCCCACGTTTGACTCTGAATCTGGACGGGGGAAGTAAAAAGATCTGTGTTTTCATGAGCTCCTGGTGTACGGGCTTGTAGGAAATACTGACCCAGATGAAGGAATTTCCTGTAGAAATACTACCTCGAAATAGTGTCGTTGAATTTCTCTTTTTTCCCCCCGTTCTTTACACGAAGGAGGCTAGGGGCACCTCTAATGGTTAGAATCCTTTCTGTTGAGTTATTGTTTACTCCGTTACCTGCAAGAGTAGACACAGTTGTTTCCTGTTCCTCTCCTATAAGAGACTCGAGACTAAATATAAATGATGCATATTTTGTAACTGGCTTCTCTATTCTATATGTACTTTTTTGATGTCACTAAATATTTTTCCACATGATTTTTAGCAGCTGCACGGTGCACCCTATTATGAAAGTATCATGGTTTATTGAGCTAACTGGCCCCTCCGCTTTTTGTCATTTGTCCTTGTTCATGTACCTTCTCCACTCAACTGAGTACATATTTCCAGTGTTTCTCAGTCTTCATACGGAGTAGTTTCTAAGTTCCTTACCATCCCTATCACCTGGCTCCGATGTGATTGCGTGTTGCTGTGGCCCTGGGGTGATGATGCTCTTTTTAGGATGTGGTGTTCTTGGTGAGACCTCACTGCTGAGTACAGGGAGTCTTTCTCCTTCCTGGGTATGGACACCAAATCATTAACTTTCTATTCTTTTACTAAGCAGCCAAATCAAACCCTTGGCTCCTGTGCAACTTGTGGTCCCCTGAAATGCTCACAGTTTTGGTGTTGCCTTTGTTTTTATGAAACAGACAATTCAACTAGGTCTCCCTGTCCCCTAAACCTGAGGACAGGATTGACCTTTATTTCTGTTTTGCTTCATTCTGTTTATTCTGTTATTTCAGTGTGTTAGCTGGCTGCCTTTTCAAATATATAGTATGTGGAAACGTGACAGTAAAGTTGTTCTCTCTGTCTCTCTCCCTCTCCCTCCCCCTGACTCTCTCTCCCCCTCAGCCCTTACCCCCGTCTCTACACACACACACACACACACACACACACACACACACACACACACACGAATAAATAGGTACATTTTATTTATTTTTGAGCTAAAAGTATTTGTCTATTGCTTAAACAAATTCTCTGGAAATGCAGAAAAACACAAAAAAGAAAATCATCCCTAATCTCACCACCCAAAGGTGGTTTAAATTTTAAATGTTTTGGCATATATGACTTGAGCCTTTTCTGTACAGATGGGATACTATTATTCTGTAGAATTTAGACGACACTGTGATGGTTTTATAACTGACTTTTTAAAATTTTACGTTTATTTTTTCGCTATCACTAAATATTTTTTTACCACCTGATTTTTAATAGCTGCGCAGTGCACCACTGTGTGAAGGTGCCATGATTCATGTAACTACCTCTCCATTTGACATTCAGATCATTTCCAGTTTTTCACCATTATAAACAAAATTTTAATAACTGCATTATATAAAAGAGCTCTTTGGATATCAAAGATGTCAAACATGTATTTGCTTTTCTTTACAGTTTCACCCTCCCCCCACTTCATCACTATCTTTTACAATTTAAGATGTTTTGAGATTCTAAAGTTTAAAATTTTTACATAGTGAGATCTTCTCATTTTTGCTTCCTTCCCCTTTGTTAAGCTTAAAAATCCCTTTCCCTTGCCAAGATCATGTTCATTTGTAACCCCTCTTAGTTCTTTCATGGCCTCATGTTTTGACACTACACTTCGTAATCCATCTGGCATTTATTTTGGTATATGTTGTGAGCAAGGATCCCTCTCTGTTTGTTTTTTCCTCCATTATCCGTCCCAGCCCCATCTACTAGCAGTCCCCCCATCCTTTGCTGCAGTGCTTAGAAGTGCCACCGTGTCACACACCAAATTCTTACTTGGATCTGATCCTAGACTTTCTCTTGTTTCATTAATTTGCCTTGACTTGGGCCCATCCAGAACTGTTTTAATTATTTTAGTTTTATGCCGCCTCATTTCAAGTATAATACTTTTCATCAGTCATCTTTTTAAAATGTTTTTAATTTTACCTGTTTATTCCCCTCTTTGGCTTCTAGACTTTTTTTTTTTTTTTTGAGAGGGAGGGGCAGTGAGATGACTCCTGTCTCTATTCAGATCTTATTAGAAATGTTAGACAGCGAGGTCCACTGTAGCCATTTTCTTCCAGATCAACTTTAATTCATGATCACTGTTCTTTGGGCCTAAATTCTTAAGTACAAAGATACTGGAATCGGATCCTTCTCTTTGCAGATTGTTCTCAAGGATATCCTGAGAGACAAAAATAATGTCAATAAGTCCTCTCTAAGAGTCCTCTAATCCACCAGTTCAGTATTAGTAATAAGAGCAGTAGCGACAATATTTTTTGGGAAAAAAAAAAACTAAGGGGAGAGTTAAGGAAAGAAAGTAATTAGTCGCTTGCTCTGTACTTGGTGAATTTATGTTTACTTCTAGTTTCATTGCTTTTCCTAAGTTCTTACAAACATCTGCTTAAATAATTTTAGATTTTTACCACCTCTAATGCTTCACTCATAATTTTCAGGCACTGGTGCCATTAAAAATCAGGAACTGTTCCTTTCTTAAATGGCTGTTTTATTGTTTTTCTAGATGAGGTACAACATTGAAATGCATGGGAAAGAATACATTGAAATGTTAAGCTGTTATTTGGTGCCGTGTCTGTTTCTCTTTAGAAACAGCCCTTAATAGGACTGTGCCTGGCACTTAGTAAGTATCCAGATGACAGCCACTGGTAACCGTACTCTTTTCCATTTAATAAAATGAGCACATACTTTTATACGTTTTTATGCTTTTAAAATTCACACTGCAGCTCTGTCTTGAGAGGTGGTGTTTCTGTTTGTTTGTTTGTTTGTTTGTTTGTTTGTTTGTTTTTCTCAAGCTCTAGCTCAGTGGACAGGTTTAAACAGGGAACGACCATGCTGACCTCGGAAACTGACTTCGAGATGAGCACCAGGGGCCATCCCTTCTGCGTTCGTGTTTGGTGATTCTTGGTGTCTATGGAAGGTCTGCTTGGTGCCCACTCATGAGATGGCATCACGGTGGTGTTAGAAGAACTTGAATGATGTGGTTCTTCATTAGTGCTGTTTTAAAGGCACTTTTTTTTTTTTTTGTAGTTGAAATAGAGAACAATCCAAGCCAGGGTTAAATGGAGGAGAATTGAGTGCCGAGTATGTGGAGATGACAGTGTGTGGGGGGCAGGCATCCAGGAAGTGGGCATTCCTTGCTTCCTGCTTACTTCATCTTGTTTTCTCTGTGGCAAAGAGTTAATAGTAAAGACCAATGTGGGAATTAAATCGTGTGGGTTACTTGGGGAAAGTGGCAGTTCTTATCCAGACTTTTCTGCTTCCTTCCTTGTTTTTCTAGAAGCAGCCCATTTCCTTGTTTCTTTTTGATGTCAACATACTAAATTTGTAACGGTTGGGATTACTGAGCAGGCACACACTTGCATGCTCGCAGGTGCTGGGTCTGGGGGCCATGGGCCAGTTTACCCCACTCTGTGGGCTTCTGGTCTCTTTCTCTTAGCATCCTCCTTCCCAGCAGCCAGGGATTTGTGTTGACCACAGACAAATGCCACAGGGGGTGTGCTTCTCTCTAGAGAAGCGTCTGTCCCATGTGCCTCTTGACATCCTGCCTCAAGTTACCATTCTTTCTTAATTATATTTTGCCACCCCCCTTGACTGTCTTGAAGTTTCGCAATTATATACCCAGAAGCAGGAAAGCAGAAAGCTCTCTGGACAGCGTGGTCCATGGGCCTGATTCAGATCCTGCTCCTGTCACTTATTAATCCAATTGCCATGAACAGGTGATTCACTCTCTTTATTCTACCTTACATTGCAACATCACCGTCATCAGGCTGTCGTGAGGACTAAATGAATTAATATGTGTCAGTGTGCAGGACCCTGTCTGGTGTACAGAGAGTACTCTGTCGCCATGAACATTTATTCATCTGTGTTATTGAGAATAAGAATTCAAAACAAAAACAACTCTGACTTTTTAGATAGACGTTGTCATTAGATACTTCTGCTTGCATGACGGGAAGGGGAATCTCTTACAAGGTATTTTCACTTTATTTAAGAACGTGATAACCAGAAGGTGGAGCTTCGTTCCCCTCCCCTTGACTAGGGCTTAGACTTAGTGACTCGCTACTGATGAATAAAGTGTGGAAAGGGACAGAGAGCAAACTTGGCTGTGCAGGAGGCTGGCAGACACTTCCTTTCCCAAAAGGATCAAGCACAGTGTAACCAGTGAAAAGCCATGTCAATGCCACGTAACCCTCATACGATCTGATGGGAGGCGGGGTCCTTCTCCAAAACCCATAACGTCTGTCTGCTTGCGAGAAGACAGATAAACCCACACCCAGGGGTGCCGTGCTACCTCAGTTTGACCAGCCTGCGTCAAAAGTGTTGAGGTCACGGAAGATGAGGAGAGACGAAGGAACTGTCACACACTAGGGTACGTAAACGACTCAGTGCAACATGGGATCCTGCTTTGGATCCTGGAACAGGAAGAGGATACGTGTGGAAAAACAGAGGAATCTAATCAAAGTCTCAACAGTTGCGTGCCAATGTCACCTTCTTGGTTCTGACGAATGTTCTAGAGGTCAGGACGTAAGATGTTTGTATTAGGGGACGCCGAGCTAAGAACATGGGGGGACTCTGTACTCTCGTCGCTGATCTCCTGTACATACAAAATTATTTCAAACCAAAAAACCCACAGTACACTTTTTTTCAAAAAAACGTTTCGTCCCTTTAGAAGAGCGTGAAGTAAAAAACGGGAGTGCCAACCCTGCCCCCTGCTCTCTGCGATCACTCCCCTCGAGGACAGCCACTGTTAACATTTGCTGTCCCTCCCAGCCCTGTTTTTCTAAGTGCACGTAAACATTTCTATGAACAACCTTAAAAAGCCTTTTTTTACTCCCATTCTGATCGTATGCCTCAGACGTCGCAAACCTTTTCATTTTAGCGCAACTATTTTCCAAGTAAATTCCTTTTTGGTCCGATGTTGGCTCTTCTGTGAGACTTATTTAAAGTGGTGTTTGTTTAGCCAGTGCTTAATTTTATTTTCCACTCGTACTTCTACCCCATCCAGGTCCCGTTTATATTGCCTCTGCCCTTGCCAGTCTTTCTAAAGCCTCCCAAATTAGCATCATCTGAGAATTTAATTAACTTGCTGTTTACTAACCCTCTCCTTTCAAGATAATTAATGAGGCTATGAGGTGACACTGGGGCTGACACTGCTCCCAGTGGCACCCGAGCAGGCACCTCTCCTCACGAGCCCTGCAGGCTGACAGCCTCACTTTGTTCACCTACAGCTGGTTCCCAGGCCGTGCGGCCACACTAGGTGCAGGTCCCAGCGGCAAATATTTGCTTAAACTCAGGCTTTCCTGCCTCACCTTTTATCCATTCATTTTCTGCTTTGTTAATTAAAAAGCCTCATTTTACTTAAAATGGAATGCTTATTCTCTGTGTTATTCCCTGGACAGAGTCTCTATTACCGGGCTTGAAATTAAACTAGCTAGGAGACTCAGGTGTTACAGTTCCCTTTTGTTTCTGTAAAAGTGTCAGCACAGCATCTCCTGCATCTTTATCCCACCCACCCCCTGACTTTCTGCTGGAGGAAACTGGAGGTTATCGTTGATCTAGAATTCAGTACTTTTCACTAGAACTTTCTGTGACGATGAAAATTTTCACTGTCTGTGCTGTCCAGCATGGCAGCCACTGGCCACATGTGGCTGCTGGTCACCTGCAACGTGGTGAGTGTGACTGAGGAACTGAACTTTTCATTTTTTTTTTAATTTAAATAGTCACATGTGGGACAGCCACGGGAAGTCACCTTTTATCTGCTATGGGTTATCTGGGGCAGGTGTGAGACCCCCCCTCCCCCAGCAATTTCCATGCCCTCCCCAGTAGCAGCTTTCTTCCCTGCCGGAGAAGGCAGGCTGATTTCACCATCACACATCTGGCAAGCTGTAATTAGGAAGGTAAGTTTTCCGAAGGAAAAAGATGTTACTTTCTAAATCCAAATGTAAATGACTTGGATTATCCGTGTCACTGAGCGCTTCATTCATGCAGATAATTGAGAGTTGACAGTGTCCTTTTCCCTCAATTACTTCCTGATAGTTCCATGTGTTACAATGGGAGAAACATGAAGCTGTTTTTAAATAGCTATGTTAATGTCCTCATTAATTTTACCTTTTTTCTACCAATTAACCAATATTAACTCCTGTGGCGGAATCGCAGTGGCTTCCCCGAGGAAGCCGCATCCATCCCGAACGCCGTTCTCGCCGGAGCCTGGTGTAGCCAGCGTTCCGCCGCCTGTTGGGCGTGCTGCTCAGACGGAGGTGCTGTGTGTCCAGGGATGTTCGTCCTGGGTTATTCGGGGTGCCACAGCCTGGCAGGGCCAGCCCTGAAACCCAGGACTAGACGGCCGGGGGTCTGCTTCCATGGCCCCGGCTCACAAGCCGTGTTCCCTCTTACACGTGGCACAACGCAGTGGTGACAAACCTCAGTGCTGCAGGGGCTGTGCGGGTATCCTCACCTGGTCTGGTGCTAGTGCTGGGCTGGAGGTGACCATCCCCTCTTACCTAGACCAAGTGTTGACGTGAGGGAACGAGGAGCCAAGATAGCCCAATAGTCTCTTAAAAAAAAAAAATCTATTTATCTGTCTGTCTATCTATCTACACACACACACACTACAGTTAGAAAATCTCGGTCACATACGAAGTTTGCAGATTTTAAAAGTGTTAATCTCTAAGAATTTTTTAAAACCCAAGAGTTTTAGCAGATACCCCCAGGTATAGCAGATACCCCCAGGCTGACCAGTTGCTGCCAGTTTGCCACCTCTGACCTCACTCTCCTCTGTCCACTGGAATCTAGTTCATTAGTGTCTGCTGGGCTGGATACACGCAGATGGTGTTATTGAGAGAATGTTTAAATTTATTTTTTTCTAAAGCCAGACTTCTGACCACTGATTGTTGGACGTCAAGATCATTGCTAGCATTCTCCTGTTAAGAGATACTTAGAAAGAGCATGGCCTGTCGGAAGACACCCAGGGATGATAGTGACCTCACTTTTCACTTTATCTTACTCTCTCACTTTTTAAACCTGGATTATTTTCAGCTACTTAAGGGAATAGAAGAAGCCTAATATTTTTATTATTGTTATTAAAATCCTTTCCCTAGGTTGTTAAAAGTTGAATCAATTACAGGAATCGTTTACTTCTGAATAAATATGTGACCTTAACCCTTACTCATGTGGCATAGTACACTGTGGACTAGAGAACACACCTCCAGTGCAGGTTCTTACCTTCAAAACGGATGGAGCTTAATTGCTTCGGAATCATTTTGTAATTCAGAGTTAAATGATACTTGGATTACTGTTGTCCTTCAGTTCGAAACAGCTTACTTTTATATCGAGTTTTGCAAGCCTGGCTCTTACTGAATTTTGACAAATAGGAAGAAACTTATTTTGTTTAATAAAGCTGTGTGTGTATTTTCACCCCTCTTCATTGATATTTTGAAAGATTGGATAGATTATTTTTCATAAAGTTTTTTGTTGTTTTGTTGTTGTTTTTAATCAGGGGTTAGCACATCACTGCCAAAGGGAAGAATCCACCCAGTCACTTGTTTTTATAAAGTTTTATTAGAACACGGCCCAAGAGTCCATCACTGCTCTTGTGCTATGATGACAGAGTTGGGCAGTTGCGACAGCGAACATCTGGCCCTCGAAGCCTAAAATATTTACTGTCCAGATAGTCACAAAAAGAGTTGGCTGACTGCTAGCCTAGATGATAGAAACACGTTTTCTACGAGGCCATATTTTTATGAATTCTGTGGAAACTATGGAGTAAAAAAATCATTCTGCCCAAACCATCCTTAAAACTGCAGTTGCTGTCAGCTCTGTTGGCTTTGGTTTATTTCTGTAATCTTAAGAATTTGCCTATTAGATGCTGAATGCAGTGACCCTGGTTTCATGGTAACTACACCTGCCTCAGCTTCTCGCTAATGTACTGCTAGTCATTTTATTCAGTAGACTGAGTAGCTTTCAGTGTTTCTATGGGAAGGACAGTGCTCATTAGTGGGTATGTTCAGCCTTCAGTTGAGCTAAAATCTTGAATGCTTTCTCAACCTGAAACAGTGAGTATTACTCTAAATGTTAAGTAATATAGCTCTCTACAAAGACAGAGTGCTTTTCAGTCATTATTAGCTGGGTGCCATCGTCATTCCTCACGATAATGCCATGAAGGAGGTTCTTAGTGTTGCCATCCAGATTTTATCACTGAAGTGGAAAAGAAGGGTGGCTTGCTGAAGGTCACGTAATAACAGAGCCCGCTGGCAATTCGTGTCATCTCGTGAGCCACGTTGGCACTGGAGAATGTCGCTGGCACCAGCGGGACTCACACCCAGAGGCAAGCCAGTCCTTCTAACAGGTTCTCCCCCAGTCAAACCCGATGATTTCATTACGAAGGTAAGTGAACGTGCAATCGAGCAATTAATTCGTCTTTGTGTTGACCAAGGACCCCAGTAAAATCCGAAGGTAGGGAGGGCTCTCTGAGACTTCAAGTGCCCCTTCGAACCGGTTCTCATCACCAGACCACTTTAAAAAAAATCGTTTATGTCCATGTTGATTTGTCAGCTTGAGGTTTACGCCCCTCGTTGTGTGCTGCTGCTGTTCTACTTTACCACTGGGGGGGGGGCTTGGAGTGGGAGCCCACTCCCCTCTGCACGGCTCATGGCTCCCATGCCCATGTTCTTGCCGGGGGATCACCTGGCTGCTGTGTGTCCAGTAGGGAAGCACATGGTTCTCGCCTTCGGGAACTTTCTGATCTCACTGGGGAATATGCCACATCCATACGGCTGATAACCAGGGCTCAGGGTGTCAGTGGGAGAACATGTGCTGAGAGGTTGAGATTGTAAGTTCAGAGGAGAAAGAATCACTGTAGACAGAACTAGACTGGGAGATGGGATACTCAGAAGGGGGAGCAGACTATGGCCGACCTGGAATGGAAGCACACACGGGAAGGCGTGGCATGAGCCAACTACACACACACACACACACACATATGTACACGTGACCACTGAGGGGCTGAGAGTCCATAGTGCTGGCTGGAGACAAGGCTGGTGCAGAGGGCTCATGGCTGGTGGGATGCTGTGGTGGAGGACCTTTCTCGTGTACAGAGAATGGTGGAAATAATGCTTAGAGAAGAGTCATCATCCCTTCATTGTTTTGTAAGGAAGCAAGAGAAGCAGGAACATAGACAGGCAGGTAGGGAATGAATGAATCCAAAGCTGGACGACTACTAAAAGTACAGGTGTTCCCACAGGAGGACGTCTGGGCATTGGTTCCTTTGGCCTTTATGTTGTTATAGAGTAATCTGGAAAGGTCTTAAAAAAAATTTTGTATTTTACGACTTGCACCTTTAAAATACCTGCTAAGAAAGTATCTGTAGTCTGTATTAATACAGAGCAGGCTGTGGAGTTGAGATTCCAAGAAGACATCACCTGCCAGTGGTGTGTGTGGTGGTGCGCAATTGGCTGCCTCTTGTACTGTAGCCCCAGGAGGAAACCACAGGCAGGTTTGTGGGCAGGTGTCCCCAGGCACCAGTAACATTTTAACTACTAACGTGCGTACTGCCTGTTCAGAGCATCCTGGTGCTTTAGAGGTGCCAGGATCTTAGCCACTCTCTCTCTAGTCCTGCCTTTCCCCAGCCTCCTCTAAACCCCACCATTTTTTCAGTTGCCAGTTTTTTAGATGTACTTTTTTGAAACTTGGAGTTCATGGAAGAAAATGCCTCCTGGTTCTCTGGCGGGTTTTGCAAACCATTATCTGTCCAGAAAAAAAAAACCCAGCTGTTCCCCCAGCACACCTCCTGCTGTAGGTCCTTCCATGTCATCACTAGTTTTGGGCCTGCTGGAACAGAAGGGACTCACTCACTGAATATAAGGAACAGGTGTCTCCATTAATGTGAACTGGCTGATGGAAAACCTCCCTGATGTCACCATTTAAACATAGGTTTAAAAAATGTCTCACTGACTTGCTTTGTAGCCACATCCCACTTGGAGCCTGAGCACAGAATGAGAAGGTGGCATTTTTAGACCAAATTGCCTGCAAGTCCCAAGGAAGGGTTGGTTGTAAACAGGGCTGGCCAGCCTGGCAGAGGGCTGGGGAGCCTGGAGTTTGGGCACAAATTGGAAAGGGGAAGAGGCACAGCTAATAAGCATTCAGCTTCTGAGCCCATGAATGGTCTCTTCCTCAAGAATCTCAGAATTTGGAAATTGATGAAAGATGTAACCAGTTCCTTAAGGTCTAGACAGCAGCAGTTCTCAGCAGCATCTGTCCTGTAGGACAGGGACCCCCAACCCCTGGGCCACAGACCAGTACCCATCTGTAGCTTGTTAGGAACCACAGCAGGAGGTGAGCGACAGGTGAGCGAGTGAAGCTTCATCTGTGTTTGCAGCCGCTCCCCAGCACCAGCATCACCGCCTCAGATCCACTTCAGATCATCAGGTGTTAGATACTCATAGGAGCTGCTAAGGGAGGACAGGAAATTTGGGAAGAAAATAAAGATGTATGTGTAAAAAAAGAAGTCCTTACTCTGATTGTTCAAACCCAGAGATGGACAAGCTGTGTACCAAGAGTACCCACTCATTCAGTCACATCACTCCATTGACTCTTGTAGACATTTTATGTCTAGAACTAAATTGTTTTTATCTATAAAGATGTGGTGGACACTGCAAACTCATCCTTGTTGCTCTGACAGCTTGAGTTGCTACCCCTGAGAGGCAGCTGTGGTGTTTTCTCTGTCCCTGTCTCCTGTGATCTGTATGTCCTAGATGTTTCTCAGTACACCCCAGTGTTTCAGTTATTTGTCAGTGTAACTGTAAAAGACATAACAGCAGAGCAGCATCACACCTGCGTAAACACAGCCAGGTGTATAGATGGGATGGGAGCATAGCATGACGGTGACTGGGGGATGTTTTGGCGGATTCAGAAGGGAAAGGAGACACACTTTTGGGATCCATATACTAAAAAAATTAAGTCACTAAGAACAGCTATTTATAGTAATTATATCCTGCCATAAAGTTTCAGTGAAACACGCAGGAGCTCTTAGCAAACATATTCATTCTCTCAGTCCCAGCCTCCTGTCTTAGTCATCAAGGTATGTAGAGCCCCATGTGGAAGTCAAGTGAAGCTTATTCTCAAGAATGGTTTGTGGTTGGACACAGATGGGCATCACCTAGTGGTGTGTGACCCCGGAAGGGAGGACGCAAGGGTTCCAGCGCAGGTGTGTTGGGGAAGAAAGTCCAGGTGCCGTCCACCTGCCCTGGGAGTTGTGCAGCATTTGGGCTGTTAGAGGGGTCGTTCAGAAAGATTTCCAAGCAGGAAAGACACCAAGATCAGAAAGATGAGAGCTGGCGGATAAGGTGGGAACTGCCAGGGGTCTAATTTTGTGTGGAGTGGAATGGAGGCTTTAGATCTGAGAGGGAGGAAGGGACCTTTGGACTAGATTAGATAGGTCCTGATCGTAAGCTAAAGACCAGAGGTAACAGTGGAGCATCACAAGGTTTTCCTCCATTTGTTCAGACTTTCAGACAACATTTTTTCTCCTTTCTTAAGTACTTGCTATGGATTGGGAGCTGTGTTTGGCACTGAGGTAGAAAGAGACCGCTTGGTCCCCTCGCCTGGGAGATGCAGTTTATGGTGTGGTAGAGGAACAAGGTGCAGCTCATGACACAGGAAAGTAAACACAGTGTGGAAGCTGCTGCCGGTGGGCTCTGGGCCCAGGGGAGGGAGACGTGGAGCTGGGAGTTGGGGCGTGTGGCCTGGGAGCTGGGGCTTCGCACAAAGGAGACATCTGATCTCTCTCGCTGTTTGTTTATTTTCTTTTATTCTGCTCATCTCAATACCTGTAAAAAGACCCAGTTATTCTCATTTTGTTCATTCACAATATGAGGCTGTTCACTTCTAAAATTCAGTTGTGTGACCCACTCCATGAGCTTTTCCATCCAATAAAATGGAGTTTTCACCCAGGCCACATTCCATTGGCCCAGTGTTCCCAGAGGCCTTGCATTCTGGAGCAGGTAGGTGGTGGGCTTTGATCCAAACCTCAGTGAAATATCTAGGTTCTTAGATATTCCTTAGGTGTGCACCTGTTTCTGATCCAGAAAGGAACAGCTTGCCAACTCACCTTCTAAGACAGCGGTCATCGGATGAGCTTGCATGGAAATTGCTTGGAGAGCTTGTTAAAACCCACATTTGTTGGGTTCTACCTTAGAGTTCCAGTAGGGCTGGGTAGGGTCTGATGGGTTTCCGGATGCTGTTGGTCCAAGGGCTGCACTCTGAGAACCACTGCTACAAGCCATGGGTCCCCTGAGAAAAGGGACCACTGTATCCTTGGCATAGCTCTTTCTCAAGGACTCCCACGGCAGGCACTCTTCCCCACCTTTCAGAGCAAGAACAGATGCGAAGATGCTCAGTGGCCTGGGTGAGAGAAGCTGGTTCTCCAGACGCCCCAGGGAGCCCTCCAGGTTATCCTCCCGAGAACTCAGATGCCTGCAGTGCCTGTGCGACCTGCAGAGGTGCTGGGCCGTGTGAAATGGGGGTCTCGACCCTCGACTGCCCTCCTCCTCGTCTGTTGAGGGAGCAACCATTCTTAAGACCAAGACGATCTCGGAGATGGACGTCAGCCATGAGTAGTGGGAGTTTTGTTTGCATCCGTCTTCGGTTGCCGGCACCCCAGTGTGGCTGTTGGATTTCAAGGTTCAGCCTTGTCTTCGTTCTCCCCTGCTGGTTGGTGCTGGGATCCGATCCACCCCCACTCCCCTGAGGTCTGGAAATGGCATTGAAGAGATTCAGAGACAGCCTGGGGGAGGCCAGCAGACAGCCAGGGACCCTCCAGCCAAGGGCTGCTCGGGTCTTTGAGCTCCTCCCCATTGGAATGATTGATTGATGTCCCCCACTCTGCCGGACAATTAAGAACAGAAGAAGAAGGGAAAAGTCTTCAGTTAGACCTAATTTGGCACCATATTGTTTTCTGTTAATCTATTTTGTTTTCTGTCCGTCTGTCCCAAGGGACGGGTGCCTTGCCGCTTGCTGAAGCATGCATAACTAATGTCCTCATTAAGGGCTGATCTGTTTATCAGGGCCATGCGAGGAAGCCAGCCTGCCAAACCGAGGCGCAAGCTGGGGGCTGTTACCTCCCTCTGGGCCTTAGCCCCACCTCATTAAGCTGGTCCGGGCTATTGATTGGGAGCCTGTGTTTGGAAGAGTCTTACTTACTCCATGCATTATCTTGACAGATTGATCAGACCTGATTGAGAACCTCTTAAAAGAACGAACAGCTGTAATGGGAAAGTTGGACTCTGTCATCCGTTAGGATGATTCTGGGAGCAAGA
This sequence comes from Macroglossus sobrinus, assembly GCA_004027375.1. Classification (NCBI taxonomy): domain Eukaryota; kingdom Metazoa; phylum Chordata; class Mammalia; order Chiroptera; family Pteropodidae; genus Macroglossus; species Macroglossus sobrinus. The sequence goes on from PVKZ01002270.1 coordinate 203,814, forward strand.
AGAACAAGGCTGACATCTTGGAGCAATTGTATTTACAATTAACATGGCTGAAAACGATTGCCTCTATTGATCCCCCCTTCCTGCAATTACAGCCCCATTGTTTACATTCCAGCACTTCAGTTATAAAAAGGAAATTCAATAATTATTGCATTATTTAAAGTTAAAGTGCCACAGAGTTTGCTGGCTGCGCTTGCCGGTTGACTTACCGTTCAGTAAAATCCATGCCGAGCTCTCCATCTTGAGGCTGAACAATATCGGCTTTTAATGAGACCTGAAGTGGGGTGGGGATGGGGGCGGGGGGAGGACAGCAGATCCCAGTGTACAGGGTGTTTGTCTGGGTTATTTATGGGGGGAGCCCGAAAGCAGGTCAGAGAAACTAGCCATGTCATTGTTCGCAGAGCTGTGTGCCCGGCCTTCACCAAAATCCACAGAATTTCAGGAAAAACGGTGAAATGTCTTAGCGGCCAGAAAAAGCACCGTCAGATGCATTTGTTAAGAGGGAATTTTTCTCTCCTGCTTCGTCACTTTCCCATTTCCTCTTTCAAGGGGAAAAATGAAATCAAAGTTAAGCAGCTCTCCTAAGGAAGAAGTCAGCCCTGTGGGCGCTCACTGCCCCCTATCCCCGCGCCCCGTCCATCTCACAATGGCTGCCTGTGTCTCCCCTCATCATGAAGGTGATGGGGGTGTTTGTCAGCAGATCATGGGGCCTCATGAAAAGTCTCCGGGTTTAAGCACCAAATTCATGCTCTCAGCAGCAGCAACCAGAAAGTTCAAGAGCGTGGGAGGAATTTTAAAGGCCATTTTATTCTCCTCGTATTTGCTCTATACATTTCCATGGGCCCTGGTCCAGCACGACATCTGGACAGGTGCACTCAGCAGGATGCAGGACTTGCGAGGAAAAAGTGATGCCTCATGCCTCACCATCCAGAGTCACGTTTTCAGCGACAGCCCTGGGAAATATTAGATTGCAGGTGTGAGCAGGGAGAGGAAGATGAATAGAGCCAATTCCGACTCTATGGAGTATCAGGAATAGGTCAGTAGCAGGCATCTGCTTCCGTGTGACTTTTTCATTAAAAAGGTGAATTCCTGGGTGCAGGCATTGCATGATTTATCCTGTGCAGTTTGTTAAAAGTCTGAAATGCTCTTTGCGCAAAGGCAGGTGCAGAGATTTTAGGCCTTGGGAGTTTTCCTTTTCATAGGGCAGTGTGTCCACGTGCTCTGACTCGGGCCTTCGTTCTGTGGCATTTGCTGTCTGTGCCAGAGCACCGTTTCTCGGAGCGTGGTCCCAGACCAGCAGCATGAGCATCACCTGAGAGGTGGTTAGCAATGCACACTCTCGAGTTCCAGCCCAGGTGAATCAAAAGCCTTTGGGGTGGGCCTGACAGTCTGGGGCACAACAGTCCCCCCAGGTGCTCCTGCTGCACGCTCAAGTTAGAGAACCACCGAGCTGGAACACCATCTGCACCATTAACAACCAAGCCCACGGTGCCGCACCTGCCAATCAGGAGTGTGGAAGCAAAATCCGGGCTCAAGGTAGAAAGACGACGACTGCGCCAAATATTTGAGCAGTCCTCCACAGCTTCCGAAGGATTTTCACATTTGTTTTCTCATGTGGTTTTCAGAATTGCCTCCGAGGAAGACAGGGCAAGTATAAACATCTCCATTTTACAAATGAAGTAATGCACCTGTTTTGACCACCAGGCAGGTATTTTTTCTGCTGCATTGACTATCTTGGGATTAGAGATACAAATAGGCAAATCCTTCAGAGTGGATGTGGGGGATCAGGGAGGTGTCCGCCACCCATTTCAGTTAAACTTCCCTTCCTTTCCTGGTCGTCAAGCAGGATGTTGGCAGACAGGATAAAGAGCACGGTCCTGGATTTTTATTATGTTGGCATCCTGGTGGGCAAAGAGGTCCCGTAAACAGGTGTGGTTTTGTGGCAAGGACGTGGGCTTGTGGTGTGGATCCAGACTCTGCCTGCACCCGCAGCATGACATTGGGCAAGTGACTTAAAATTTAAGTACCTTTCTAATAAAGAAGCTGTCCCTGTGCATGCCCAGTATTCTTTCGATGTCAAAATTTCTGTAGATCACAGTTTTTTTGTTTGTTTGTTTTGTTTTTGTTTTTTACTGTCAACCCAGGAAGTTTTCTTTGTGGTTGGGGGCACAAGAATGGTTTTAAGTAATGAAATGTCCAGTAGGTAAGTTTAATAGATGTTCATCTCCATCCCTAATCCTACTGCTTAACTAATATAAAAATTAACGATAGCAGTAATAACCTTACTTATTATAAAGGCTAACAGTGCATCTGGCACTGTAGTAAGCACTTTCTAGGAATCATCCCATCGAATCTTCTCAGCCGTGCTTTGAGAAGGTTCTGTTATCATTCCAATATCACAGATGAAGAAACTGAGGCCCAGCTGTGTGTATAACTTGCCCAAGGTAGCACAGCGAGCGAGAGCTGGAGAGAAGGGTTTCCACTGCCTTACTCCAGAGCGTGCCTGGACTGCCTCCCACTTTGACATGGAGTTGAATGAGGACAAGCATGAGGAGCACATGATGTGTACGGTGGCCTTTATTTTTGTCGAGGGTCTTAAATCTGGGAGAACTGCAGAGCGATGCTAGGGAAGAAGTATGTCTTCGTGAACGAGGAAAGTAACTCTTGCCAGGACACTGTCCTGGTGAAGGGGTGACTTTCGGGTCCTAGGAGCTTTAGGTATTCCTGGAGGGCAGTCAGGTTCATGTTCGCCTCGTGGGGTCCATTTTGTTGTTTTATGTGCCCACACCCCTCCCTCGACTCCTGAGCTCCACACGTAGATACTCATTCAGCCAGGAGCTCATGCCTCATGCTCTGGTAGGCCTCTTCCTGAGGGAGGACCCTTGCACATCTCATGAGCTTCCTCTCCTTTCTGGAACTTTCCTAACAGAGGGAAATGAAATTTGTCACATGAGGGCATTGACCTTCCACACGGATCCCTATTTGGATTTTTCTAGAAGAGAGTCAAAGCCAAGGCAGTTACAACCTATAGATAGTTACAGATTTATGCTGTTATGTTTTCTTTAGGAACTTACTCTCCTCTTCTCAAGGGAACCCTTGCGATGAGACTTTCGAATCAGGGTGTGTTATTCACACGAGGGAAAAGGTGCGGGCATGAGAAGTCTTGACTTTGGCCTTGCAGCTGGGACACTGAGCGTGAATTATCAAGGCTGCATCCAGGGCCTAAGGAGCCTGGCCTAGAAACCAGAAAATAGGTCAGAGCAACACAAATGGGTTGATCTAAGAGAACATTTTTATTTCCTTTTACTTTCTTTTGTAAATCGTGGTTGGGGCTTTTCTATCTTTTGGCATCTGCAGGGCTCCTACAGTGAAATAGGACTAAATTAGCATGCGCCAAAGATGAGGGCATGAGCTGATGAAAAGCCAACATTAAACAGAAAATACATATATCTTTAGGGTGACCTTCTGGAAGCCTTCCTAAGAAAGTGGCATTAAATTTGGAACTGTAACACAACCTCTGATTAAAAACTTAAAAACTCTGTTAGCACAACCCCTGATTTAAAAATCCACTACCCTCATTCCTGGTTGCATGACACCTGCAACAGTTCCTTTTTTAGGCATTCAAGATGAATAGCTTTGTCTGGGGAGTCCCAAGTTCCAGAACACCCCTGCGGTCAGCGCAGCGTAGGTTGATGGCTGTGGACGTGGCATCAAGTCCAGGTTTCAATCCTGTCTCTTTCACACTCCGTGAGACCTTGTGGGGTGTCATAAGATCTCTTGAGCCCTGGGTTTCCCCAAGGACAGGAGCTGAAAGCCACCCACTTCACAGGCTGTGATGAGAAGATGAAGCGTGAGAAGGTGCTTCCCCAGCAGTAAATGCTGTGCACGGGAAGGATGGCGAATAAATACCCACTTCTTCCTTAATTCATCGTATATGATGTGAGGAATTCGCAACTAACTCTGGACCCTTATCTTCCCCTTCCTTCTCAGCAGAAGTGTCAGTGAGATTTTTATGGTCCTTGCACTGGAGGGAGAAGCTGGAGTTCTCAGCATGCTCTGGTTAGCAGTTTTTTGCTCTGGAGGCATGATGTCACAGTAGTCTCCATCAGGGACCTTCTGTTGATAGGTCGAGAGGCCCTACTCCCACTTGCCCTCACCTAGATGTGCATCAGAGCCCTGACAGGTGTCTCTGGGGGGCCTTTCTGGACGCTCGCTGGGGGGCTCCTCCTGGGCTCTGAAAAAAGTGTCTGGCGTCCCCTGGGGTAGCCCCCGTGCTCGGATCAGCTTTACTCCATCCAAGGGCTTCACTGCTTCATTTGCTCTCGGAGTAAAATTGTGCTGTGCGTGTGGAAAAGTGTGGCACGAGGGGTGTGTGTCCGTGTGTTTACATGAACAGGTGTTATTCCCCAAGAAGTTTCATCTGTGAATCCTGTGTATGTGTCAGAATGTACTTTGTCCATTTCTGCTTTAAAGAGGAGGCTTTGACAAAACCTGATCAATATTTTACATTCCATGCATGAAGAACCAGATGTTAGAAGTTTCCTCTTACTGGGGAGGCGGGGGGAGCCAGGGCCCCTCCAGATTTATAGAAATCAATGTTCTCTGACAGAAGTTGGTTATTTTTCCTGGGAAACAAGTAACAGGAACATATATTTTTGATTTTCACAATGAATTGTTTTCTAACAAGAGCCCTCCTTCATCTGGCTCCTGGGCATTGGTCAGGGCGAGCGAGTCTAACATGTTAGTGGGGTGTAAGTCCCACAAAGTAACATGGCTGGCTGCTTTTCTTTCCTTTTCAATGATCAGTTTGCTTTTGTCCGTGGCTTTACGTAATAGGTTCATTATCGAAGGCACCTCTGAGGGCAGCAACGGGCTTTTCTTTTCGGCGCGATTCCTGCCCTGGGAAGCAGACCCAGAAAGGAAGCTGTTTCCATGTCAGGAGCATGGGAGTGTCAGCTTCCAGCTACCCCGAGAGGGAACGAGCATGTTCAGATATAAACAGCTCCAGCAAGGTCAGCAAGTGGGTGCAGGAAAAGGTCCCCCACCCTTCCCAGCAGAAGGGTGGGGGCGCTCACCACCTCATGTGTGTAAGTCAGCTTTCTCATTGCTGGCCTTGAGGACAGGCTGTTCCCTGCTGCATGGTGGTGGTTTGGAGAAGTTGGAGGTTTGGGCTCCTTTTCTGCTTCCATCTATGAGTCAAGCTGGATACTTATTTCCTTCTTATAGATCATTGTACTTCTTTGAGCTTTGAGAAAGTAAATCCCACGGCCACGCGGAAAGTGTCTGTCGGTGGAAAGGACTGTACATTGCAGTTCTTATAACCCAGCACTTTTCACACCAGCCAGTGAGATGGGGACAATCACGGAAAACTGTAGGCTGACTCAAGGTCATAGGGACGGCCTGGTGGGGCTGCGTGAGTTTGGGTGGGCCTCGGGTGTCATTCTTCTTTAGCCGAGTTGATTTACCTTTCTTGTTTCATTAGCTGGTCATGCTTCTTCATTATTAGTTTGCAGCCAGATGCCAGTTTTTCTGGAGCAAGCCCGTCATTTTCCCTGGTCCAGCTGGTCTAGTTTCACATCAGTATTCCAGCCAGAGGGTTCCCTCCTTCTATCCCTTGGCATGTCGTCTAAGTCACCACTGTCACTGCCTTAACATCACAGGTTAAGCCCCTAGGATGGGGCATATTCTACGTGCGTGTGTGTGTGCGCGCGCGTGCATGTGCATGCATGTTTGCGTAGTGTCTAATGCATTGTAGATACTTAGAATCAGTCCAAAACCAAACCCTGCCCAGCAGCCAGCTTTCTCTGAGTCCCAGTGTAGCACACATACTTAGAGGACAGAAACCACAGTTGAAGTTGTTGTTTTGTTCTCTTTTTAAACTATGCACCTGACTTGACAGAGGTGAGCAGATGGGAATCTTGAATGCAGAGTAGAGAAAAGTAGAGAAAGCGAAATAAAACCTGGGCCCTGCTCCCTGAGGGTGGGAAAGCTCTGTGATCGCAGCCGAGAGGGTTGAGAGGTGAGGGTTACATGGGAGAAACATTTCCTGCCTGCAGAAGAGAGCAGGAACTCTGAAAGGAGGCAGCTCCTGTATTGACTCTCCACTGGGATTTGTGCCTTGGTGGATTCTTCGTATATTACAGTGAATTTAATTAAATACATTGTGATCCCAATTGAGGGTATTCTAATTAGCTGGGTCAGGAACAAATTATCCTCCCTTCTCCTCCAAATGAAAACATCTACTCTCTTCTGCAGAGAGAGCGTGTGCTTGGCTGACCGGCTGGCCCCCAGTGGAGTCCTCACCGGCCTCTCCAACCTCACCCCCTCCTGCTGCTGCTTATTAGGCCAGTTCCAAGGGTGGAATCCTGGAGACAGGGCCAGTGCCACTTGGGAAAGGGAGGGCATTTGGCCAGCAGGGTCAGGGTGTTGACCCACTCGTGGCCTGGGAAATGTCCACATGGTGTATAGGAGGTCACAGGGGTTAGGACTCTGCTGCTAGCTTTGGATTCCTGTTTGCACGAAGTTGGACAGTCTGGGAAATGCTGAATGAGATTTTAAAATTTGGTGAGAACTAGATCTGTTGTATGCAGGTAGACATCAGGAGACTCGAGTCGTGAGTAGAAGTTTGGGTTGGGATGTCACCTTTACAAGCAGGTGTTTCCTGGTGACTGAGAAGTAGTTTATTCTGGATGTGTGTGTGGATATTTTGGAGAATGAACTTGAGGGCAGGAGCCAGCTTGGAATTTTGAACGGTGCTTTTGTGCGAGTCTCTGAGAGAAGACGCTGAATGTCCCCTAGAACAGAATCAGTGAGAGAGGCCATGACTCTGTCCACCTTGCTTCCTTTTATTCTTTTCTCCATCATTTGTATTGTGGGCCCATTTTCCTTCCAAAATGGCTCTTAATCGGCAGACAAAAGAATCCCTGGTGGCATAAGAGATTGCCATGTACCGCCATGGGTTCTAATGTAGACTGGTTCGGGATCATCTCCATCGTGTTAGTAATTTTTAAATCAGAGTTCCCAGGATGATGTTGACTTGGATTCAGGATTTATACAGCCCTATCACCCAAGAAAGATCCCTTGGGTTTGAGGATAGAAGACAGGTGACATCTCAACTCCCATCCAGCTCTCTCTGGCCATGTTATCCTCTCCTGGCTCTGAGATTGGAAATCCCAGCCATTTAGAGAAAAGCCCTCATGTCCATATTAAAATTTTATGTTTAAGATTCAGGGCCTATTGCAAGGAAGTCCTGTTTTGTGGTAAGGTAACGGGAATTTAGGGGAAAAGCTTGAATGATCTTTGCTCTGGTTTCACACCTTATGATACCCACAGTCTCTTGATAGAACGTATCGCTTTGGATTCCATGGTTATTTTCCCTGGTATCTTTTATCGAGTCTTTTTTTTTTTTAAGCTTTAATAAATGATATTGTTTTAGTCTTAGCGACCTACGACAGCAGTTCCCAGCTCTTGCACAAGTGTTTGGGTCCTCAATCCCAAGCCAAAACCCTTACTCTCAGGAATATCCCGGTTCAGGTTTTGGCCCTCGGGGGGCGCTGTAGGCAGGTCAGGGGATTGTATGGGGGCATGCTCATCTGTTTTCTTTATGTCTAGTCCATTAGACCCTCCTTATGGAGGGAGGCTCGTAGCCTCCAGAACACGTTGCTTTGGCACGGTCCATCCTCCTGAATTTCTCTGCGAAGGAGCCTTATCTCAGCGGAGGCAAATTGAAGATAAACTATAAAAAGAAAGAAAAAAAACAGCTCAAATTTATTTCAGGAAAAGTAGCATTTTATTATCAGTTGTTGTAATTTCTTTAACCGTTAACATTGAGCCCGCTAGTTCTTTATCTCCCTGCCGATTGTGAAATGGCTCTAGGACAGCTATTACTGGTGGAGATATCATTTAGTTTCAAGGCTCTGCACTTGAAATGTGTTAAATCACCCATTTCGTGGGACGGGGAATTGTTCTCAGTGGGTATCTGTGGAGCGCTTCACATTCTTACCTGCACGTTGGCCCCAGAGCCAAAGTTACTATGGACGAGCTTAGGCAGTTTATAGAATTAAGGGGCTACCCCCACCTTTTTCTTCCCCACAATTTTTCTACAACACTTAATGCTTCATATTTCCTCTTCCAATAAGGTGCAAACATGCTTCTGGAATTTTCACACTTTTTCAGTGAATATTGGATGTGCTCGTGAGCCTTGAGCACATTCAGTAGTTAGTGCCAGGGGCCACGCTGGTATTTTCAGTACTGAGAATAGTGCAGGGCATTCTTGCTCTACCTTCGCAGTGTCTTTCATTGGAATCTGGACGAGAAACACATCCTTGCAGGACTGGAAACAGTTATCAGGGCAGGGGCTTTGACCAGAGTGCCTGTGGGTCAGAGGGAGTAGAGAAGCACAAAGCAGTTGCGAGGCATTCATTGCGTGCTCTCTGTAGCTCCTTGGACCAGGTGGGGCTGAGGGCGAGGAAAGAGAGGGAAGGACAGGTGATGACATGAATACATGAAACACTTACATTCTCTGAATTCCCGCCCCCAAGAGGATGCTGGGAGTGAGATTCTCTTTTCCGCTAACTAGCTGGTTACCTTGCATCAGTCACTTAAGTATTTTAGAATCGTTTCCCCTGCTTTATGTACACCCAGTAGAAAAAGTCCCTCCTCCCCTAAAATGGGTCGTGTGAAATGAAGGAGATGGCTTTTCTATACTAAGAGTGTGTCATTTCACTAACTGTTAATAAAAGGGTCTGTAGCTTTTTTCATATTCTCAGAGAGACATGGAAAGGTTGTGAAGGTTGTACATTTTGTCCTTGGATCATCTTTAAGTTTTCTCCTCAGCACGGAAATCTGGGGTCTGCTGTTTTCCCCTGACTTTGAGTCCGTGTGTGCCTGCGTCCTGCTGGCTCTCGGGCCCCCAGGTTCTGGAATCGGAGTTCTTGGTCTGCACAGACACAGTACAGAGTGTAACACAGATTATCTGTGCACTAAACCAATGACCTTGAGCTGTTGACAGGGAACAGCTTGGGAGAAATTTATTTTTTCCTGTCATTTTTTTAATCCAGGGCAAGACCTAACGTCGGGTTCTCCTAGTAGACTGTAGTTCCAAATACAAAAACTCGAGTCATCTTCCTCGGCTCTGTGTTACTAAACTAGGTTTCCCTGCAAGCCAGTGACCACATACATTAGCACTTAACGTAAGGTTGGCAAACTTTTTTTTGTTAAGGGCCAGATTGTTATATTTTAGGCTTTCCAGGCTATACAGTTTCTGTGGCAACCATTACCTCTGTGGTGTTTTGAAAGCATCTATAGATAATTTGTAAAGTCATGCATACGGCTGTGTTCCATTAAAACTTTATTTATAAAAAGAGCAGGTTGGATTTGGCCTGCGGGCTGTAGTTTGCTGACCCCTGAGCTCAGTAAGGCAGGACGCTTTGGAGAGTGAAAGGGGAACCTTTCATCACTGTGCCAGGAAAACCGGTATCACAGGGAAGGTCCAATCTGTCAGCGCACTCAGCAGGATGAACAACCGCAGGGGACTAGGGGGTCTGGGGGAGCCGGGAATGAGCGTCGACTTGCTGCTTGTCTGCAGAGAGCTGCGGGGTGCAGTGGGGAAGCTCTTCGCGGGGCTATCAGCAGGACAGTTGCGCTCCCGGCGGCAGCGAGCTTCCTGGGGCTCACCAGAGGCATGTCCCTGTGCTTTGCCCTCACAGCACCTGCAGCAGCACGAGAGCGGTGTGGAGGGCGAGGGCTGCTACTACCACTGCGTCCTGTGCAGCTACTCCACCAAGGCCAAGCTGAACCTCATCCAGCACGTGCGCTCCATGAAGCACCAGCGCAGCGAGAGCCTGCGCAAGCTGCAGCGGCTGCAGAAGGGCCTTCCGGAGGAGGATGAGGACCTGGGCCAGATCTTCACCATCCGCAGGTGCCCCTCCACCGACCCAGGTGAGTGCTCCCACAGGCCCAGGAGGCCCGGACTGGGTCTGGCTGGGTGCTGCCCTGCGTGCGGCCTCCTGCGGGCTGTGGTCTGGTGCAGCTGGCTCTCACATCATGTGCAGGTGGCCATTGTATTCTGGAAGGATCGTGCATGGATGTTGCTTTTTTTTTTTTTTTTTAAAGGAACTTGGCACCACTTTTCTTCAGGTGTCACAAGCCAGTACCCAGTGAGTAGGCCAGCAGAAGGCTTCCTGTCCCCATCCCCAGACCCCTCCACTATGTACTCTAGATTAAACATGATGGTCCAGATGGACATAAAGCACGTCCTAGATTATCTCTAGGGCTGTTTGTGGCCTCAAGTCTGGTCTGTAAGAAATAACTTTGGAGAAGATCAAAACAAGCACTCATGATAAATATTTTAATTGTCTTTGAAAGTGACTCCGGTTGTTCTGTCGCTCACTGCTGCCTGTTCCTTCACAAAGAAGCAAGCCCTTCCAGCGGGAGCTTGCCCGCTTGCTGCCTCCTGTCCTGGCATCTCATCCACAGTCACCTTCTTTGTACCTCCCTTCCTCCTCTGTATGACTTCCTTCCCACTGGGACCTCACTTGGTAGGATCACCCCTGTCGCCTATTTCTTCAGCCTTCCGGTTCCTTTTTCTCAACCTGGAAGCACAGGACGGTCATTTGCCTCCTTAAAATGAGTAGAACAAAAGCTTTCCCTTAATGCTGCATCCCGCTTTCTCTCTGCAGGAGAATCTTCAAGATTCTTGAAAGGACAGTCTGTGTTGGTCACCTCCAGTCCACACCTCAGCCTGCCATAGCTTGTTTCCTCCCGTCATCAAACTACCCTTCAGAGGTCACCGTTGACCTTGGGGTTTACCCAGCCTGGTGGCTCCTTGCTCGGCCTTATTCCTTTTTTTTTTTTCAGTGGTCTTTGAAATTGTTGCACAGTCCCTTCTCAAGCAAGGTTCCCCCCGCCCCCAGCAAGCTTCTGGGGTGCGTTTCTCTCCTGCCCTCCGGCTTCTCTGCACTGTCCTCATGCTGCCCCACGTGCCGGTGTGAACAAGCATCAGACCCTGCCCCTCGGCTCTCAGCCTCTTGAAGCTTTGCTCTCCTGACATCGCCAGATGTCCTTTAAACAGGGTCCTGGGTGTCTCGTTGGTGCCACCTGGTAGATACTGAGCTCTCGACTTCCCACTCCAGACCTCTCCTGATTGCACGTTGTCAAATGTCCTGGCCCAGCTGGGGACTCGGGGCCGTTCTTCATCCCTCCCTCGCCTACAGCAGCCTCTCAGCCCTTGAGCCACGTGGCTGTGTGGGGGTTTTATTTTTAATATTACTGTTACCAGATTTCACATTTTTTGATGGCTTTTAAAGGCAAATATGATATAAACCTTATTATGAAAAACGGCACAATCCTCCCCCATCTCGAAAGCAGTGGCTTTCGAGTTTTAGTTGTTTTTTTTACTAACTTATTTCCATATTCTTCAGCTTGCTTCTGTTACTATTGTTGATTTAAAAAAAAAAATTTTTTTTAGACATTATCTATTGGCTTTCTGCTCCGGAAGGTGAGGATTTCACTAGCATGCCATTCTACAGATCCACTCACTCGTACCCACTCACACACTCCCCATCCACAAACACTCACAGTCACCACACACACGACGCTCCCTACTCCACACACACTCACACACACACGTGTGCGCACACACTGCACCCACACTCCCCAGCCCCCCTCTGCGCTCAGCCTTCTCCTCCCTCCATCTTCCATTATGATTAAATAATAATTCGGGGTTTTATTAATATTCAGTGTTTTCATTATTCTAACGCTATAAATATTAATCACAGCTGAGCCATGTAGAGTTTTATAATTTCATTTACCTTCTTGTACAACTTTTTGTTTTCCCTGGTTTTCTAGGTACCTCTGATTAATTCATGGCTCACCTTCCTCCAGAGCAGACGATTCCTGACCTCTGAAGGGTCTGCTGTCCCTGTTGTTCTCTCTGCTTCGTGTCCTCCAGGAGGCCTCCCTCCCGGGCCCCTGGAGCCCCTCTGCCCACCTGCTCCTGTCCCCATCACCTGGCTCTTACTTGCTCCCTTCTCCACATAAGTGAAACCGGCTGGGTTCCCGTGTGACAGGATATACCTGAGTTTGAATGTGTTTCCTGTCACAGTGGTAAGGCCAGTCCTTCTGAGTTAGCATGAATCATTTCTTCGGGAAAGTGCTATTGGGTGCTGGGATAATTTTTGTCGCCTCCAGGTCACTGCTAGTCTGTCCCCTCCCATGTGTTTTGCAAATGCCTCTTCCGGTTAAAGTCTTAGTGCCTTAATTCCTGGGGCCTCTGCTTTGTGTCTGACGCCATCCCTCTGCAGGTGCTCTCAGGTGAGGGACAGGGTACAGCACCCACAGAGAGTCTGTGCCCAGAGACTGATACCGTTGTGCCATCTGGTTATGGGGGTTTCTGTTCCCCCCAAGGCGTTTGGCCTCTATTTGATTCTGCCATTTCCCGTTATTCCACTGTTGAGTCATCTCATAGGATTCTCCTTCCTTGACTCGTATGCGCAGACCTATTTATTTCAGGGTTGTTTTTTTTTTTTTTTTTAAAAATGGTTTTTAGCCAGTTCTGCACACGTCATTGTTTTAATCTTCCGTTTAAAGCTGGTCCCTTTCTCCCATCAGTTCTTTCTTTCACTCTGCTCAGAATTCCCTTTTTATTAATGAGGTGCCCCAAACTAAATAGTGTACAGCTGCCATTTCACCCGGGGTCTATGGACTGGAACAAACAGCTCCCTGTTTTATAATGTAGTACTTCTGTTTACGCAGTCTGCTCTGGAATCGCTCTGCTTTCTTACAGCACTGCCTTCCGGGTTTCTCTCATGTAATGCGTATTAGGGTCCCCCCCCCCCCCGCGCCGCACCCCGAAGCGTCTGAGCAACTTTAGTCTAGATGATAGACTTCCTCTCTATTTCAAAATCCTTTTGTTATTGTCTTTGGCCTTGAGTTATGTTTTTGCTCTCCACCCACCTCCCCCCCTCTCATCCACTCTGGCTAAATTTGTATTCTCTGCTAATGACAAAAGGGACAAGTTATTAGGTAATTCTCATATTAACATTAACAGTAACTTGGTGCTGTTTTGGAAACCCTTTTAGGAGAACTCATCTTAAAATAAATCCTCTCCCTCCCCGCCCCGAGGGATGGGCTCTTAAAAACTTCCTGAAAGAATGTCTTCGAGAAAAGGCACAGTGGAATTGCAGACATTGAAGGTCATCAACTTTAAGTTCTGTCAACACAGACTTCATAAAATACTCCCTGTTCTCTCCTTTCAGCATAGGGATCGCGGCACAGTCTTCAGCCAGAAACGTCCTTTGCGTAGGGTAAGGAAATCTCAGCGAGTCTTGGGCGCCTTCGGGAGCCTGCCTGTCTGGACTCCACGCTGCTTAGAGGTGGCTGTGCCGTCCAGGGTTTTTGATTCTAGTATTCGGACATCATCTAGTTAAACGATAGCGTTCTTTCTCCTTCTTTTTCTTTCTTCTTCTGTTGTTCACCCAGAAAGTTTTACACAAAAGCCACCGGAAAGAACTTCCTTTCCTTTTCTGATCTCAGGACCTTCTACCTCGGTCTCATATCACCTTCTGTAAGTATCAGGACTCCCCTCGCTGAGGCTGATCGAGTGAACTCCGGGATGGGTTCTTCCCTGTGATGACAAAAATGTCATCTTTTCAAATTTTACTTGTTAACATAAGCCAACATGTTTTCCAGTCAGCTAATCAAGTTCACCATTTAGTCTGTCAACCCGCATGAACGGAAATGTGGGGGAGGGATCGTGAAGGTGTCCTCCGCCCTCCAGAACTTCATGGTAGTGGCCAGGATTTACAGCCGCCGCTGGCCCTGTAACCCTTGGAGAGGCCTCACAGCCAGACATAGCATCTCCATTCTGCCCTGCACCAAAAGGCCACGCCTTGGCTACTAGCAGTGTGCTAGGCCACTCCCGTCTACGTGGTCCTGCTTGTGGACCAGCTTCACTCTTACGTCAGTGGGCGGGTCTAGCACTGTACTGTATAGTCTTTAACCTGGTGTGGTGATGTTTGTGGTTATGCTTTGTGCATGTGCGCACGCACGCATGCACACACACACACACACACACACACACACACACACGGGGTCTTCCCAGTTTTAAAATTGCTTGGAAATACACGCCTCAGAGAACAGAAAGTATCCTAACCAGATGAGGTGTCCCCCCAACCCTGACTTTTTTTTATGTAACCTTGTCTTTTGATTATTGGCTTGCATGCGTTTTCTGCAAGACCAAGTGGTCTCTTGACTTTGTTGGGATTTGGTCTTTTCGCTTCCTCCCTAGACACAGGTAGGGGCAGAGGAAGCCTGTGTTTGTGAGCCGACGCTGGGCGAGACTTCTCAGTTGCCGGCGTTGGCTGTTTACTTCCCCTTAGTTGACCAGAAGCTCTTGAAAGATGGAAAGTTCTTATAGGTGGGTCGTGCGTAGGATCAGCTTCCCTGTGTGCTTATTAAAAAGGCATTTCTGGCTCCTGGATGAAACTGTAGTTAATTTCACTCTCTCGGTGTCTCAGGAGGACAAGAGGCTCTTTGTGCTTATGCCCTCGTCCTTCCTCCTCCTCCTCTTCCTCCTGTTATCTCTCTTACCCGTGCCCTAACTGCGTTTTCTTTCACATAGACATAGGTTTCCAAACTTTGCACAGAGGCCATTCAACGATTCTTTATGCCGTGCCTTCTGTGTACATTATGTGTGGAGGGGCACAGCTGCCATCTCCTCTCAGCTCTCATATCCGGAGATGCTGCTTAAGACGCCAGCCCAGGCGTGCGAGGCACTGAGGTGATGACTCAGTGTACTGAGGGCATGGCACGCTCATTCAGAATTTAGGAGACTATTTTGCTTGGAGCAGAAGACGGCATCCCCCTTTATGACACATCGTTGGCACTCAAGGTAGTGAATTCCTGGGGTCAGGGAGGCAGAGGCAGCTTGCCAGGAGATGACGTGGTTTTGGTGACAACCTGTACTGAAACAGTCCCTGGCTCTGCTCGATGGAGCATCTTTCTGAACTAAGTTTCAGGGAGTTCTTTTTGCCTCATGCAGCTTAAGAAAATAGTGTTTTCAACTTTCTCTTTCAGATTTATTTTTTAAAATTGGCATAAGACTGCCCTCTGAATATGAAGTATATCTTTTTTGTGTGTGAAAATAGCTAAATGATATGCAATTTCAGTGTAATTTTTCTCATAGCACTAAAATATGTTGTTCCTAGTTCTGTAATTCTGAAGCATTGTTTTTATAAAACCAAACAACTCTGTCTTTTTTCCTTTTTACTGTACATCTTATTGACAGGGCTTGAGAAAGGCACAGGGATAATGTATTTCTAACTAGAGAAGTTAAATATGAGAGCACATCAGAACAAATTGGGGTGACTGAAATTTTAAGCACTTCCGAAGGGATGAAGAAAATAGGAATTTATCTATTATAAATACATTCCGTGACAAAGGACTATTTGGACAAGGATTGTAAACTTCAGTGTGCTTTTAGAAAGATGCTTTATAATGCAAGGATAAAGAAGGATTATTATCGAATGGAAGATAATATAATATTGTTAAAGGAAAAATGGAGTTTACAGAATAACGCATAGCTTGATTTTATTTTATTTATTTTTTAATGTCTTTTCTAAAACATTTAAAATAACCATCTGAAGCAAAGTCTGTAATTGGCGTATCTGGCTGTTTTGTGAGTGGGATCTGTTTATGTTTATGAAATCTAATAGCGTGTCAGACACAAGGCAAGAGCTCAGATATTGGTGGAGCTTATGGGTAGAGGTATTAGCAAAATCACTAACGATGTATCACTAACGACATACCAAGCAGTAAATCCTGGTTGTCTTTTGCTCATGGGGATGGTTTTCTGTGTGTCAGTGTGTAGCCTACATAGTTTGATTACTGTCTGATTCTCTTGCATTTTGCATCTACATGAAGGGGACAGGAGTGGTTTTTAGGCTGTATACGGTCTTGTTTTTCTGTTGGAGTAGAGTCCCTGATTTGCCTTAATTAGTCCTCTAACAATCTACAAAGGTCAGTGCCAATTGCCGGTTCATTTACATTTGTAATTGTGATGGCTTCTGATTACTCATTGCTTGTCTTAGTCTTTTCTCTAAGTATATGTTAGCGGGTTCTCCCCCCACACGCCCCACACCACACACACCCATGTACCAGACCTGTGTGGAGGCTGAGCATCTGACTCTATACAAGACAGCTCTGTAGCGATGGCCTAGCGTTCCCTGGAACTTTAGTGTCTGTTACGGAAAGATATCTTGGAGAGGCTGTTGCTTCTGAGCTGGGGACGTAACCAAGCCAGAGTCAGGGAAACTATGTCAATACCTCAGGCAAGAAACCCGAGAGCCATTATCTGGGAGCCTTCTCGAACTAGGTAATTAAGAGCAATTAAACTTTTTTGCTGGCTCTCTGCAAACTGTGCTAATGATCTGGTCCGTTGGAAGGTGGGCACGTGCAGAGGGCCATTTCACTGTCGTCCCATGCTCTTGGTCTAGAAGGGTCCCTCCAGAGAGGATTTGACATCATCAGAATAGTTGCTTGGCTCTGGGACCAGTGTCTACTGCTAATCTCCTTCCTCTCTGTATTCTCAAGGACAGACAGGTGTTCACACTGAGACGTGGCACCTTTTAGAAATTGTCTAAGACCTGGCTGCAGCAGCCTGAGTTGCAGTGATTCTTACTCACCCTTTCATAGTTGAGATCTGCCATTCACTAGTTGCATTATTTTTATTGGATGGTCAAAGCCATTAGGGTTTTTCGGTTTTATTTCTGTATATAAAATGGGAGTATACGTTGCCCTGTATGTTGGACTATACATATGGCTGTACATCGCCAGGCCAGTTAGCCTTATTCTTGGTGGGAGCTCCATGTTGTCTCCATACTGTCCCCTTGGATAGCTGGTAGTATGTGCCCTCATGGCCACCCAGCACTGCTCACTCTGAGTGGCAGTGACATCACGGCACCTTGCTTCTAGGGAGGGTGATACCAAGTGTCATAGCGAACAAAGAAAGAAAAAGACACCTACTGGTGGTTATCGGAATTAGGAGAGACAGGTGTGTTGGGGTGGGGTGGTGAGCATTTGGGGTCCCCTATTTAAGAAGGTGTGTGTGCCAGAGATTCCAGAAACACAAGGAATCTCCAAGGAAGACAGAGAACTTCATGTCACACCAAGTGCTATCCTAGTGAAACCTCTATGACAAGTCAGCTTTGAAGGGGTCTCCAGGGACCCCTGAAAGTCTGAAACTTGACCTTCACGTGAACATGGATCTCTAGCCAGTGAGTGGGTGTTTTTGCTGGGTTGGGGTTTGGGGTTCTGTGTTTGGATTTCATTTGAGGGGGAGGGGCCTTGTGGTGATGACCGTAGCAGTATGCAGTGGTCGTCACCTGCTGTCCCCTGTCATACGTGCAGGTCCCTGCTCCCTGCCTCTGCACTGAACACTCTCTTTGTTGCCCAGTGCATTTTGCAAGATAAATAATTACTTGCACTTATTTTGCCTTTAGGAAATGTGCAAAGAATCCATTTCTTGGGCTACTTACATCCTATGTTAAACTTGTCCCTGACCTTGGTGGGGGGGCCAGGGAGGAAAATAGAACATGCATCTCTTTGCTTACAGAAATAGCTCAAAGACTTCTTCTCAGCCTTACAGATGTGAAGGAACCCCCTTCAGTCTGTGACCCAATTATGAGAATTATAGTCTCACGCGATTTTTTTCAAACATCAACTTGCAGTGGAAAGTTTTTTGGCCTTGCAAATCAGTGTAAGCACTGTCTACAGTTGTCTGGTTCTTGGACTTCCAGATTTCTTGAGAGCAGTAAGGAAGCTTCTCAGGGTTCTCCGCTGGCCCATGCAGTACGGTAGCCACAAGCCACATGTGGCTAATTAAGTTTAAACTTATTAAAGTTAAGTGAAATTTTAAAATTTACTTTCCCTGTCATACATACCAGATTTCAAGAGCTTAATAGTGACATGTGACTCATGGCTGCCTCGTTGGACAGCACAGATTCATAGAATAGTTCAGAAGGTTCTATCGGACAACCCTGGGTTCTCGCTGGGACCCCTCAGATTTGCAGTCAAGCGAGGCCGGGTTTGGGCGGTGTCCCCCATGATGGCCTTGGGCTTCCATTTTAAATACTATCATGCCCACCCTCTGCCTACTTTCTGGACAAGGTGTATCTTTTATTGCCTTTCCATCTCTCTCCTTCCTTTTTCAGTTTTTCTTGGTATGGGAGAGATATGTTCTCAGATAGGCATTTAATTTTGGTTTCGCCACTTAAGCCTGTTCCATTAACAGTTGTGAGGGACTTTGTAAACATGTGTCTTTCAGAGTGAATGTTAAAGGGCTTTTTACAGTTTTATACCTCGACTATCTTGAGACCTTTTGTGTATATGTTAATAAAAGGAGCTCTTTATTGCTTTTAAAGGATCCTGACCTCTGCTTTCATTAGAATATTAAAAATTGGATGGTGCATGATTTTCCTTGGAATGGGCTCGTCTGTTGTTTTAACTCTAAATTTTATCCAAAATTATCTTTTTTTGAAGATAACAACAAAAAAAAATCTCTGCACTTTTCTCTCACCATTTTCATTGGTTAAAAATTCTATGCTTAGGACAGATAACTTTTCTGATAGACTGCCTTAATTCACTACAGCTACCATAACAAAATACCACAAAACAGTAGCTCACACAACAGACATTCGTCCCCATTCCGGAGGCTGGAAGTCTCGAGCAAAGTGTCGGCGGGGTCCGAGGCCTCTCTCCTTGGCTTGCAGTTGGCCGCCTTCTCCTGAGCTCACACGACCTGTTCTCTGTGAGTGCTCATCTCTGCCATCTTTCCGTGTGTCACAGTCTCCTCTTCTTGTAAGGACACCAGTCAGATTGAATTGGCACCCACCCTAAGGGCCTCGTTTTAACTTGATCACCACTCTAAGGGCCCTGTCTCCATAAAGTCACATCTGAGGTACTTGGGGGTTAGAGCTTCAACGTACGAATCTGGGGAACATGTTTTGGTCCACAACAGGAGCTTTCAGACGTCTGAAGGCAGTTTCGTGTTTCTTCTGCTGTGGTCCCTTTGGATGCGAAGGAGGGTGGGATGTGTTGGTGAGCACGGAGATGAAGGGAAGCGGGAGGAACCCTTCACGTAGCCTCCAGCCTCGGTGTCAGTGCCTATGGGTCTCTCGTGGGCTTTCCTCTCTCAGCTCTTGCCTTTAAGGGTCTTGGCATGTGAAGAACCAGAGCGAGCTCCTTGGGAGGGGCCTCCAGATGAAGCCGAAAGTGCTTGAGGAAACTTGTTAGGGCAGAAAAGGGGTTAGAGCACTGCGTCAGCCGAGCCTGTGGTACCAAGAGTCTTTTCTCCCCTGTCCTGACATAGCTTGCACTCAGGTTTCCTACTGGTAAGCCCCCAGGGGACATCCAGCCGCCCCATTGGGGGATATTCTTGTGCCGGCTTTACCCAACTGGTGTCCAGCCTGTCATCATCACTGGAGCCTTGTGAGGCACTTCTGTGACAAGAATGTGGCCTGACCATCGGCCATGCAAACTTATGTCTACCTTAGGCATTTTTATGGTAATAAGATGCAATTTGCAGTAGAGTGAGCTAGAATTTGGGTTGGCGGGTCTTAAATTAATAACAAAACAACTAAGGCTGTGTAGGTGGTAAAACTCAGAACAAAATCAAAATTGAGACCAAGATTTTTTTTTTTAAAAGGGCAGGAGAGAGATGTGAGAAGGAGGATGGATAAGCAAGGGCTGAAGAGAGTTTGGAAATGAAGAGGTAGAGATGAGGCATAGGGAGGGGAAAAGACAGTATTTGGCTTTCCATATTTTTCAAAAAGAACTGTGGCTGGGGAAGATGTAACTCAGGCGAGCCCAGAGGCGTAGACCTTTACCCACACGGGTGGTTCCTTCGTGTGGCCAGGAAATCTGCCAGAGGGAGAAACACACAGCCCCCTCTAGTAGTGGAGGGCTGATAACCAAATAAAAGTAGACTATCAGGCCTTCAAGGTGCTATAAAGATGGAGCCAGGTGGCGTGGGGTGAGATGGAGAGCTGTGTTATGTAAGGTGTTCCCACAAGGCTCTCTTGGGAAGAGACCCTGGAGCTGAGTGGAGGTTGGGGAGCGAAGCATCTGGGCGGAGGGCTCAGCAGGTGTGGCGCCCCTGCCCCCTCGCTGGTGGGAGGAGCAGGAAGGCGGGCAGAGACTTGGAGAGGAGTGCGTGTGCTGGGGGATATGGTCTAGGCAGGGCGTGGGGAACGTGGATCGTATTCCCATCAGGAAGGGCAAGGTCTGAGCACGAGAGGCGGCAGTGCGACTTCCACTGTTCAGGTTCCTATGGAAACTTGACTTGCAGGTCCATCGTAGTTCAGATGTGAGTTGTCTCCTTCTGGCTCACTCTATCACCACTCAAGTAATGGATCCACCCAGGCAGGGAGGAGAGGGCGTGGCACAGTGTGCAGTCTCCCTGGGAACCTTGCGAGCAGGGACCACTTGCACGAATTGGGCACGCATGGGCCCTGAACTCCATAGAAGCCACTCCCTGGGATCAGGATAGCTCTGGAGTTCTCTGCTCCCACCCCAACCCCACTCCCACCAAAGACCCAAAATCCTTTCCTGGTGACTGAGTGGGAAGCACAGAAGAGGCTTTTGTCCTTTAGACTTGAGGACGAGTTGTCTGTACTACAATGTAAACACAGAACTGCAAGAACGAGAAGCTGGCGCTGGCCAGAGTGTGTGTTAGGATGACTAGAGCAGAGTAAGGACCCTCCACCCTCTGATGGACCTTATCTCCACAGAGCATCTTGCCATGGAAGATGGTGATGCATTTCTCCAGCACTAGAACGTCATTGCACCACGTGCCATTGTAATCCAGCAAGAGCTCAGCGCCCTAACACCTCTGTTCTCCTAGTGTCCCCGGTGCCCAGAGGTCATTTATCCCATTCTGGAGGGTCTGACGACCCAGCTCTGACTTGTGTGTCTAGCTGGCTTTTGACAGACAGGCCTGATCTCATTCTGCAGCCGTTTTTTTCTCCCCGGACATAGGCCCAGACCCCAGGTGGCTCTGCAGACTTCCTCAGAACACTTAAGACTGGGGAGATTTGTGCCATACTGTACTGTTTCCTCTGAGCTTTCCTTTAGTCAGGAACGTGGCTGTGTGTGTGTGTGTGTGTGTGTGTGTGTGTGTGTTGCCAGTAGATGGTGTGCGGGCGCAGGGCTTCCAGCCTCCGCTGTAAGGCTAATAGAGAAACAGTGATTCTTTTCCAGTAAACTGCTTTGGGGCCAGTCCCCTCCCCCGTCAGGGTCTCCGTTCCCTAGAGCCTGCCAGGCTTATGCTGAAAGACCCCTGGAGGGAAAGATGTTGGTATACATCACGGGTATTTGGAAGGAATGTTTCGTCCACACCTGGCTGCCGTGTGTGTGGACAAATTTAATTTATTTTAAAAAATCTGGTCACAGGCAGCCTTTTCTGTTTGTTTCCTTAGGGGAGAAGAAATTGAAGAGCAGCAGTAAGCTCTGGTTTGCATTTGTTTTCTTCCAGATTTGACCAGCCAGCAGAAGAGAGATTATCTCTAAAGGATATGAAAGGTTTAATAATTTTAATTTTGTTTTTATTAAAGTTTATCATAACTTTTTTTTTTTCCAACGTGCCCCGGTAGAACAGAAGGGAGAGAGAGGAGGTAATATAAATATACACAAACCCCCAAGCATTTGGTTAATAAAACTCCCTAATGGGCAGCACCACATGGGGAGGAAGTGCTTGGTTGGCTGGGAACAACAGGCGGACCAGGACACGCCGTAACAACACTGAAACGTGGCCAGCATCTCATGAGCTTCCTGTCCACTTCCAGCAGACACTTGTCGTGGGTAGCTCCTGGCTTTCATTAAACAGAAAGAGGGGAAGCTCCAGCTGTTGACTTATTCTATCACGGCTCTCAATTGGACTGGATCCCCACGCCATTTTTAGCTAAAGAAGTCTAAATCTACAGAGAAACGATAACATTTACATCTGTTAGGTTCTTTTACCCTTTATCATAACAATGAAGTATATGAACCTTGATATTCTGAAGACTTACTTTAACCCCAAACCATGAAATTGTGCGTATGTGTTTTATGAATTAGAAGAGTTGGGATAAAAATAGTCGTTAGGTTTTGGATAGAAACACTGTCTTGTAAATTATGGTGAAACAGAGTAGATAGGATCCTAGATCACGATTCTTGGTTCATTTTCCTTTTAGGGCAGTAAAATGAGGGTATCTCTAAGTTAAATCAGTTTTCCAAAATCGCCTGAGTGTGGACTGCAGTCACCACAGGCTCAGCACGGTCGTCTCTCATCTCCACGGCTGTAAAACTCCGCCAAGGCATGGCTGTTTGGAATTCCAGCTCCGAGACCAGGCAGGATGTTGCATCACCTGAGAATTACAAAATTGTGTACACTCTTCTGTTCTCAAGAAGGCTGGAAATCTGACTTGCACCCTTTCGCCACTTTTTAAGGAGTAGGATTAAGATGTTGTCATCTTGTTAAACCTGAGTTAAGCAGGGGGTTCACTTAACCTTGATATATACCAGTCTTGAAGTTTTTTGGCTACATTAGAGCTTTATAGCACTTTGTCTACTGTTTTTATGGGGAGGATGGTTTGTTCATCAGTGGAAAAACAGCTTTTCTAGTGGCAGCTGTGATTCTGGTTCCTTGAATCAAGTAGAAACTGCATAGAGGAGGCTTCTACTTGTGTGAGTCAGTGACCTGGCAGGCTGTATGAACAGTCATGTGCTCCATCAAGGTTCTCTTGGGGTCTGGGGACACCCCTGGCCTTCGGAGCTGTGTTGAGTGGAAAGCTCTCCTGCAAGGCTGGGACATCAGGTCTGTCCTCTGAGAAAGAGCCCAGAGGCCGCTCTGCATTTGCAAGCTTCGGCTACACCCAGCTGTCTGTGTTCCAGGTGGAAGGCCCAGCAGCCTGTACTTTGGGAATTATGAAAGTTACTTGGACCAGTGAGGAGCAGCTTTCTTGGTCATTCTCAGCTAGAACGGTACACAGTGGACGAGAACAAACGCTGGCTCATGTCATTCCCTGCAGGCTGTTATCACAGGCCGGGCAACGCTCAGTAAGAGGAAGAGAGACCCAACTGCCCCTCTATGCCGGTCTGGCTTGGGTTGGACTGGGTGACCACAGAAATTCTGGTTTGTATATGAGCTCTTGGGCCCATATTTTTGAAGCTATAGAGACTATGAAGGTAGTAGAAGGTAGGGAAACAAAAAAAGATTCTTTTAGCTCATAGTATTTAACTGAGAGTTGCAGAGGCACCGTCTCCGCAAGAGTGGCTCAGATGAATTAGGGGCTTTATTTTTCCTCTCACAGACTCGGAAGGAGGACAGTCAAGTCCAGGAGTGAAGGAAGGCCCCACAGAGTCAACAGGGATCCAGCTTCCTTCCATCTTTCCCCACAGCTGTCCCTGTGGTCTCAAGATCTGTGCTCTAGGAAGGAGGGTGTGGGAAGGCAAAAGTATACGCACCCCCTCTTTAAAGCACTTTACACAAAGCCTCAACAAGTTACTTTTTCTTGGCATCTCATTGGCTGGAACTTGGTCACATGACTCTCTTTGACACAGTGGAGACTGGGAGATGCAGTTTTTTAACTGGAGGTGTTTCCACCCTAAGGAAAATGAGTGTTCTGTTCATAAGGAAGAAAAGTTATTAGGAAGGCAATTAGGAGTCTCTGCCATATATCTTTTAAAAGATAAGGAGGTGATTAAGTAAATTGTGATATCAGTGTGTGGTGGAAATTTGGGTACCCATTAGGAATAATGTTCTCGATTAATATTTAAGGATTTGAAAGAAAGCTCACTAGACAGGGAAGCAAGACAACATCATACGTAATTATCCTAGTTTCTTTTAAATATATACAAATATACTGAGATGTTATCACAGATTATGGGCAATTTTATTTGCTCCTTTATATTTTCAAAATTTTCAACAACAGGCAGATTTTAAGTGTAAGGCATAGGTAACTTGATAGTTACTACCTCATGTATGAAATGTACATGAAGGAAAAATTAAAATGAATAGTAAAGTAGTAAAATCTAAGCATCTCGATAATGGAATAATGAGGAGTAACTGTAGTGCTATGGATTCATCAAGAACAAATCCCATCATACTAATAGGATAAAATGAAATAATGTATATGGGTTCTCATTGCAAAGGGAAGTTCAAGTGCAGACCTACATTCTGGGGGCTCTAAATGTGTATCAGAAACATTGACTATTCTCCCCAGGTATCTTTTCAGGGTTACTCGGTGACAATTCTTTTCCCCATTTTTGCATTGGAACTACTGGGGCATGTTGAGCTTTGCAGCTGTTTGTTAAGCACCTGTGAGAATTACTAGTTTCTGTGATAGTATATGAGAATAGAATAAATAACTCCTGCCTATCGTATTCTGAGAGAATGTCTGTCCGTCTGTCCATCCGTCCCCAATGCCCCCACACACACACCATTTTCCACTTCCTCCATTTTCCCCTTTACCAGCTAGTCTGTCCTTTGGAAAGACAAATAGGATTGTGAGTATGAACATCATAGATGTATTAAAAACAAATACATAAAAACTTCTGTATTTCCCATAATCTCCTAATCAAATTCAGAGCCTAAAGAGAAATTTTCACATGTGTCGAACCCTGACTAAAAGACTAATAAACAGAAATAATATATTGATTTCTGGGCTGTTTGTGTTGAGGGGAACTGCAAGTGCTGGTGAGAGTTCTGTTTTTATTGCACATTTTCATTAGTAACTTGAAAACAATACATAGTAAATGAAATTTGCATGCAATCGAAAATATTTATGCAGTAATGTGTATAACTGCAAATATTTAAGAAAAGGAAAATTATATAATTAGACTAGAGATGGTAGGACTCTTACTGTATTTTATTTGTACTTCTGTGAAAATTTTTAAATTTTGATATAAGTTCAGACTTACAGAAAAGTAAAGAGTAAAAACAATTCTCACACTTTTACTCTTATTTCCCCAAAGTTAACATTTTACCGCATTCGCTTTATCAAGTTCTCTCTCTCACACACACTCTCATGCTCTGTGTGCATACGTAGAATACACACACACACAGGTATACACATTTTTTCCTGAATCATTTCGGAGTAAATTTCAACATGGTGCCATTTGATCTCGAAATATGTTAGTTGGTTTTCCTAAGAACAAGGACGTTATCTTACATAACCACAGAAAATTTATCAAAATCAGAAAATTAACATTGTTAGAAAACTACTAAGTAATCTACAGATCTTATTAAATTTTCCCAATAATACCATTATATTGAAGAATTGTATTCAGATCTCTATCTCTTTAAAGTGCTTTAATCTAGAACAGTTCCTCAGTCTTTCCTTTGTCTTCTTTTACAATGTCAACATATTTTGTGAGTGCAAGTTAGTTATTTTGTAGGGTTTTCTTCAGTTTGGGTTTGTTTGATGTTTCCTTATTAGAATCAGGCTATGTATTTTGGTAGAAATTCCAAAAAAGTGATGATGTTCTAGTACAGTGTATCAGGAGGGACATGGTATTGATTTATCTCATCAGTGTATTAACTTTGATCCCTTAGTTACGATGATAGTGATTAGTTATGTTAGTGGTGAGTGAGTTAATGATTATGGTTAGTGAATTACCCATTGTGAATTTACCATTTCCCCTTTTGTAATAAATGAGATACATTGCGTCTGTTTAAGGAGGAAGTGAGTTTTTACGTGGGATGATTTGGGAAAATATACACTAACAAAAAATCAGTAGGTAGAGATATTTGGCAAAAAGAAAGTGGTGTGGCCATCGAAGTTGATTGTTAAAACTTACATGTTATTTGCCAGTTTCTAGGTAATTAGGGAAATCAGCAGACTAGGATATCGAGAAGAGTAGAGAGATTTTTCCAAAATAACACTGGCCACTGAATAGCCAAAGAAACAAATTATATTATAAGAAGGAAAATCATTAGCTTGACCAGAGCCTGAGTAGTGGGGTCTCAGGAATGTGAAAGATGGCGCTGTGATAAGTCTTAATTCATCTCTAATTTCTTTAAGGAAAACGAACACCTTTTGTTGCCATTGGTGTGCTGTGTGTTAAGTGGGCCTCTGGCTGTGGACGGCCCTGGCCGGCTGGCCCTGGGCCCGGATGGCGTTGGTAGCGGAGTGCAGGATCGCAGAAGGAAAAGCGAGGGCCCCTGGGTCCTGCTCACCATTCTGTGTTTCCAGTTACCTCCAGTCCCACAGTATTTGCTAATGTAAAAGCATTTGATTAGCTTTCCTTCCTTCTTTGCTAAGTCTAATAAAAAAGTCTAGGTCCTTGTTTTCTTCCCTTCCATCTGCCCCCCTTTCCCTGAAGGGCCAGGTTAGCTGGCCGACCTTTGTCCTGGGATGGCTCAGAAGACACCCCCGCTGCGGCCTCGCCTGCCACTCTTTTCTCTTACTCGCTTTGGTGGGAATGCAGCCTTCTGATTTTTCTTCTTCCTGCATCAGAATCATTGTCAGTTTTTTCTCCTGTCCTTTCTTAGAACTCCTGCCCAAGCCCCATTCTTACCTTTCTTCCTTTCTGGAGGTAATTATTCCTCCTTTCATCTTCAAGGCTGCACACACAATAGGGCCCTCTGTCCTGCCTCCTCAGGTCTGGAGCCCCAGAGGGTGCTCTCTTGCCCGAGGGCGCTCACTGTCAAGCAGGAAGGGATCCCTGAAGAGACCTTTGACCGACTGGGGAAACTGCTTATCTGCTGATGTGTAAAGCGCATGGGGTGTTCTCTGTGGCCGAGGTGCAGCATGTGGGCAGGTGGGGGGGACCAGAGGAAGGGCCAAGTGAGATGAGGGCAGAGCACATTCTTGTGAGAAGGGGAGCTCGGACTTCCCTCATGAGAAACAGGGAACCACGAGATGCCTGTGTTTCCCAGCTCAGGTGACCTCACCCTGTTTTAGACAAGCAGTACTGGTCCCGTCGTGGAAGATGAAACAATTGGAAGGTGGAACTCGTAGAGAGTGGAAAATAGGGAGGTTCTGGGCTAGGGAATGGTGGGGAGGGGGGTGGTGGTGAAAGAGCGAAACTCACGGTGCCTTCCAGGTGGTTCTATTTGGGGAAGTGGTGAGAACGCAGCAGGGGACGGCTGCGTGGTGTCTGACCCTGGATGGGCGCTGATGCTGCAGGTGGGGAAAGCAAGTCAGGAAGCAGATGTGGGTGCGAGAGGAGCATGAAGAGGACGCTGTCATCGAAACCACACATTCTTCTCTCACCTCCCACCTTTTCAAATGAATACGATGCTTAGTGTGTATCGCAGAGTCTTACACATAATTATGTGCCGTTTATCTCCTATTCCAGAAAGACTTGACAGCCATGTTTGGCTGATTATTTACTATCTGCTTGCTGTTCATCTCTAAAATTGCAAATCTCTACGGAACAGGGACCATGTCTTATGCTACTTGTGTAGCACCTGGTCCAAGATCTGTTCCACTGATATGTAGCTCAGCCAGTGCCTTGCTCCCTTGGGTGTTGTCTTGCTGGATTCCTGCAGGTCCCACAGTGGGCTCTGAGCATACCTTGTCCCACACACTTATTTTGGGGTGTCCCCATTGCTGCCGTTGTCTTTTTTCTGTCTCTGTCAACGTTCACCCGTTTTTTTAATGATTAATGAGAACTAGCCAGAAAAAACCACCTGAACAGGTTTGCGTACTGACCAGGAGTATAGTAAGTTCCCACTTAACACCACCAACAGTCTCCGGAGCTGTATGCAAAACAACGTAGAGTGAAACTAATTTTACCGTAGGCTAATTGATATAAACAAAAGCTAAATTCCTACAGCATCTCATCAACATTGTTTGGGGACCTGCTGTATCATCAGGAGAGGAAAAACTGCCACCTTGAGAAAAAAGTACCTGGTCACATACAGTGTCACTTCTCTGTTTCTGCCAAAAGATCGTGCTTTCTCCCTGGGTCCGCTTTCTTTTCACTTTGGCCAGAAATTTGACAGGAAATGGCTGCGTGAGCAAAAACAGATGGTCCGACTGAAATAAATGCAGATTACAGGTTTAGACCAGCATCAGCAGTAAATGGAGGAAGAGTCGAGCCACTCACTGGCTGCAGAGGGGACTGGCTCATAGGATTACAGTATCGCGCATTGGTGGCCTTCACATTTGGGCTTGCCTTGTCTTTGGAAAGGTGTTTTGTGTGTCGTTGCATCCCCTGGATAGACGGGGACACACTTAGGAAACAGCACCTGTCTTCCTGCTTAGGAAGATGCTGTACCGCTCTCCCTGTGATCAAGCGCATGTCGCCGGCGTTCTGTTTTCTGGGTGATGCCATTCTGGACTTTTGCTTGGCCCTGCTTAAAAAGTGTTGGTTCTTCTAAATTTAGTGTTGACGATGCAGGGTTCTCACATAACATGCTACCTGGCCTTCCTTTGCTTTGTAGAGTAGAATTAAGGGTGCACTTCTCCCACAGGGTTACAGATGACAGGCTCCTGGCACATTTAGGGCTAAGGATGCCAACTGGACCATCTCTGGGTGGGTTAGGAAGACTGGACACTGGACTTAACAGGCCGTTTTTGCTCAACCCGTAGCTGGGAAATGTTCGTGTCACTGAGATGCATTCTTAGTGTATTCCCAGCCCTTCCAAAATCAGAAAAGCAAGATATGCTTACTATTTTTTGCAGTTGCAATGTGTGTATGAAGGGCTGGGAAATCCCATAGCCCATAAGAATGAGGCTTTTCCCTCCCCAAAGATAATTACTTCATATTTCAGAGAACTTCTAGAAAGACCATTTAGGGAATCTGGGTGTTTATTGTCTGTGCTGTCATTCCTAGGTAATTTTCTGACTTTAGGTAAAGCCAGGACTGCAGGTTGGTGGGTTTGTGCCTGTGTCAGTAATGGAGAGAGGTGTGGGGTGGGGTTCCATGAAAAAATGGCATTCATACACATGGAATGAGTTTAAAAGGTGAACTTTCTTTGAAGAATCCGGCCTAGGATGGAGAGTCCTGTGAATGTCCTCAGATGTCTGCTGTGACCCAGTGCCCATCGGCATCTCCTCAGCTCTGGGGGACCCTCTTGTGGTTCTCTTCCTTTCTCACACAGCAAGCACAGGGGACTTTGGGATCAGACCTGGTTGCAAGAACTTTTCAAATTCACGTGGGAGTTTGGATCCCAGCTTTTTCTCAGCTCACTGACTTTGGTCAGGTTTAATCCAGAGATTTTTGACCTTTTCAGGTAATTATTGAAAGAAATGATCCCTCACCCCAGGATAAAGCATGCACACAAAACTTTTTTCATGTTGCTCCCAACTGTATGACTCTAAGGCATCGATTCTGTCATCTGTAGGAGGGGATGCTCATGCACATCGTGGGGGTCTGTTATTCATTCTCCTCCGACAGGTGAGAGGAGGTACGTGAAAGGATCATACTTACGTGAAGTGTGGCACATAGCTGATGCAGACGCCCGCCCGCCCGCCCTCCCCTTCTCTCTCTCTCTCTCTCTCTCTCTCTCTCTTTCTCTCTCTCTCTCTCTCTCTTGCTCTCTCGCTCTCTCGCTCTCTCGCTCTCTCTCTCTCTCTCCTCTCTCCTCTTTCTTTTCTCTCTCCTCTCTCCACTGCCTCTTCCAAGTGGCTGTGCCTTGGCCTACATTTGCCAAGGGAGAAAAGTCAGTCTCATTTCATTTTTGGATCATTTGTGAAGCTAGAGCCCTGCCAGATTTTTATTTTATCTGTCCACAATGATTTCTTTGTTCCTTTTTCCCTCCCTCCACTTTGGGCATCTCACGGCCGGAAGCATCATATTCTCTTTCTGGTCTGCAGCTTCAGTACATCCATTTTCTTTTCCGTGTGAGGGGCTGGTCTGGTTTCGGTTGAGCTCAGGGGAGCTCTGAGTCTGTCTCCCACTGTGGCTGTCCTGCAGTTACTGCAGAATTTTCGACGTAGCGTTTCCTCTACCCTCGAGGGCAAGGGAAGCCCTGCTTCAGACTCACGCTTCAAACAAGCACGAATGGCAGAACCATGTCCTTGTCCTGCAGAGCACATGGCCCTGCCAAGGGTGGACATACCAGGCAGATGCCGGGGCCTTGGTCAGTGGTGGAACTGGGCAGAGCCAGCCCTGATGGTAGAAACACTTACTTGTTCTGGGTCGGAGGTGGTAGCCAGCCTCCTTGGCCAGTCGTGGGTGATGGGAGGCCCACTCCCCCTCAGCAGCAAAAAGCCTGCCTCTCTTCCTGTTTCCTGTACCCTGCTCCGAAGACTGGATCTTGACTTCTGTCCTTGCATTGGCACATTGGGTGGGGGGACAAGGTCCGAGTTCATTCTTGGTGCTCAACAGAGAACAAGCAGGCTGAGCACTCGTGCTAACAGAGGGCTGTCTGTCATAGCCCAGTTGTCTGATGTGGCCAAGCACGGAGCCACCTTCAAGAGAAAAGGCTTCTTTGGAAGCGTCATGGCCTACCTCAGAGCTGATGGGGCTTATCTGTAAAGTGAGAACTCACCTGGATTACAGGATGGGACCTCAAATGCCACAGACACCTTTTCCCGTTGGTCTCTTGCCCTTCCAGCTGGCCCGGTCCTCGGGCTTGTCGTGATTTCAGCTCCGCCTGGTCACCTGGCAGTCACCCGTGAATACTTGGTTGTGGGACTCCTTCGAGTCACAGGTTCATTTCAAGAATGTACAAACTCTCTTAGGTTCTTGTGCTAGAGTTCCACCTTCTATCCGAAATAGTTCATCAAGGTTGTTCAGCTGGCTGTCACTAGCCTAAGGGTAGGGAAGAATGTAGAATCCAGTTTTTAAAATACTCCAGTGGGTAGGCAGGCAAATGTCTGCCTTGCCTAACGCCTGCCCAGGCCCTTCCCCCCCAGCAGGAAGTACACTGACCGTCCTCACTCACGTCCTCCGAGGCGCCGGCAGAGTCTGGCTTTTCATTCGGCGTCATCTCAACTCGTACGTTGAGCACTGCTTCCATCGGATGCTTGCCCTCAGCGCCATCTTCAAAACTGGAACATCTGGACGTCTCCAAACAGCTTGCCATGTGGATGACTGACGGCTTTCGTTCTTGGTTTGGATTCTGATAATGCCACCGTCGTGGGAACCGGACTCGTAGTCCTGATGGGCACCACCAGCCGGACTTGATAACGTTGATGGCCACACCAGGAGGCCCAAGAAAACATGGGCCCTTTTGAGGGGAGGTCAGCTGCCTCTCTGCCAACATGATTTGGCGTTTCATCCGCAAGTTTGTAGAAGGGTTTCAAAGCTCTGTGTGTGTGTGTGTGTTTGTTACATGGCAGTCTGTCACCAAGATACAAGGTGTAAGGTGCGGAGTGGCGTGGGAGTACTTTCGAACCTCCTGAGACGTGGAGCGAACACCCCCTCAAAACTACAAACAAGTGCATGGGAGCAGCGCACTTTGAGCTGCTCCTGAATGATTGATGCAGTCGTGTTTGTACATGTGCCTGTGTGTTTCCTAATGTGTATTTAATGAAGCTTCCTCTGTGCCAGGCGTCGTCAAAGCCCCGGAGACATGGGGTGGCAAGCGGAGGGCGCAGCTGGTGCAGAGGCCCTGGGGCAGAAGACAGGCCAGCACCCCTGGCATGTCCTGGGGGCAGGGAGGGGCAGGTGGCACAGATCACTAGACTCCCTCCTTAGTCAGCGGGGTCCTGAGTTTGGGGTTTGAGCGCCCTGCGAGGAGGAGTTCGTTCTTGTCTTCACAGAGCTTGCCCCCTCAGGGAGTGGAGGACACAGGAAAGTAGACGGAAAATAGTTACATCTCCTCTGGTGTGAAATATTAAAATCAGATGGACTCTCACGTGGTTGCACGCTTTGCACCTTGGAGGTTTCACTTTTTTCAGATAGAATTTTTCTGAGGTGGATTCTTTCAGTCCCAGACTTTGGTTTGCAAGTAAGCACAGCCCTTTAAGGGCGTCTGTGTCTGAGTTGCCGACCAGCCTTGTTCTTGGGGTTAGGTTCACTTTGCACTTTACCAATGTGAGAATGTCCACAAAATGCTTCGAGGAGAGATCTCACGCACCTTCACCCTGACTGGTGTTCGTCATACGGAGATTTAAATACGCAGAAGAGGACGTGCTGTAGGACAGACAGCCTGCAGCATGACGGCCCTGTGGCTGTAGGGGGCATCAGGCATGTCCAGGAGAGCAACACAGACACACAGCACAGCGCAGAGGACACACGCGCCTGCCAGCGGGACAGCGCGTGCACTAGTCATTCCAATGGGATAGGGACGATACACGAGAAAGGTATAAACTGGCATGCTGCTGCTGGCAAGAGAAGAGGAAGAAACAGTGGTCAGAGCAGTGTCTGTAACTTCGAAAAAGCCCTTAGGGACTGCAAAGCCAACACACACAAAATCGTAATTTTCAGGTGTTAGCCAAAGGATGAGTTTTTGAGAGATGTCAGAGGAACAAGCCAAGCTTGGGTAAAAATCTGGAAAGGCAAGACGATTGTGGATTTAGCCAAACCCTGCCCATCTCGTCGAGGAAATCCACAGGATGGCAGCTCCAAAGGAGACTTAAAAGCGTGTGAATGAGGAAGGAGGCACAGAGGCACGTTTTGATGTTTGTTAAATGATAAAAGAAGGGGAAAAGTGAACCTGGCAAGTTTTTTATGGTCGTTACATGTGTGGATTTGCAGCCTCCCGTGGGGAAACGCAGACTTGGAGCACGGTGCCCGACGATGCGGGGAGGGGGCGTCCGTGTGCCGGCCTAGGCCCACCTCTGACGCCGCCGTGCTGCAGCGGGCCCCACGTTCTCCTCCCTGTTCTGAGCAGAAAGCAGGATTCCTGGCTGGGAACCCACATCTATTAAAAATAGTCGGCGACGAGACCAGTATTATTTATTTCCATGTGGAACGCTGAGAGGGAGGGTGGGTCGGGGAAGCAGGGTAATGGAGTGGTAGAGCGAGAACGTCGTCCTTCCCAGCCATGCGGGGAGCAAGGCGCAAATACCCCTCGTGTTGGAGAGATGCGTCAATGAAACGTCTGCACCCCTTCAGAGACACCTAGTCACCTCCCTTAAAATAAACTGCTTTTTTCATCGTTTTTGTTATTTATCACCCATATAAAGCGGCCTCTGAGTCTCCCGTGGCCTGGGAGTTGGGTCCTCCCTGGATAAACCCTGCTGACTTCAGGAATAGGAACAAGGAGTGGCCAGATGGGTGGGTTCTCACGTCCGTGACCAGAAGTGGCCACAGCCACGCTGTCCCAGTTCGTCCAGCCAGTGCCCTTGCCTCGTTCTTGCATATAGCCAGACAACTCTTCGTAGACTGAAGAATGGTGTCACTAAAACTCCTTCCTGCCCTGATCTCTGACTGTGTTCTAATGAAGCCAGTGACCTTGAGTCTATGGTTTCTTCTGTTGTAATTCATATGAAGTTAAAGCTATGTTTTAAATTTCCTCTTTATCTTTATTTCCCTATTATGGGAGACAGAAAAAAGTGGGGCCTCGTAGATGGACCAATAGATTGACAGAGTTTTTTTTTTTTTTAACACATCTGTTAAAAATGTTTGGGGTGAAAAAGCTGAGGTGGTGATAGGAGTGGGGTTTCGTCTCTTGCCCCCATGTGGCCTCACAGAGACGATATGGTTGTCATAGAAATCCACACCCCAGGACAGCCCTCTGCCCCATTTCCACTCACAAAGAATGGAATCCAGAGCTCTCGCCTGCCTTCTGAACATGAAGGGAACGGCCGAGTTGGTGAGAGGGGAACATTAAGAGTCTTGGCCCAACTGTTGTTAATCTGAGCTGGACATTTATGGAGAGAGTAAATCAACGTCATCTTTTTGGTAGAAATGCCCTTCTGTGGAAGGGGGAAGGGAAGGAGGAAGGGAGGGAGGAAGGGAAGGAGGAAGGAAGAAAACTGAAAGATGAAAGTCCTGTTCTCCTTTTGGGAGCACGAAGTGGTGCTGCCATTTGGAGGGGTCCAGTCAGCGGGGGAAGGGCTTGCAGAGGTAGCCTGGCATTGCCCCCTACAGAGGCTGGCCCAGGCTGCCTGCCAGCTCTGTGCACTCAGGAGCTGAGTGGGACAAGCAGGCAGAGGCTGAAGTTGATCTCGGCATTGCTTTCTAGATCAGTTCCCTGAAACTGCCCTGTTTGGATTGGCCCGAAGCTGCACAGGAGGCCCAGTGAGCTTTCCAGAAGGGAAGCCAGCCCTGGCAGGCGGGCAGGGACCGCGGTGGCGGGGGCTGCTGCCCTCTGCCTTGCCCAGGCTGCGGCAGCTCGTGCGTAAATGGGGCAGCGCCTCCACATCTCTCCTTCCGTCTGCACAAATTGGAAACGACTAACCTTGCCATATTTAGTGCAGCACTAACGGCCACTCGCCTCTAAGGGGTAATCATGCAGGCATAAATTCGGAAAGTTGCTAAGCTATGAGCAGTCTTATGAGCATTAAAAGTGTCCCCTTTGCCAGAAAGGTCGTTCATAACTTGGCTACCCTGCTGATGTACAGCCAGTGATATTGATTGATTAATGTATAAAAGCACCAGATCCATTTGCTCCTATGAAAGGGAATAAAGTACAGTCGACTCTCCCTTTATTTTCACCTCATCCTTTTGTTTGAAGGACATTTTTTTTCCCTTCTCTCTGTTTTGCCAGCTAGGTTTAAGGGGGTTACAAAGAGCCAGTTTCTGCCAAGTAATGTGTTCACAAAGGGAACATTGATTCACATCAGTGTCGCTTGAATTACCCTTAAAGGTTTGCCAAGGAGTTGCTCTTATATTAACCTTCTGTTCGAGAAGGAAGAAATAAATAAATAAGTCATAAAGTCAAACTCGTTGCTTTGCATTTAGTTTTGGACTGAATCTAAAATAATTTCTTCCATGGCCGATCGTGGTGAAAGGCGTTGCATGGAGGATCCCTCGATAGTTTTCAGGCTGTGTGTGTCGGGGTGGGGGATGCGGGTACCAGGGGAAGCGAGCCCACCCCCTGCTGCCCAAGCCCTCCTAGGCACCAGATTGTGGAACAGACACTGAATTTACTTCCAGTGCAGAGATTAGTTCTGATTGGCTGCCTCTCATTCAGGCTGAGATGCTTCAGCCCCTTTTCCATGCTCTCTTAGGCAATTCACACCATCAGGTGGTGGAAACAGCAAGAAAAACCTTCCTCTCTCTTTCTGGAAGATGAAGGATTCTGGTGGGGAAGGCACCTTTGCTTTTTTGCTCCTAGGGGATGAATTCGTTATCCAGTCTTCAGTGTCATCTTCGAATTGCCTAGTTCTTTACAGACCTGGAGGGCAGTAGCCTGAAGTTGGGGGAAAAGAACTCTACTTAAAAAAAAAAAAATCTCAAATTCAATTTCTTTAGTCGTTTTAATTTTTCCATTTCCTGGTAGTCTAAAGAATCTCTTGTTGTGGAAAAACCAACATAGTATTTGTGGTCTCTGAAACCTGAAATGTACCGATGGCCCTGTAATTTGGTGAGCCTTGGGTAGTAAATGGATAGAGCATTTTGCTGACTAATGAGCTCTGTTACTCAGCTTTCGTTCAGTGACTTGATGAGAAATGCCTAGCAAGGTAGCTCAGTGCTAGGCAGGTGTGAGGTGGTCAGTTAGTATTAGCTGGCCATCTTGGATTCTTCGGCATGTGACATGGCCATTATTTTAGAGTTGGAAGCATTTCAAAACAGCGTCTCAAGCAGGCAGAGAAGCCAGGGGAATGTGGAATTATGGAGCATAAGGTAAGGCTGCGCTTAGATCCTAGGGAGGTGCAGTCTACAGCATGGCCTGCAGGTGTCAGTGTGGAGTTCTGTGTCTTAGCTGACCCTGCAGTGCAGTGGACTTGGGAACCTTGAAATGGAAACTGGTCAGGCTGTCTGTCTGTTTTTACAAACCAGGCCCCATCCCCTCACCATCATCTACGTCCTCCCTGGGAATCTGGGCCCTTGGACCCATGTGCATCTTCTGTCTGCCCTGAGCAGCCACCACCCACGTGGTGTAAACGCATCAGGCAAAAAAGTAGATTGCTTTTCTCCCCTCCCAGAGGCAGTTTGGGAGTTTGAAGGTATCTGAGCTCCTGCGAATCCCTCCTAATTAAAAGGGGCCTCTCGGTGAGCTAGCTGTGCTTTGACAGAGACACTGTTGTTCACTGGGGGGCATCAGAAGCCCCCCGCACTGGCATTCCCCTCCCACCAGGTTTTGTGTGACACTTGGGATCATGTCTTCCGTTAAGCTACGGATAGTACAGTGTTACCGATGCCTTCTGGTCTGAACACAGCGCAGGTGCTCGTGTCAGCCTCACTGGCTTCTCCTTCGTTCTGGAGCACCGAGGGGGAACCACAAAACAGGTACGCTGCCTAGCTTCGCCGTCACACATACGCCGTGACATCGGTTTCTTTTCCTTCCTAACAGCCGGAGCTCTAAATGCTCATTTCCCAGCTCACCCCGAGACGCTGGTGCAGTGCTGGCCTGTGTGGGGAGCCGAACTAACTTTATGTAATTGTTTAATTAAAACCTTGGTTTCCTAATTGCAGTCTAAACACAAGCGCCTTTTGTTGATGAAAGGCAACCTCTGTGCTTGTGTTCTCGTGCACAGTGTTTCTTTCCTTTTCTTTTTCCGACTTGAAAATCGACGTTTAAGTTCCCACCATGGGGAAGGCGGCAGGTGACGTGTCCTTGCCGTGGAGCGGATGTTCCAGAGTTCCTTTCGTCGTTCCTTGTCAGCGTCTTGTCCCAGCCGCGGTTGCCTTTTTGATTTCATCTCGCAACAGATCAAATGTGTAAGGCCCTGTCACCTACTGGAATAATCAGAAAACCCGAGGAAAAAAAAACCCATGTTTCTCTGGCGTAAGCATTATTTTCCATATTCCTGGTGCAGGGGCTGAAATATATTTTAACATTTGCTCTCTAAAGGGGAAACCTACCCTGGGTTTCCCGATGACTCTTGGCACTTTTTTTTCCCCCCTCCACCCTCTGCTGAGGCGAGAGGAGCTGGCTCCGAGGACATACCGAGAATAAATGCATTTTCTTTCCTCCGTCTCTGCAGAATAAATTAGACTTTGCCTGACTTAATAAAATGGCTTCATCTCGCTGCCATCTTTCTCCTCTCCAGAGGCTTTTTTCCGCCGTGGCCTGCTCCTCTGTAATGGGTCTCAGCGCCGTGGCTCCTTGTTATTTCACACGCAGGCGTTCACGTGCACGCTCGTGCACACGCTGTTTCACACATGCGCATGCACACCAGCTTTGGGGGATCCTGACGGCTGAAGGTGCGGAAATTTGTCACCAGATCTCATTTTCTCCATTGTCAGGCGTGATGGCTGTAATTGATGGAGAGGTCGGTGCCGTTTGCCGGCCGTCTGCCATTAACCCAGCCTCCCGGAGTTGATGTGACCACAATGTAGAATAGATTTTGGGGGGAAGGGGGGAGAGGCTGAAGATAGGGAATTGCAGCATAAATCTTCTCACTCTGCCCCGGCCCTTCCTCTGTTTAATTGGAACATATTTATCTCTGGGTACGGTGGAGTATTTTGCTGTATCCCCATTGCTCTCAGATGGACTGATGGGAGTTTGTTTGAATTTGGAATGGTTGTTCCATTTGAACCCCCCTCCTTCCCTTAAATTTGTTTTTTAATTTCTATTTCCTAGGTTGATTTTTTTCCCCCTTTTCCATTCTGACACTAATTATGCCAGCCACATTGGGAGCCCTCACTGCTGGGAGGTACCCAGCTAAGTGTTAAGAAGGGTTTTAAAAACAGACTGAACTCTTTCTTAATGAGGCTCAATCGGGCTCTCCTCCGGGTGGTTTTGTTTTGCTGATCTGTCAGTTTTTCAAGGATTTAATTGCACTTTTTTCATATTAGTCTTTGAAATTGGCCTACACAATCCTGCTATAAAATAAATTTTTTTTTTAAGAAAAAGCAAAAAGTTAGTAGCTTTTGTTTTCCCCTCTTTCATTGTCATTTGAGAATTTTATTTTTCACTTTCATCTCTTCGGGGCCATCTTCTGCCAGTCGCTCTTGGGAGCTGGCAATAGTGGAAAACCCAGGAGGGAAGTGACAGGAGCAGGCCATGGGGAGCCTAGACGTCCAGACTCACAGACAATTTCCCATTTCTTGAGCCTTTTATCTTTGGGGTGCTGGGCTTCTGTCTCCTCCTTCTGGTTTGCTTTTTGGCCAGGGGGCAGGGAGGGGCTCTCACAACTGCATTTCTTGAGGCACCAAAGAGACAGATACCATCAAGTGGTGCCAAGCCAGCTAACCAACATCTTGAGTCCTCAACCATGAAGAAAAGAAAGAATCCAAAAGACAGAAGCAGAAGTTGCCAGGCAGGGTTGGGGGAGGAAGCAAGGCCATATCCTTTATGCTATTATCTTTATGGCATAGAAAAACATGCTTGAAGCAATCAGCATGAAATTCTTAATTGCTTCGCTTACTTCTGCTCTCCTCATGGGACAGATTGTGCAAATGCTGGAGCTGCCAGGACCCTCATGTTAGCACACTGTCCCTGCCATGCACACTATTTTTAACTAGTGCTTTGTTTTGCAAAGATGCACAAAGCTTTTTTTTTTCTTTTCAAGGATGCTAATAAACAGCAGAGGCAATAAGGAGAGCAGTTCTAGTCACCCTGACAGCAGCAACACACTTTATTAGGCTGTGCACCCAGTTCCCTCCACCTGCCACCCTGCCTTCTGCTTCCTCTCTTTGGATTTCTTCATTCTTTCCCCTTCACCACGAGTTTTGGCTTGAAAAAAAAATTTTTTTTTTTAATTTTAACTTTTGCCTCTGAGTTTATCCTGTGAACAAACCCACTTCCCATTCCCCCTTACCCACTCCTCTGAATCTGATTTGCATCCCTCTAGTCCTCTCTCTTCTGATGTGTAGCTTCCTCTTTGAGATTTCCAGTCCCCTCTCCTGAGGCCATAAAATCCAAGAACCAGATCTCGGAGATTTCAAAATAAAATAAAAGTAAACTCTGCTTAAAAAACACTTTAGCAGGAAAGCCAGGCTAATTGTAAATCAATGGGTCTTAAAATGCAGCATCGATCTCCAGTTAGAAGTTTGAAGGGGAAAGCAGTAATTACTGCACCAGAAGGTAGTTTTCCTCTTAGTAAGTTCTGGGCAGAAAGAAGGCTCATTAGGGCAGCACTTCGGAATCTGAGTAATTAGTTTAAAAAGTACTTTTGTGGTGTTATTCCCTTAGCTAGAAATTATCGGAGTCTTCACAGATTTATAGCTCAATTCTGATAAGATTTGATTTATGGTTGTGTTTGGTGTGGAGGATCTGGTTCTTCACCCAGGTGAAGATTCAGGAAAGCGTGGATCAGAGTCTTGGGGATGAAGAGCTTTGTAGAGGGGGCGGGACTTGATTCTTTAATGATTCCTGCTGTCGGCTGATAGTATTGAACGTGGCCAATATGAACCCTAGCGTGGCAGCCCTGTTAGACCACCCAGGGCCAACCTCTGGTGAGCAAGCGTATACTCAGTTAAAG
Source organism: Macroglossus sobrinus (assembly GCA_004027375.1). Lineage (NCBI taxonomy): Eukaryota > Metazoa > Chordata > Mammalia > Chiroptera > Pteropodidae > Macroglossus > Macroglossus sobrinus. The sequence continues at coordinate 243,224 of PVKZ01002270.1, forward strand.
AGGAGAGTGGCTTGTCCAAGTGCATGTTGCCATGATGGTTCGGTGACAAGATGTAACACAGTCACCGTATTGTCACCAGTGAGTCTGCTGGAAGGTAGATTCCATGAGGGCAGGAATGTGTCCTCGTCTGATTAGATCCTCAGGGCCTGGAACCCAGGAGGTGCCAAACACACAGAGATATGTTTCACGACTTAGTGAAACATAAACGAGGGAGTAGACACCTCCTCTTTTCTGTCGTAGAGCTTCTAAGCTCTTGTCCTTGGGGAAGAAAATATGCCACGAGCGTTTTCTGTCTGGGCAAATGATCGGAGCAAGGACAGCTGCCATTCCGAGCCTTCACCACGGTAGACGAAGTAGGAGGCCCTGTCATAAAGGGACTGGGTTTTGCTCCCATAGGAAGTCTTCGAGAGACTGACTGTTCTTCATTTTTTATTGTAAAGAAAATATGCAACATTAAACAATACTTTTAAATCAACTATGATTGAACCACCGTGGCACAGCTGTCTCCGTTTTGGCACATTATCTTCACGTGCCAGGGGAGTATTAATAGCAGGTTAAATGTGCCTAATGGTGCTTTGTTAACTTAGAGCTGTGCGTTTTTAGGTTCTTACCAGAAACTTTCGTTGTCCGTGAAGTTTCAGAAGAGTGCACTCTGCTTTAATCCAGAACTGTACATCGGATGAAACGACGGTTTCTAAACTTTAATTAGAAAGTTTTTTTCTGAAAAAAAATCGAATTTGAACCTCTTATATAAAAAATTTTTTAAAAACAGCTTTATAACTAATAATTTTAGGAATTCACATTTGTAACAATTACGTATCAGATTTGTAATAGACTAAAGCAGAGTCAATCAACATTTTGGTCAAAATTAAGAGTTATGGAAAGTAGTCAGATAGCACGGACTAAGATTCTGCTTTGTTTATATATTTTGGTCTGTTTCCGTAATGATACAGATCTCATTCATGTAGAAGTTGTTCCAAATGGCAAGGGTTTTTGCGGGATGCCCTGCAATCTCTGATGAGTCTTCAGTTAAGTAGAAATGGCAGAAGTTGTTTTCTTCTGAGATCTACACTGAAACTAGTGAATTTGGCCATGCAAGTTAATGCCCTGGCCTCCAGTGTATTAAATTGTGGCCTGTATCACATTTGAGTATGCTTAATTATTACAGCATTTAACAATAACCAGTAATTTAATAACCAATGTAGAATGAAATTGGAATCAAACTCTGTAGCACCCCTGCAGCAAGCATTGCGGGGCTCCCCAGGGAGTGGTTTGGACACCTTGGTCCCCCAGGAATTCTGCCCTGGACATACACTGGGATTCTCGCCTTTGGAAGAACCGAAGGCTGCTCTTGCTGGAAAAATCACAGTGGTGTTGAGTGGCTGCTGAAGGGCAGCCATCATCTGGGCATCTCCCTGTCACCTGCATTGGGTGACGACTGTGTGGAACATGCAGCCTTTTGTTCCATGCGAAGGGCGGCTTACCAGGTTGAGGAGGCCTTGGCCTCCCCTCTGAGACCTCTTGCCCCTTCTCTCTGCTGTCTGACAGGCACTACCCTGAAAGAGTGTCATCTGGCTGGGGTGTCGCTCTCTCTGGCTCCTGCCTTGATCTGTTTATGACTCGCCTCTGTCCTGTGAATACGAAAGTACTGAAAGTCCACGCGGAAAAATGTCACTTTCTATTTCTAAATGAGAGGAAATATTTCCACTGTTTATCCTAGAGGCCCAAGCAGTGTTTTCAAACACTGAGAATTATGTCCCCAAGCCGCGGCCTCACGGGCCTCCTGTGCTCTGTCACTGCTCTACCAAAAGCTGCTTTTGTCCCTACCCTCCATCTGCTTTTCACCAATTCTTGTTGCCTATCCCCTCTCTTCTTGAGTCAAATGTTTGTGCTTGCAAAGTTTATTAATAGCACCAGCACTGCTGGGTGGAGTAGTGATTTTATTCTCTTTTTAAAATTTAATTTATTTTTGGCTTTTAGGAAAAAATCTGGAATAATATTTCAAGCTGCTCCTTTTTGGGGCAAACTCCCAGTCATGCTTTTAAAGCACGTCTTGGGGGCCAGGCATTCCCCACGCACCCTCCCAAAGCCGTAAGCATTTCAGCTCACACCCTTGGCGGTGGTGTAAATAACCCGGTGTTCCCTAGCTGTTGGTAGGATAGAGCTCTGTATCCATGGTTCTGTGGGTCTGCCCCATACCCCTAGTCCCCGAGCCTTTTCTACAACAACCTACCTGAAGCCACATTGCTGCCCATTGAAAACTTTTCCCCAACTGTGACTTTACAGTGACATGAGTGCCATTGAAGCAGTTTATTGTAGGCATGCCCACGAACATTAGAATGCCACTCCTGTGCATAGCTTTCCTGGTGGCAGTAGTGGCCTGGTGGTTCCTCATCCATACTGTGGGTTTGGATTTCAGATAGGCAGGTAGCGTTTTCACTTGGGGTCCACCCGCTGGAGGCACCAAGTGTGGTGGATGCCTTTACGTGTAGTCCGCAGGTACGACTGTGGATCAGGAGGCTGGGTCTGGGACGGCTTCCCCAGGTGGCAGAGGGCTGATCACTGGGGTCTGTGTTTTCGCGCCGGTCCCATCATC
>PVKZ01002271.1:0-245401 GCA_004027375.1 Macroglossus sobrinus
TTTTTTTTAAATTATTATTATTATTAAACAAGTACTTCCTGCAAATGCTGTCACATATAGCAATAACCAGAGTGGTCCTCGAATGCATTCATTCAACCAGTGGATTCAATATTCAAGACAAAACCTGCCTACGCTAAAATATAACAAAATCAATAAAATAGTAAAAGCTGACAATAACTGAGCAGTTGCTAAGTGACAGACATTGTGTTGAGCCCTTTATTTACATTCTGTTCCTTAAATTCTCACGACGATCCTGTGAGTTAGGTTTGACTCTTTCCTCATTCTACACATGAGGACATTTTTTAAAGGATAAGTCATTTGTTCAAGGAAGTGGCGGTGTGCATTTGAACTCAGACCTGTCTTACTCAAAGCCCAAGCTCTTGTAAACTTCCGGTGTCTTTTGAGCAAAACCAGAAACAAGGTGGGGTGGGGGTGGGGAAAGATAGGAAATCACGCTAGCTGCCAAGTCTCAAGGGATATAGGAGTAGAAGAGAAAATTACTGAGGACTAGTAACTAACTGCAAAAGAATGACACCACCTTATAAAAGAATGCCACAATAAATTGTCACATAAGCACTACTAGAATAAACCAAAGTACATGAAAATCAATTCACCAAACGTTGATTGAGTGAGCTCTGAGTTAATCACTGAGCTGGATCCTGGCAGTGCAATTTCTTTGTGTATGTAATATAATATACTCAGAAATGAAGAATTTGTTGAAGATTCACTACCAAACTGGAGGTCCTTTGCTATCCTGAGAACATTCAATAATCATTTTCTTAGAGGAAATTACTTGTTATACTTTGGCATTTTCAGTAGAGGGCACTAGGTGATCGAGATAGTTTTGAACTTCAGTTTATCAAAAGTTCACGGGAGCATCTTTCAGAACTGCATAGTCATGATTTCAAAAAGTATATCAAGTGTTTCAAAAACGGAATAAGCCATGAACCAAAAGAAAGATGTGTGATATATGAATATCAGTAAGATCACTAAGGTCAATATTCTAGATGTTTGCATGATGACAGATTTTTTTTTTTGAGTGATTCTATTTATAAAATGATTTCCATTACTTATTTGCAAGTCTCTATTAGCGTCACTAGGAAAGACGAGTTTAACATAGCACTTATGAAAGAGCTGGCTTAGGTGGTAGAATAAAAATTGGGCCACAAGTCAAAAAGCTAGAATTTGGGAGGCTCACCCCTCGCACCCAGTTGCCTTATGCTAATTACGTGGCCTGGGAGAAAACATCGCCTCCATAAAACAAGAACAGGATGCCATATAGAAAGAACATTCAAGATACAAACAAGCAAGCAAAACAAAACTAAAAAAGTCAGCTCTTGGAAATGAACATTTGGAGAACTTAAAGACAACATTCAATATCTGGAAGACGATGCTGTGAAAAAAATAAGTAGAGCAAAGAGCAAAACAGCAGAGATAAAAATGGGAGGAGGGAGAAGAATTAGAGGACTAATCTCGATGGACCAACATCCAAAGAACCAAAGTTTCAGAAAGCGAGAACAGAGAAGACGAAACAGTGGAATTGATCAATGGACATATTCAAATTGAATTGAAAGATGTGAGTTTCCAGATTGAAAATGCTTATGGAGGGTGCAGCCCAACAGCTACAAACAGAGCCATGAGAAGGCACATCACGAACTTTCAGAAACCTGAAGACAATGAACAATCCTCTGAGCTTCTAGAGGTAAAAGCAGGACATCTGTGGTGGGCAGAATTCTCACTGCAGGATTTCCTCATCCCCTGTGAACTTGTGTACTATGGGTATGATAGATTTCACCCTCATCCATACTAAAACTACCATGTTAGTTCCAAACCTTATAAAACTTTTTTTTCTCTTTAGAGGCATATATATCTTTGGTGAAAATAAACAATTAAAAAAAAGGTAGTCAAAGGGATCTCTCCAAATTAGATGTAAATGGCTTTTTGAGAAGAAAAACAGCAGCAGTAAAACGAATGCTGGATTGGTTCTTGCCTATTTTACCGCTGTGCAAAACAACGTTCTGGACTCCCTCTGTGAGTCAGGAGAGGAGTCTGTGAGGTCGTGTAAGGACCTTCATGGAAATCACACTCGTGACCTTGGTTGGCACTGCTTTGCCATGCCCTGCCCCACTGAGCTGATAGGCTCAGAGAGAACGCTGAAACCAGAGATTTTTTAAAAGACTATTTCTCCACATTTTGCTATTCCTGTTGATGATCATCTTCACAAATAATCAAAAAATTATATTTTTTGAGAGTTTTTACACTTTTACACAGGTCCTTGTTGAACATGGTAGTTGGATCGTATGAATTTATTGTCTCTCCTGCCAAAGACTGACCTAAAATTAAGAGAATGGGAGAAGAAACAGCAGCATAAGAAATTTCAACAAGCTTTTGAAAACCTGACATCAGATGAAGTAGTAACTGATTCTGCAAGACAGACTGAATAGCCCCAGGAAAAAAATACTTTGCGAGGCCTCCAGTGAAAGGCTGGCTTCCACCTAATTGCCCTAAACTAACTGAACAGAACAAAGGGACCCAGAAAAGTCAGAGATAACATAAGAAGAAAACTTTTGAAAACTTAAAACTTTCAGAGAGGTAAGAGGTTATATGATCCCTTCAAAGCAAAACAAAACAGAACACCATAAAAAAGAGAGAACACAGAAGATGTCTTAGAAATTTAAAATATAGGAGTCAAATGAGTGATGTGATTGGAAGAGTTGGGAGACAAAGTTGATGAACTCTTCTGGAAAGCGGAAAAAGTTAGAAAGTAAAAGAGAGAAGTTGATCCCGAAAGCCAAAATCCAAGTTGTAGAATTCCTGCCAAAAGGGAGAGTAAAGAGAGGTAAGTAAACTATCAGAACAATGCTAGGAAATTCCCCACACCCAAATGACAGTAGTCTATATGTTGAAAAATAATAAGGTGATATAAAATACTAAAACCCCTGGAGAGATGACCGACTGAAAGAAACATTCACACAAAGGTGTGTCACTGAGATATTTAAAAACCATGGATAAGGAGAAGATTCTTAAAGTTTCCAGAGCGGAACAATCTCCAGATTCGAAGGAGAAAGAAAGAGAATGGCATGAAAATTCTATTATCAGGACTGAATGCCCGAAGATAAGGGAGCATGCTTTCAGAATTCTGAGGAAAAAAAATACTTTGCAAAGCAGAAGATAGATTAAAGAAATGTTCAGGTATTCAAGGACCCAGAAAACTTATTTTCTTTTCCTCTTTCTCTAGATTTTACTCAGGATGTACTCCAACAAAAACCAGATGTGGATCAAGACATAGGAAGACATAGAATCCATGAAAGTTCAGTACAGCACCAAAGAAGCAGTCTGGGAGAGCGACCAACACAGACTGAACCAAGAGAGAGGCTTCCACGTACGAGTCCCTAGGGAAATAAGGAAACTGATGGTTTTTCTGTTGCACATCAGTATTTGGGGAATGCTGGTGGATTATGACTCAGTTTGAACCGATGCAAAAATCTGTTAATCCTTTAATTTTTAATTTTTGTTTTATTTAAAAGTATTCTAGAAGTGCAAAAAAAAAAAAAGAAAGGAATATAATGATAGTACAGTTTGGAATTCTGAAGTGAACAATATTTACATAGACATAAACACAGATTAATTGAACTAAAAATTATGGCATAATTACTTTAGACACATGGAGAGTAGGTGAAGGGACTATAAAAAAGACTTAATTCACTTGTAAATTTCACAGTCACGGATTTGTCTGTTTTTGTCACCTCTGGCATCCCCAGTACGAAAAGCAGACTCTGGCACACAGTAGGTGCTCAACTGATATCTGATTTACTATCATCTACCATACCAAGGAAGTCAACAGATGGTATCCAAAATGGCGAACCAAGCAGCAGCTCTGTAAGGATATCATCTAGGAATACATAGATGGATTTGGATATATACACATACAAAGAAACAGCTAAAATGACATAAAAGAAAAAAGTAATTGTTTCTGAGACAATCACTAGGAGTTAGTCTGAAGATATGGGGCCAGAAACTACTGTTTGTCTTTATAACTTGTTTGGTGCTCTTGGATATTTTTTAAATTATGTGTATGTAATAAATATTTTGATTACATTTTTAAACGCAGACTGATAAAGGTTTAAAATAAAACGATTTTCGGTAATAAAATGTTTTTCAAAGAAAGTACTGAGCAAGAAATAGAAGCTGGTCACAACGTGATCATGAGTCCTTTATTAAGAAACATATGCCAAACAAACTCTCGCTTGCTGTCTGGGCACCTTGATAACTGATTTGTTAGAAAAGGTAAGGATGACTGAGCCAATAAGATTCAAGTTTAAATGCACTGCCCTCGAAGGCACGAGCTGACCATGGATTTAAAGAAAGCTTTAATGGTGATTTATCTTGCACAGCTTTTGATTTAACCTAATATTATGATAGTGGGCAAGGTTAAATGATGCCTTGCTATGCAATTATGGCTATTTAAAAGTCTTATATTGCTGAGCAAATGGTATATTTATTTATTTGGTCATGCGAAGAGATCTAGGGTTCTTTGAAATGGAGCGAATGCAAGTGGGACGATGAATCCCTTAGCTTTAATGCTAAAACTTTAATAATTCTCAAGGGTTTCTTACCTGCTCCTCCCCATCCCGCCCTCAGATTGGAATGTTTGCCACTTTCTTTCCTCTTCTAATATTTGTAACTCATGTCTTTTGAGTTGAACTTTACGAGGTCCTTGCACAAAGCAGGAACTTTAGGATCAGGTAATGGATGACGCTGAAGATCCTGCTGCCAGCTCACCTTACGTCTGCGAGTCAATTCTCTCTCCAAGCCTCAGTTTCTGCAGCTTGAAAACGGGGATACTGTTACTTACCATATCACGTCGCCGATGACATTAAAGAAGAGATCAGTATATAGGTTCTGTTATTGGATTTTATGACACGTTTTTCTCATCTTCCCATAGGTTTACTTTATGACGGGTATATGTTTATTTATTTTATGAAGTCAATTAAAATGAATTAAAGTTTGGCTTTCAGGACTCCAGGAAGCCCTCTGATGTGGCTGTGCTGTCGCCAAACCAAGGCTCTGGGACTTAGATGCACAGTGATCATGTTTAAGAGGAACCAAGGTGGGAACTGTCAGTGAAGTGATGGGTGCAAAGGGTCTTCATTATATCTTTCTGCCTTTTTTGTATATATTTGAACATTGCTAAGCTAAAACAGCTAACACACAGGTGGGCTCCTGATAAAGGAAAAGGTGTTAAACCAGTTTCCCTGAGCAAATATTTGTTGGTATAGATGCTCGATTATAAATTATTTTCCAATGTAAATTCAATTCTTGTTTTTGTTTATATTACACAGAGCAGCCTACGCGACAATAATGAAGATCTACTCTCTCCTTAGCTAAGTGGGACCTTGCCCGGCCACACACCTGAAGGAGAGACCCTCCAGGGAAATCCAGGGAGGAAGTCAAATGTCCTTGAGTCAGCCTGTAGAACTTTCTCTGCGCTGACACCAAATCAAAGCTTCCGCTCAGGACTAGGATTGTTTTGTTGCCTAAGCGCTTGGGAGAGACAATAAGACGAGGGTGTAGCTATTAATGGACTCCAGCACTTCCTTCTTTTCTGGTGATGTTTATTGCAAAAGTCCAAGTGTTGCTTGTGGAAACCGAGATAAGTCATTATTTGGATTATTCTCCTCCCTGAAACTCCACTGGTGGCTTTAGTTAAATAAAAAGAATATACGATCCTGCCTTTCCTGCTCTAAACTGTTTGACCGGGTTGTTTGTACATGAGGTTATGCCAAGCCCGGTCTTCCCTACAAAGGCTGTGTTTTGCTCGTCCTTCAGGTGATTCATCTACTATATACACATAAAAATTATAGTTCACAAGGTTGTTGGAAGAATTAATTAACGTTTGCTGTGCACTTTATGATCCTCGGATAAAAGGCACCAAGGAAATGCGATGTGTCCACAGAAAATAATCACACCAGTCCACACTGTAAACAATATTGGGATCTTTTTGAATGAAAAGTGGAGTATTAACTTCAAGTTATTTTTATTAGTGTTTGCAGAAGAATCAAAGCAGTATTTGGAGGGACAATGAAATGAGAGATTTGTAGGTGAACACATAACTAAAAGGCAATAGACAATACTTCTACATGTGGTAGGGGGAAGACAGTTCAAAGGAAGAGAAGGGAGGGAGGGAGGAAAACCTGGGTAAACATAAAAATCTGTGGACACAGGAGAGCCTGAGAATTATTTTGAGAAACCTGCACGTTATTTTGAACCCATCCTTCTGTTTCATTCCCCTGACCGTGAAGGCCGAAGATCTCCTCCCAGAGAGCAGTTCCTCCCGTCCCCTGCCACCTGCCCCACCCCGACTGGATCCCTCGGCGTCTCAGACTGGATTTCCACAGCAGCCACCCACCGGCCATGCTGGACGCTGACACCGAACTCATCCCATCTGAACTCTGATCAGCTTTAAAGCTCACAGCCATCTTTCCCTTTTTTGACCTTTTTTGGTATCTGGGCACCAAGAGTTTGTGCCACGAACTTTCGTGTTGTTCTTACTATACGATGAGGTTGTAACCTCCTGGAGGACAAGGACTGTTCTTTTTTTTTTTTAACACCTACAGCACCTGGCCTTCCTAGGTGGTCTCCCATCCAAGGACTAACCAGGCCCGACCCTGCTTAGCGTCCGAGATCAGACGTGGTCCGGTGCGTTCAGGGTGGCATGGCCATAGACAGGACTGTTTTTGACACACACTTTTTCATGGCACAGAGGGAAGCACTTACAAGCAACACAGTACATGTGTGCCTGATCGGTCGATCACAACCGTGGGCTCTGCCGTCTCCCTTTTCAACCAGGATGGAGGGGCCCGTGAGAAGCCCCGGCTTTGGAACCGAGCTGAATGAGAATTCCACCTCTGCCTCTGCCGCTTCCATCACACCTCTGTTGCCTGAGTGTGGGTGAGATTTTTCTTTTCCAACACTTAGAGAGCCAGCAAGACCAAAGCAAGACATGTCCCTGCAGCCCCTGACCCGTGGAGGAAGATGTCACATCTGGCAGCAGGGGCCATGGGCTGTGTGCGCTGGCATGGGAGAGGAATGCTTCCTTCACCAGCCACATCCGCTGCCCAACGGAAATGTCACCCCTCAAGTTTTCAACACCCCCTTGCTACGATTCTAGTCTCGCTTTCTGGTTTTCCAGATGCCCCGATCCCAGGAAGAGCGAGTCCCACAGAGAGGGGAAGAGATTCCAGATGCCAGAAAGGACTAGATCACAGGACACTGCGGCTGTGTATCAGTGTCTTATGAGTTTGCTCAGGGTGGATGGCCTTCAAGACACTCCTCACCTTTAAGCAATGGAGAAAACTCCATTTATGAAAAAACCTAAGGAACAGTCACTGGATGGTGGCGACCCTGCCAATTCTCCTGCCAAAGAGGGCCTGCCAGAACAGCCAACTGCTAAGCCATGCTCCCAACTTCGTCCCCCAGACTGCTACACACTTCTGCTTGTCAACCATCCGTCCCGATTTGGGTTACACCAGAGAAGCCTTGCAGTCCAGCGAATGATCGAGAAGGTAGGCTGCAAAGATGGGTGGCCTTGGTGTGAAGCCTGATTCTGTTGTTTACTAAGTTACCCTCCGGTGCCTGCATTTCCTCATGAAATAAGATGCTAATTGCATCTTATTTCTACTTACAACAATGTCACGAGACGCTACATATGTACAATGCTTCAAACAGTACCCAGCCTGTAAGTCTTCATTAAATAATAATCACACAAGTCCCAGGTAGGACTATGATCCAATTAGTTTAGCCCCAGTCTGTTGATTCATTCTGGTAAAATAGGAGGAATAATTTAAAGGACTGGTTTAAAGTTTGTGAATATTTACTTCCCCATTTTCATCCGTTTCTTTGGACCACAAATGTTGCCCCATAGCAATTACCAGTAATTCCTTAAAATCAAAAAGGGCCTCTGGGCTTTTTTCCTGAGGTCGCTGAAGCAGTAGTTTCTCAGTCTTGAAGGGAGAAACATAGATATGGGAGGTATGCAGAAACCCGAGGGTGAAAGGTCTCCAGAGACATCACTGGATCTCAAGCAATGCTCTACATCTGTCTCCTTTGGAACCAGAGCTTCTGACTTAACTAAAGGTTGGTTTGACATTTGCTCTCAGCCATATAAGGAGACTGTCTTCACTTTTTCAGTAGGTAAAGTTATTTGTAATACAAGTAAGCTCTTAGTTAATACACAAGCATGAGCAAGACCATAGACACTCTCCTAGGAGACCGAAACACACTGGATCCAATATATCCTCCAGAACACTGAAGGAATTCTTCAAAAATTCACCTCCGACCTTCGACAACTATTTCTGAGTCTTCAACATCTTTTGAAGGTTCAAAACCCAACTGATCCTTTGGTCTGATTCCCAAATCTCTACTGAGAATACCTGAAAATATGTTTTCTCAGAGCCAAGTGTACTGGGTGGGTTTTCTTCCCACACTGTTTGGTGGCCCAGCTTAAGAGTCCAGATTCTGGTGCCAGCTGTCCAAACTCAACTCCCAGTTCTTCTACTTTTCTGATGAGTGACCTCAGGGCCAGCAACTTGACCTTTCTCTTTCCTCCATTTCCTCATTTGTAAAAGAGAGATTATGATAATAATACCCATTTATAAGTCTGTCATGAGAATTAAATACATCAGTACCTTTAGAACAATGCCTGACACGGTAAGCACCCTATTAACATCGGTTGTTATTGTGACATTTGTTGGCATTTATTGAATTATCTCAAAATGAGTTTGAATACATCTTACCTAAAAGGCTAGGTGCGGTGAGCAGATGAGTTTTAAAAACAGGATAGCATGGGTTTACCTGCCTGGCCCTCTGCTTCTGATCCCATGTGGTCTAGGAGAAGCTTCTAATCAAGGTCCTCATTTTCCCAACCACAAGTGTGGGCACACGCCACAGTTTGGGCCAATTCCTTCCTCTCTGGGACTTCCCTGCACGTGGCGCTGGGGATGTGGTGCAGAGGAAGGAGGCTTCTCACTTTGCATTATGAACTGTAAGAATGTGCCCTGGGACTGCCAGCCACATCCTCCCTGCCCTTTCTGCTACAGACGAGGACGATGCCATAAAAGGGGGGCAGGGAGCCCCAAGAGATGCAGAGAGAACAAATCTCTCCCCGCCGAAATAATCCAGCAGGGTCGCAGGCATCACAGCCAGAGAATTCACCCCACGCGCTGTCTGGCTCTGAACTCCTCGCCCATACTGTTCCCATAAATACTCTTCAGCAATCATTTATGTTAAAATATATATACCCAAACTCCTGCGCACCAATCTAATCTGAAAAAGCAAAATGATGTTTAGAGACTTGCTTGCAAACCTGCCCCTAAATGAAATATATTTCTGAATTAAGTCTATCTGAGTTCTTTTGAGATCACATGACGAGGCAAATCCAATTTATAATCTGCAAAAGCTGCTCGAGGAATCAAGAAACTCCCTTGATGACAGGATTTTTAAATCTTTAAAAAATAATAGTATCTTTTTCAAGTTGCAGTAAAAACACTAATTTACATCTTAACCATGTCTAAGTGTTTAGTTCATTGGTTGGTGCTCACGACATTCTCGTTGTTGTGGAACAGATCTCTAGAACTTTTTCATCTGACGAAACTGAAACTCTGCACCCATTAGCACTCCCAAATGTCCCCTCTCCCCCACCTGGAAAGCACCATCCACTCTGCGTTTCCATGAATTTGATGACTCTATACACCTCATGTAAGTGGAACACACAGTATTTGCCCTTGTGTGGCTGGCATCATGTCCTCCTGGTTCATTTGCGTTGCAGTATAAGACAGGATTTCCTTCCTTTTCAAGGCTGAATAATATTCCATTATGTGTATATATCACATTTCCTTGATCCAATCATCAGGAGGCGGACATTTGGGTTGCTTCCCATCCTGTCTATTGTGGACAATGCTGCAATGAACGTGGGTGTGCAAATACTTCTTCGAGATTCTGCTTTCAATTCTTTTGAATATTTACCCACGAGTGGGATGGCTAGGTCATAGATATTTTGATTTTTTAAGAAACTGCCAAACCTTTTTCCAAAGCATTTTGCATTCTCACTAACAACACACGAGAGTACTAATTGGTCCACATCCTTGCAAACATTGTGTGTAGCCAGTCTGAAAACATCAGCTTTTAAGTTAATGTCTAGTAGAAGAGGTAAACCTAATCCAAGTAGTGAGCAGAGAGATAAGAGAAAAACCAGGTGAGATTTTATAAGAAGGCAGAGGAAGAGGTTTCTAGAAAGAGAGACTGACCGAGGTCTCATGAACTATTACTCTGCCTCCAATACATTTTCCACTCCATAATCAGAGAGTAATCTTTCAACAAGCAAATTTTACTTTGTCTCTCCTTAGCCTTTCTGATCTCATATAAACAGATTTAGCAAATAAAAATACAGGCTGCCTAGTCTACGGCCATGCCACCCTGAACACACCCAATCTCGTCTTATCTCGGAAACTAAGCAGGGTCGGGCCTGGTTAGTACTTGGATGGAAGACTACCTAGGAAGACCAGGTGCTCTAGGCATTTAAAAAAATATACAGGACGCCCAGTTAAATTTATATTTTATATAAGCAACAGATCATTCTTTTCAGCATATGTTTTACTCAACAGTTGAGATATATGTATACTCAAATATTGTTGTTTACCTGAAATATAAATTTCATGGATAAATATATATCTGACATATAAATGTAATTTCATATTCTATAATTTATCTGGCAAATCTGTCTTCAAAATAAAGTTCAAAATCCCACTTTGGGCTCTACTGCCCACCTGCCTAACTCTGCAGCTTCTTTCCTTGGGTGCCTCTGAATCTCTGTACTTACTTCATCCAAACTGGATTTCTGTTAGTTCCTTAAACACACCACACTTCTTCCTACCTCTGTGTATTTGCAGAACAGCTCAGGACATGTGCTGTTCTCTCTGCTTGAAACATTTTGCTATCTCTTTGTTTAGTGCATTTCTCCCCATCCTGCAGTTTTCAGCCTAAATGTCACTTCCTTGAGGAATCCTCCTCTGTTCATCTCAGACTAGGCCAGTTGTCACTATCAAATATGCCTTGGACTTTGGCCTTCGGACATGTGGTTATGTAACTAATTATAAGTTTTCTATCTTTCCTGCTGACCTGTAAGCTCTCCCAAGGAAGAGATTCTGCCTGTCTTGTTCACTACTACACCACCACGGCAGAGTGACTGGCACATAACAGGTTATCAAATATTTATTGTGATTGTTCGTGAAAAGTGGATGCAAATTAATTTTGGTCTGTTTGGTTGAGGATATTTATATGTCATCATTTGAGGACATCTCAGACTACATTAGATATTGCAGAAATGAGGTTACAAATCACTGCAAAAAAGAATCATAAATGAACACCTCAGTGTTGTAGTTGAAATATTTTGGCAAAAATTTTTAAAAAGAATCCTGTTTCTATGTTATTTTAGCAAGGAGGGCTCTGATTGCCCCGAATGAAATCCTTGATTAGGAAGATTCTCATTAGCAAAAGGAATTCAAGAAAAAAGTAAAAAGCACTTTGCATTTGTAATAACTCTCAGCCAAAGAGAGATATATTTGGAACTTTCCCCCTTGAGAAATCTGTGCAATATTCATTTTTAATGCAGACACTAAACGTTCTTGGCAGAATGAATAAAAAAAATTAAATCAAAAGCTTAGGAGAAGTGCTTATTATTTGGGTATATTCAGTGAACTGAGTTCACAAAAGGAAATGTAATTGAAGACACCTTCACTTCAGTGACATGGATATAGATATATTCTTAAGTTTTGCAACTCTAATGACGGGTCATAAAAATCGAGGCCCAAAGGAAAAAAAAAATAAAGGGAAAATATATAAGAAATGGGAAAATATATTATTTCTTCACTCTTCCCCTTATGTTAACCTATCTCAGTGGCTAACTAAAGCAGAAAAGGAATTTTCTGGAAGAACACTGAGAGACTTGCAATTTGGATGGTAAGGAAGGGAGTTGATGGAAGCTAGATGGCCAGAATCACAGCTAACGTCAGTCCGGAAACGGCCTGGTAAGGGTACCACCACCACCACCAGTGGAGGCCTGACATCACACCAGGGATTGCTGCCACTGCCCACCAGACTCTGGTACCACAGATGCAAGTGGAATAAATTCTACTTACTTCTGTGTAACTCACTCCGGATTCAAAGTCTCAAGTAAGAGGAGGCAGTCTATCAAGAAACTCAGATCACTCTCCCTCAGTCTCAGGTTGCCGTGGTGGTGGGCAGCAGGCGGAAGTCACAAAGCAAGTATCTGGACTTTTGGTCCCTGTTGTGGGAAAAGAGATCCTGCTGCTCACACGAATTCACAAATGGAAAATTCCCAAACAGTGTAAGGATGAGAGAGTAAGAGGCTGGACAGCCAACAATTATAACTATTCATTATTATATGGCCATCTTTCAGGGATATGAGGAGATGTAAGAGAATGTTTGCCCTATCCAATAGCTACTATTACATCATTTCTACAATTTCAGGCAATAGGTTACTAAATTAGCAATCACTTGATTTAAACATAACCACACGCACATGCACGTGGAGACACACACACACACACACACACACACACACACACACACACTGATCCTCTGCCTTTTCTTCTAAGTTTACGAGTATTCCTGTTGCGAAAGGGAAATGTTTTTCTTTGTTCCAGGTTAAATAAGAAAATGGTCACAGGTGTCATTAAATTGCAACTATAACACAGTCCACAACCTGAGGATAAATCAGACAGTAATGCAATTTAACGAAGAAATGACAATGAGAGAAGGCAAATTCAGCCACGTAGAGAACCGGGAAGTCCGAGTGAAATGACCCCTTTTAAAGGATGCTCCTTTTCAGCCTCTTGCTGAAAAGGAGGGGCCAGTTGGGGGCACTGTTCTCTTTATACTGGCCCGTGAACGAACCTCTGTGCTATTATTTTATCTTATCTGACATTTGTATATCGAGAGTATTAGGAAAATCTGCCCACCTCTGAACTGGGTTTCACATTTAGTCTTGTACGATCATCTGTTTATACATGGCAATTACTCATTCAGAAATGCTTATAAATATTATGTCTGTCCTGTTGTTGTTTTAGATTGCTACATTCCTTGGAAGGCAGGAGCTCCGTCTATTTAACTAATTGTGTTTAACACCAAACATTGCTCATTACTTGTAAGGCTTTTGATGCTGCTGTCGAACATAATAATAAAATATTTTCCCTGGCCATAGAAAATATGATCTCTCTTCATATAAAACATGGTTGGCGAACAACGGTCTGGAGTCAAGCCCAGCTCACCATCTCTTTTTTGTCTGTTTTTGGCAAATAAAGTTTTATTGAAACACAGTCACGTTCATTTGTTTACATACTGCCTGTGACTGTTTTCCTGCTACAATGGCAAAATGGAGTAGTTGTGACTGAGACCGTATGGCCCACAAAGCCTAAAATATTTATTATCTGGCCATTTACCAAAAAAGCTTGCTGATCATTGGCCTACCTCAGAGGTTCTTACCGCGGATGGTAGGATGTGATTGCCTGTCACATCTCCAAAAAGTAAAGATCCCCGGCCCCATACCAACACCCTAAATCAGAATCTCTAGGGTCAGAGCTGGAGATACATAGTTTTTAAAAGTTCACAGCAAAACTAAGAATCACTAGCCTAACGTAGCACGCAGTACCTAGTATAATTTTAATAACTCATTCATTGAGTGTCTGATAGATGTCAGACATTGTACTTGATCTACATGCATTTTTTAAAATTTAATCTCCATAACAACCATCTTAGATACATTTCATAATCCTTATAGTGCAGGAAATTGAAGCTTTCTAAGCTTAACTCACAGAGACTCACACAGCTGGTAAGTGGTAGGGCTTGGGTTGTCTGTCTCTTCCTGTCCAAGGTTGACAACAGAGGACAAGGAAGCAGGTAGAGAAGGCATCGGACTCTTCTCTCCTGAGATTTGCTTTTCCTCGGCAGGGTATGTCCCATTATGGATGTTACACTGGCCTGCATGAGAACAACCGGCCTGTGTATGGCTACAGAAGGTAGCACAGCTGAGAGAAGACTGGAACATTCGAGTAAGACTTTATTCAAACACAGAGGATAAAGGGGAAATAAACTCATGGAGCCATGTGAAGCTGAATGTTCACCTTCAATGAGGGGTCTACCACAGGGATGTCTTTCTAATCTGATTTGTGACCCATTTTTTTTTTAGCATTTTTTTTTTAGCATTTTTTTTTTAGCATTTTTTTTTTTTTTTAAGCCTACAGCACCTGGTCTTCCTAGGTGGTCTCCCAACCAAGTACTAATCAGGCCCAACCCTGCTTAGCTTCCTAGACCAGCTGAGATCAGGCAGGTTCAGGGTGGCATGGCCATAGACTGTGACCTGCCATTTTTAATCCCTAATCTCTAGAAATGTCATAAGAACTGGAAAGATCCTAGGAAGTAAGATATCAAGCAAAAAGATGTTTCCTCTCTATCTCGCTCACAGAACACTCTCAAATTCTGGTTTTCTGAATGATTTACACATCAATGTCCAACATTTTCTTAACCAGTTACTCATGACCTGATAAACATAATATTGCCCAAAAGAGAGTGAACATACATTTGTGTGAGAGGATATCATTTGGTTACAAAACACATTTGACCACAATATATCTATAATTGCTTATTTAGACAAGATTGAGCTGTAAATGAGGTTCAAGTCATTAGCTATATAAATGCTAATCCTTTCATACTAATCTTAAGTCTATTCCAGTTTGTTCTGGTATGTGTTTTCTAATATCTCCTAGTATAACTCAGATAATTTGGGTAATCAGTTTTTTATTCTAGTATACTATTTATTTTGCTGATTTATACCCCCAAAGTATTGATATTTTATGGTACAAAGAGTAATTAGAAAAAGAAAAGCTTCAGATTTAACCGGACTTAAAATTGTACCTTCACAAGGGTGCCTGTTATTCACAAGCATAAGATTCTTAAAGAGGCAGTTATTATTAATATTATTATGAACTGAATTGTGTCCATTCCCCCTGCAAATTTGTGTTACAGTCCTAACCCCCAGCACCTCAGAATGTGACTGTATTTGGAGATAGGGCCTTTAAGTAAGTAATTAAGATAAAATGAGGTCATATGGGAAAGGCCTGACCCAATATACCTGGTGTCCTTACAGGAGGACACAGACAGAGTAGAGACCACGTGATGAGAGGCAGACGATGGCCTCCACGAGCCAAGGAAAGAGGCCTCGGAAGAAACCTAACTTGCCTACACCTTGATCTTGGACTTCCAGCCTCCAGGAAATTGTGAGAAAATTTCTGTTGTTTAATCCATCCAGTCTGTGGTATTTATGGCAGCCCCAGCAAACTAACACAATATCCCACTGAGTTTTGCCCAGTGAGAAGTGGAGCTCCTTCCCCTTAGGACACTGTTTGAAGTAGTGCCTAGAACGGGCCTCTCTGTGGAAAGTTGTTTGACGTCCCTTTGGTGCAGAGGTGCTGTTCACCAGCCCCCCAGGCTAGTCTCAGGAGGTCAGTGAAGTTCAGACACGTTCAGTGTTGGGCTGGAGGCCTTTGTGGGAGGTAAGGTCAGCTCAGAAGCAATTTGAAGTAGGACTTAGAAAGATCATTTTATTTCACGCTTTAGAAATCAAGTCTATGGGGACCCAGTTGCAGAAATTCCAAAACTTATTTGGGTGACATCTGCCAAGATTACTTTGGATTGTTATCCTGAATTTGAGGCAAACCCTCAGGCCTAGTCTGCAGGTGCTGACTTTGGCCTGGTTTGGGACTGGACTCCAGTGATGAGAGGTTGATTAGAGACTATTGGTTTCCTCATATTTCCTTAGTGTAATTTCTCAGGACATCTTCCTCTATTTCTTATTTATTTTCTAGAGATTGATCATAATGAACGCTGGTAATAGGAGTGTGGACATGTGTCGGGGAGAGTAAGGATGAAAAGATGGAGAGGACTCAGTTGGCCTCCACCCTATTTTACCTAAAGCAGTTCAGAAAATTCAAATGACTCAGTTCTAGGACTCCTTGCTTTGTGCCTGTGTTTATGTCTGAGGATGTCACTCCCTCTCCCCGCACCTAAACGGTTACCATTGCTGAGCTGTCACATCTCAGATGCTCTTTAACCGGGATTTTCAGTTAATCCAAACTCTGTTCTCACACCTCCAATTTCCCATTCCTCATCCTTCCTCATTCCTACCCACCCTACTTCTATACCTGCGGGTACACGACTAATATCATACATAATATTGCCGCCTGACGAAAGGTAGGTTCTGTGACATTAGAATGAAGATTCCTACTGTCTTCTTTTAACTTACATAGAACTTCGTAGCTTCTATGCGATAGTCACCAGGCTACTTTATTCTCCAGGTGTTGACATGCCTGTCTTATTGTATTCCTCCTACTACATCGTTCAATTTTTTAAAGGCAGGGACGCATGACTCATTCATTTGTAAGTTTTCTTCCCATCCCTTACAACTCTCTAATCCTCTCTTCAATAACATGGTGTTTATTAATGAGGAGTTGGGTAGATATGTGGCCTATCCAACCTTTCTTAGTCTCTGTCTCATTTGTTGAAATAAGTAGGTTGGTATCTAAGGTCCTTTCTAGCTTTAGTAAGATAAATAATGCTTTAGGTTGACAAATACACATTCCAGAGCAATTTTTAAGCATGTAGTAGCTTAAAAATCAGTTGGCATAACCGAAAAAGCAGGGGTTATTCTAAACATACATACATACATACATACATACATACATAAGGAAGAACAACATAGTACAGGCATATCAAAAAATACATTGAAAATATTCATCTTGCACTATTCTAATTTGTGTGTCACCTAAAAAAATAACATTAATATTATTTTAGAGTTCGTGCTAAGAGCAAAATGTATTTGATGACTTGTCATCTTTATTTGATCAAGAAACTAAAGACTATAATGACATATACAGAAAAGGGACTTTAGAAAAATTTCAGTACTTACTTACATGTGTGTGCCAGGCTCTGTTCTAAGTCTTTTACGTGAAATGACTCGTTTAATTTTCATAGGGTATCAATGGTGGACGATGAGGCAGAGTCTGAATTTCTAGGCTTTCTGTATCAGAATTAAATAATAAAATATAAAATAAAAATAAATCATTTAAATTGTGTGAAAGCCACAAGATAATGATTTCTAAGAGTAAGTGATTATAAAACATTTAAGCTGTTTCATCTTCAGTAATTCATTCTTTAAGCATTACCTCAGCTCAAGGTACTTCTCAAACACTTTTTACTGTACTAATTCAAATTTCACTGGATATAAACAGATTATACAATTTTAAGAGTTTAGGAGTGAAAATATGTATAATTTAAATTTCGACATAATGTCTTATTTAATCTTTTATATTAATTCTCAACACCCTGAAAAATGTTACTATTATACAACAATAACATAGCAAAAACTTTTGAACAGCAAAATCAGGGAAAAAAAGCTCAATTCACTAGCTAAAATTCTTACGGAATTCAAGAATAAAATCCAGAATATCTGTTTTTTCTCACTGAATAACCACGTCATCTTTCTTCTAAATAGACTCACTCAGGCTCAAGGGATAAACCATTCTCTGTATCTTATACCTGTAGCATAACTGGTGAGTTTAAAGAATATAAACGGCTTCTTCTAGATGAGTTTTTATTGTAAACACTTCAGTGTTTTTCTTCAAAGCTGCTCTTCTCCTTTTCCTGCCAAATCTTTGTTTAATTATATCATTAAAATGAATTTTGGGAAGCTCCTCCATTTTAAATTTACTTTTGACTGAAATACTGATGAAATACATTTAACTTAAAAACCATATTTTTTTAAAGGGGAACTTGAAGGGGCCTTACCAACTGAGGTACAACTATTAATAGTTTTCAGAAATGGCATTATCTAGGTCGCTAGGTTGTAATGGAAGTTGGGTTGCTTGCTCTACCTAAACAAGGAAAACCGGCATGTTTGCCTAGCAACGGCCGCTCAAACCTTCTGTTGTGGAAGGTTCCCTAGGAGTGAGCAGGAAGGAGGAGGGAAAGCAGAAACAGATTAATCTGTTTTTCTTACCAGGGGGCTGAGGCCTGGCTGTCTGAAGGAGATGGCCTTTACGTTAGCACACACTAGCCCGGTCCCTCTGTGAGAGCTAGACATTTGCTCTTTGTAGGACTGGGCTTACTAATTAGTAGGTTGACGAGAAGATTACAGCTTGAGCCCACTTCAAAGGCAGTAATTTCCAATCGATAGAAAGACATCGCTGCGTCTTCTGAAAAGCAGCTGAAATCTGAGTAGCAGGAAGGCGTTAGAAACTACAAAGAACTCTTTCTTCCCCGCTCAGAGTTTAGGAAGGTGTGTGATATGTTATTTACAAATAATATCAAAACACTCTCTTGTCACAGTGATTGGGTTTATCTCGATACAGGCACAAGTGTGTCTAAATATGGTACAGTACCTTTCTTGGCGTTGGTGATGTATGCAGTGAGAAGGACAGGAAAGCAAAACCTCTGCTCTCTTGGCCAAGACCTGACACGAATAAGGGGAAGATAATGGAGGGGGCTTATTTGAGGACCATCTCTCTCCTCGAGTCTAGACGACTTATTTGGAAACTAGGACCGCATGGTACGGAGAGAATTCCATTTCCCTTCTAACAAGGAAAGGTTGGGCCAAGCCGAGTTGCCTTGCAGACAGGGGTCTCCCCTTACCCCACGTCAAAATGGCTTCTTCCCCACGAAGGGGAAGAAACTTTCGATCATCCCGAGGTGAGGTCCGCTACAGGCCGGGCCGAACCTTTGCCTGTTGTCCCCGAGAGCGCTCACGGTCCGGAGACCTTGGGGACGCGCTTCGGGGCGGCGGGCGTGCGGGCTGCGTCGCACAGTGGGGGGCCCTGGGGGAGGGGTGCCCAGGGCCAAGCCGGGGTGATGGAGAACCCCGACAAACCGAGGTGAGAACTTCTGGGGCGGGGTGAGGAGGGGATGGGGAAAAGAAACCCGAGTGGGGGGCACGAGGGCTGAGAAAGCACGGGGGCAGGGATGGGGGCAGCGCGGGCCTGGGGTGCAAATGCAGGCAGAGTCCCGTCCCCGCCGCCGTGCGGACACCCCGGGCGGCCGCGCGCGAGGATTCCCGGCTCCCCGGGTCCCCCCGCTCCCCGGGTCCCCCGCCCGGGCGCGGCGCGCGTCGCCAGCCCCCCGCGGGCGTCGGCGGCGGTGACTCAGAGCTTCGCTCGCGCGCCGCCCGCCCCGCCCCTGGGGGCGGGGCCTGGGTCTGGCCCCGCCCCCGTCTCCGGGGCGGGCCGCGGCCCGAGGAAGAGGAAGGGGACGCCGACGACGAGCGGCCGGGCGGAGCGGAGGCGGGAGCGGCGGCCGGCGGACAAGATGGCCCCTGCCGCCCGAGCAGCCCCAGCAGCGGCAGGTGGGAGGCCGCACGCGGCGCTGGCGGCGGCGGCGGCGGCCGTGGCCCGGCGGCCCGGGACCGAGGCAGAGGCGGCGACGGCGACGGCGGCGGCGGCGGCGGCTGCCGCGGCGGTGGCGACGGCGACGGCCGCGGGGACTCGGAGCTGAGAGGAGCTGCTGCTCGGACCAGCGCGGTGAGCGGGCGGCCGGCCGCGGTCGGGAACAATAGGCGGCGGCGGCGCCGGGGCTGCGCCCGCCCGCCCTCCGCGCCGCGCCCGCCGGCCCCCGCCAGGCCCGGCCGCAGCCGAGGGGTCGCCGCTGGCCTCCAGGCCTCGGGCCTCGGCGGGCCGCCCGGAGGGCCTGCGGGGGGGCCCGGGGAGCTGCGGACGCCGCCCCTGGCGGGGGGGGGGTCGCGGGGCTGCGACCGGAGGGAGGGAGGGGGCCGGCGGGCCGCCCAGCGCGCCCGTGAGCCCGAGGGCCCCGGCCGCCGGGGCTGAGCCCGGGAAACGCGGTTGGACCCCCGGTCCGTGGGGGTGAGGGTGGGGGGAGGGCGTCTGGGAACCGGCGCCGCCGTCGCCTCCCCGCGCCGCGGGCTTCTCCCTCCCCATCCCCCCTCAGCCCTCAGGGCGCTCCCCTTCCCCGGCCGTGGGCGGGCGGGGGGAGCGGTTTACGACGACTCTCCCTGGAGATCCAGCCTGATAGTCGTCTCTGTCCCCGGTGACGATAGGCAGACCGTGTGTGCAGGTGTCTGTAAAAAAAAAAAAAATGTAAGAGCAACGGCCACAGACAGACAAGGTAAAAGGTGACTAGCGATAAGGAACGGAGAGGCGTGGAGGGCTAAGGGACGTTCCTCTCTAAACGTGCTTCTGGGCGGCGGGTCCCTCTAAACATCACCTCTGCCCACGTCCCAGGTGAGAGGGGAACGAGGGCGCTTTGGGAGCAGTCACGGTGTAACTCCAGACATCCCAGAATAGTCCGCGAAACTGGAAACAAAGCCCCTTACCGGCAACGCGAAGACAGATTGTTAATGTTTGAATAGAACTTTTCGGGTGAACCGTTTTGAATTATTAATGTGCCGCATAAAGAGACAGCAACAGTAACTAGCACGAAATGAACCTAGTGGAGCTTCAGGAGCTGCAGGCTGGGACTTCTTGTGACCTGGCTGATCTAATTTTGTCTGTTGGTAATGTGTCCTAAAATTATTCAAAACCAGCCCTGCCCTCTGAGTTTGAAATTTGGGTTTTAAAGCAGATTTTTATAAGACTTCAAAACTTTATTTTAATTTTCAACTGTGCTGTTTTTAAGCTCTCCAGAGATTGCTGTTCATTATATTTGCCCTACAGTAGTGGTGTATGAAACTTAAACAATTAACTGCTATTTCTCCTGAACTTAATTTTTCAAAGGCACCTACCACGTTTATTTGCAAATGAGGGGGGAAAATGATTCAGGGTTTTTTTTCTGTTCCAGTTTCTACTTACGTGTGCAGAAATTTATATTAAAGTTGTTTGAATGCATCCAAGAAGATTGCTTCCCACTGTTTAACACTCAGTTGCATGGTCCATCTAGTTCCTGTTCTTAAAGGAAAATTGGCCTGAGCAGAGAAGATGCCAGTTCATTTCTCATTAGATTTGCCCGTATCTGTCATAATTCAAAGCATTTTCAGGTTACCATGTATGACGTTTAATGAGCTGCAGCTAGTCTTGGTTCTTACACAAGCGTTGACAGTAAATACACTAGCAATTGATTAAACATGGAAAGTTGAGCTGCCTTACTGTTTTTCAGGACTGAAGTATAGTGTGGAGGAATATGAATGACTTTCACTTTATGCATAGCATACATAGTGTTGTGGATGTTCTGAGTTTTTAAGTGATGGGGAAAGAAGTTTCTCATGGCTCCTGCTAATATGCATTTTCTGGGAATAAGTTTCAGAAAAGGGCACTTTTTTCTAAGTGCTCATATGCGTAATTTTTTTGATGCTGAATCTTGTCATATAAGTTCAGAATGCAACTAAAGTTTGTATTGCAATGATTCTTAAATTTCTCTGAGACCCTAAACTTATTGCAACAATTGTAGTAATTTATGAGTTTGTAAATTCCAAGTTATTAGTGTGCTTTGCTGTGGAAAAAAAAAATTTTTTTTATGTTGTGTTAAGGATTAATCTGTCTCTTGCCTAATATTTTTCTGAAAATAAAGCTTTGTGTTAGGGTTTTGTGTTTGAAATTGGATGTTGACCTAGCAATTTTTGGGTTGAGTCTGGGTCCCTATTTCTGTTTAACGTTGAAAAAACTCAGAGATTTCTGTTTTTGTGTCAAAACTATTTAAAGATTTGATCCTGCAATGGTCATATCATTATCGATGTTTTTTCTGAATATTTCCGTTAAGATTTTCTCAGTGTTTAAGAATTTCCTTCTAAGAAGTTTTGAGACCATACCTTAAGAATCAGATTTGCATTTTCTTTGTAATATTGAAAGTTAATATATATATTTGATTCACTTGAAAATATTCAAAAGGTTTTTTTTTGTACACAAAAATTAGTTTTTCCAAGTATAATTGTTCAATGAGTAAAAAAGTTCTCATTTAATTCTCCTAGTTAGGTTATGATATTGTTCTCATTTTAAATATGAGAACCTGAGGTGAGAAGTTAAGTAACTAGCAAAAGGCCGCATAATGATTAGGTAAAAGAGCTTACTCAAATCCAGGTCTTGTGACACAAATTTGATGCTTTACCACTGCTACCCTATGTTTCAGGGTTAAACTTGGAAGCTTCTCCTGTGTTGACAGATTCCTTGTTTTGACCACGAACCGTCTTATAACACTATACTTGCTCTTAGCCTTCATAATGAACCTTTCTATTATCATTGTTTGTACCCTGCAGAATATTCACTTAAAAGTTTGAGAAAGTATTCATGAGAATTACGAAAGAAACATTTATTTTCGCTTTTAGCAAATCGAAATGCTATGAATACAGAACCAAACATTTTATATAGGACAGATTCGTGGCGTTGCTATAATTGTTTCATGGCTTTAATTTGTTATGTAAGCAGTTACTAAGTTGTGTGTGCCTTTGAAATACTTTATGAAAATTTAAAGATGACTCTGGCAAGGTTTCAGGGATGTTGAAGCTGGGTCAGCTAACGTTTGAAATTCTTCATTTACATTTCTTAAAGCCATAGACCATTGAGAATTCTGCCACTTGTTTTTAAATTGCCATGTCTTAGGTGCCTGACTGGCGTTCGTGGAGTCTAACCCGTCTGCTCCTGCCTGTGTCTTGAGAATGGCTGACATCCCACAAGGTGAAGAATAAACTGGAAAATGATCCTTGTTTGGTGGACACCTCGGAGCAGCATGTTCCTTGGCGGGGTTCACTGACCCGGTTTAGCTTTGGCCCCGTCCGTGCTCAGAGTTCAGGTATTCTTCGGGGTCAGAGTCCAAGGGATTTAAATTCTCAGACTGGCCTGCTTCAAAACAGTCACAGTAGACTTCTAAATCCGCCTGTTCCGGAGGCTCCTCTTCAAAATCTCCTCTTTTGTTTACTCCTGGAGTCTGGGCAGAATTTGGACCAGCGTTGGAGGTTATGACATAAGATTGATTTAGTCAGGCATTCATACAAAGGAATTTTTCTCGAAGTTTCTTAAGGTAGATGCTATACATTCTCAAGTGTGAAGTTTACTAATCTAAAGTAATATTGCTCTGAATCCGTCAGATAGTCAGCATCTTTATTTATATCCATATCCATTAGATTTGGGCCTTTTTACTCTTTATATATTAGGTACTTATCAGTTCAGTGTTTTCCTCATTGGTTCAGAAAAAGAATTCTAGTAAAAATTGTGAGTTCACCTTCCATGCACAGTTAAGCTGACTGAAATTGCATTCTGTCATAGAGGAATAAATCTTCTACGATTCATCTATATTTTTCTTGAGATTATTTACAGATGTATGTCAGCGATATTCTTTTGATGTTTGTCAAGCATTTTAGCACTGATGTCATTGTTACAGAGCATATTTTGTAATAATTTAACTTAGAATTCATTTTAGCTCAAAATCTCCAAGACCTAAATAGTGGCAATGTTTTTTGATGAAGAGAAGAGTTCTAAAGGGGTCAGTTTTACCTGTATATCTTAACATAGATATATATGGATATAGATATATATTATACATACTATATGTACATATATATATATTTTTTTTATGGTGACATTGGTGAACGAAATCCAGTAAGTTCCAGGAGTACAATTTAACAGTAAGGCGCATTTATTTATTTATTTATTTATTTCATGGTGTGTTCACCGCCCATAGTTAGACTTCTTCCTGTCACCACATATTTGACCCCTTTTACCTCATCTACCTACCCCCTACCTACCCCCTTAACATAGATATTTTTTGAGGTTTAGTTCACATAACAAAATGAACCATTTTAAAGTAAACAGTTCAGTGGCAATACATTCACAGTGTTTTGCAACTACCACCTCTAATTCTGTACTGTTTTTTTCACCCCAGAAGGAAACTGTACCCATTAAGCAGTTATTTCCCATCCCTAAGCCCCAGTCCCCAGCAGCCACCGTTCTGCTTTTTGTCTCTCTGGATTTAACACATTAACTTTGAGCCAAAGTTGAGGAAGAGGACTGTATATAATTGAAATTGCAGGAAAAACTTCGGGATGTGATTGTTAGGGATCAGACCACCCCATTCTCTGTGTGCTTCGCTGAGCACTTGAGGCACGTGGCCAGAGACCATGGAAGAGGACTCGGAAGTCACAGCAATTCGCAGTTTCAGTTTTGGTCAGTGCGGAAGACTTGTATTTAGACTCGACTCATTTGTAGTTCCTCATTGGGGTGTGAGAATTAACTAAATTTCAGTGTTACATGCAAATGGGAGCAACTCATATTTATCTATTTACCTACAAATTGTTTGCCTTTTGGTTTTTCTTAATATAAAGAAGTAACTTGTAATATGAACAGACTTATTTCAATTTATATTGAAAAATGATTGTTAAATTGAAACACTTTGATCTTATGAAGCTAACATTATTATTTTATTCAGCTAATATTTGAGAATATAGTTATAATTTGCCTGACTCTACTTTTAATCCCTTGTTGAATAAATCTTAGAAACCTTGGTCTTGGCCTCATATCTGACTCCATCCTAAAACAAAGACACTGTTACAGAGGCAATTGTTTTGTAGCTTTTTTTTTTTTTTGATAGTTTAAGTTGGCTGATTGAGGGAAAAAAAAAACTTTTTTTTTTCCTTTCTGGAATAATGTGTAATATAATTGGACTTTTGTAAATTTAGAGTTGCTGCTAAATTTGAAATTCAGTTTGGGGCTTTAAAAATGTTCCTTTATCCTTTTCTTAAATTCAAATTGGTACTTCCCGTAATTAAATTGAAATCTTAAACTTTATGGTGAGAAATGAAATACAGATTTCATGCTAAGAGTAAAAATTTGTAGTAGGTAATGGGAGATATAGGTGGAGAAGAATTTAAATGTTGATATTAATCTCCCCCTTATTAGGGAATAGTTAATTTAGTTCTAAGGACAACTTAAGAAGTGATGAGAAAGAATTATATAAGAATATTTAGAACTGAATGCAGTAAAATTTTTGCCTTTTTTTTTTTTATGGTGTCTTTTTTCCAGGAAAATATCAGCTCTTTGTAATTATCTTTCTGTTTTTATATATCCCTCATTAATTTTTGATAGTAACATTTATTGGAAAGCTAATGTACTAAACTTAATTATGAAAATAACATCTTTGCATGGGTGATGTTTAGAGATCCACGCTTGAAAATATGGTTTAGTGGAAGATTTGTGACTAACACAGAACCGGAATATTTTTAGTTTTATTATAGAACAGTATTTCATCTCCAGGTTCCAGTATAGAAGAAGAAGTAGACAAAAAGACTTTAATTGTCACACAATTAATGAACTAAATCACTTGCACTAAGGCACTGGCTTAGAAGCTTTTTTACTTTATAGATAATTCTGAGATGTTTGATTTATCTGTTTTCTAATTCCACAGCAATTAAAGGGTGTGAATTAGATGTAAGAGTAGAGGCTTATTGGTAACATGGACAGCAAGGGGAGATGATAAAAAAACACATTAGCTTGGGGCCATTTAATATAGGGACAGCATCTCATTAGACTCTTGAGTGTGTCGTTAATTACTGTATTGTGCTATATAACTTGTCCATCGTTAATTACTGTATTGTGCTATATAACTTGTCCAAAAGGTATAGAGAAGAATAAGAAAGAAAAAAATGACTCCAGAAATTATGGGTTCTTGACGATAAATTTATTGTGGGAAAATTCATTTATGTGTGTAATTTGCAGTTTCATAAAAATATATACAGAGTATATTAGAACATAGATTTAGCTAGCTTCTCAGTCTTTTATCACTTAAGCTTTATGATTCTTCATTTGCAAAAACAGAAATAGTAATACTTTCCTTTAAAGATGGTTTTGAAATTTAAATGTGGTCACATATATCTTCAGTGTAGCACCTGACATCTAGCACCCTGTTCAGTAAATGTTATTTTCCTCCTTCAATTCTGTTTATCCACATCAGTTTAGATACTCATCTAGAATATTTTTAAAAGTTCTGCCATAAAATATGATAGTCTGGCCACATATAAAAACTTGGTATGGTTTAGATTAACTGTATGCATACCTTGGGGTGGTGGGCAGCAAAGAAATACCATTCTAATTTTCTTTCCACATCATTCTTTCATTCATGTGGACCTGTGGTGTTAACAACCAGCCACTATCTACGTGTGACTACTTCAATTTAAAATTTTTGAAAGTACAGTTTCTATATGTACCATCCATCCCTCAGTTACCCGTGTTAACATCTTGCATTAGTGTGGGGCATTTATTATGATTCGTTAATCAGTATTGATAAATTATTACTAACTACAGTTCATAGTTTGCAGTTGTCCAGTTCTATGGGTAAGATTGTCTTCTGTCACTTAGCAATGTACGCTTAAGGTTCCTCCATGTCCTTTAGTGGCTTGAGAGCACATTTCTTTTCACTGCTAAATAATACTTAAATGCACAGATAAATTTTAGTTTTAATTAAAATGAAATAAAATATAAAATTTAATTTCTCATTTGCACCGGTCACATTGCGAGAGCTCAAAAGCCACATGTGGCTAGTGGCTAGTGTGTTGGAAAACACAGACAGGGGACATTCCCACCATCTCAGAAAGTCCTGTTGAAGAGTGCTGGTGTAGACCGTTCTTCCAAGGTCCAGTTCTGCATCCCCACTCACTGCCACGGAGAATTTTCCTGCTCCCAGGTTTCCATTTGTCCTCAAGCCTACATTTTCAGTGCTTTGTCACTGGGTCTGCCAGCAACCCCAAACTTTACATAATTGGAAGTCCTTTGCTCCCCCCAGAGACCCAGCCTGACCAAATGTTGCCTGTCACAGCGTGGTTTCCTCAGTTCCCTATCAAGGCATTGGCTTGCTGTACTCTCCTTTGATCCTGAATTCTCGAGTCATCTTTTCTTGTCATAGTATCTAACCCTTTTGAATATTAATCAAGAGTACCCAGATCTCTCAGGGCTAATAAATGGGGGAGTTGAGATTAGAGTCTAGATCTCCCTATTTTACTTATCACTTGGGATCCCCTCTAATTGGGTTTGCTTTTACAATCACTTTTGAAGTTACAGTCGCTTTCAAAGTGGTTATCGGGTACTATTTGATTACATACTATGTAATTTAAAATATATTAATAAAACTGTAGAGGCTATTACTATAGATTTAATAGTGATGTATTATTCTTTTAACAATTAGAACCTTTAGAAATTTCTCCTATTGATTTTTCTCTATGATTCATTTATGATGAAAACATTTTTTTCTCCATGTTTGACCCATTTTAGACAACAAAAATTAATTTTCAACACTAATATGAATTGACTGGTATGGACAAATAGAATTTAATTGAACGATGTTATTAGTATCCAAAATTCTCTATTGGCTCTGATTTCCATTTGGATTCTGTCCAAACTGCATCTTGGTCTGTAAAATTCAAAATGCTTGCAACATGGACTTGTATATTCCTAAACTCATCATGTTAAAGTTTCCAGAGTTTAAAAAAATAGAGAGTCTCATGCCAGTCCCTCTTGCTTTTCGAGGCGGTCAGTACTTCTGCTCTTGCTGAAAGTAGCCATGTTTTGTACGGTCTTGATCTTTTCTGTATACTGGTTATGCTTGCTCAAAAGTCTATTTTGTGGAGACAGTCTGTAAAGAATGGTAGTCTTCCAGGATTAAGTACTGTACTTAGGGGGAAAAACACCTGGATTTTAACCTTCATTTTGAAATGCTTTTCCTGTAATTACTGCTTTTAAAACCCATGTTTTATGTGTCAATTTTTACATTAATTACCCCATTGATAGCAGTTTTTGAACTGTTTGGATTAAAACTGTCACTCTGCTTGAATGTAGCCTCTCTTTACATTTATTAAAAACTTATAAAAAATAAATGTAATGCTTTCCATTTATCTAGAAAAATCGAGTTATGGGTTCTTTGGAGTGACTCATTTGAGTCTAGTTTTTCAGAAATGTCATTTTATTTATGTAGGTCTGCAGTTGATGAAAGCCTGCTCACCGTGGGCACTAAGGCCCTTCCAATTTAT
This sequence comes from Macroglossus sobrinus, assembly GCA_004027375.1. NCBI lineage: Eukaryota > Metazoa > Chordata > Mammalia > Chiroptera > Pteropodidae > Macroglossus > Macroglossus sobrinus. The sequence goes on from PVKZ01002271.1 coordinate 28,076, forward strand.
TCTCTTTCTACCACTCTTAAAAAATGTTGGCTTTTGAAATAAGAAAATCCTTAGAATAGAAAATGTGATATTTAAATCTCTTTAAATGCATTTAAGAGTAACTTAGACTATCACAAAGCCTAGGACATGTAATACTTTCATGAAAACATCATTGAACATTGAATAGTACCTATTCTCCTAATTATCGGCACTGGTTACTTCATTGCACTCAGATGTTAAGATAAACGTTTAAGCATCTTCTTAGGAGCGTACTGGCAAAATGCTGAGGGGGCATAGGGAAAAAAGCGGGGAGTCAAATCCTATCAACAGAACATCCGTATTTGAGAGAGATTTCAGGTTCAGTTATTGATTTTTTAATATCTTTTTTGTTTTTAAAGACTTCATTTTTCAGAGCAGTTTTTGGTTCACAGCAGTATTGGGAAGGAGGTACCGACATTTCCCATTTACTCCCTGCCTGCGCACACGCGTGGCTCCCCCCGACGACCCCTTCTCAGCACCTGCCACCAGAGCGGTCCATTTTGTTGCAGGGGATGAACTACATGGACACTTAGTCCATAGTTTACATTGGGGTTCACTTGTGGTGGTGCACATTCTGTGGGTCTGGATTAATGTGTAATGACATTCATCTGTCATTATCGTATCATTGCCCTAACAATCCTCTGTGCTTTCTTTACCTTTTCATCCCTCCTCGCCCCGACTTCTAGCCACCACTGATCTTTCTGTTGTCTCCATAGTGTTGCCTTTTCCAGAATGCCCTATAGTTGGAGTTGTTAAACAAAAACTTTCACAGCCAAATGCTTTTCTAGAAGGAAGGGTTTATTGAACTGTATGCTAGCCTGAAAAAGGACCAGGTCCTGGGGCGTGCAATCTAAACCACCAGTAGCAGGGCTGGATGCAGCAGGGCCAGGTGGAGAAGATAGCGTGTCCGCGGTCTGGGAATGACCGGCTCCTTGATGCCAAGGAGTTTGGGGAAGAAGATGTAAGTCGTTTTGAAAGCGTTTACAGTGGCTGTGGCTGAAGGGGGTGGGAAAAGATGGAGGTGCGTGGTCTGTAAGCAGCAGCGTCTGCTGTGTGTGGCTGGTGGTGGGCCACGGGCTGCACGGTTGACGCGTAAGCGAGATGTGGTGCTGCCTGGGGGTGGCAGGTAATTGTGGAAATAGCGATCTTTGGATTATTTCCCATTTGTTTTTAGCTTTTTATGAATGAAGCCTCCATGAACATTCTTATGTACGTCTTTTGGTGAATATACGTAATCATTTCTCTTGTATAAATACCCAAGAGTGGAATTTGGGGGTCATTTTGTTTGGCCTAAGTAGATACTGCCAGTTTTCCAAAGTGAATGTACCAATTTTCAGTGCCATCAGCATTGTATGAGAATTTTCCATGCTCATATCCTCTTTAATACTTGGTTTTGTCAGTTTGAAATTTTTTGTGGTAGGTTTATCTCATTGTCATGTTAATTTAAATTCCCCTCATGACTAATAATCTGTAACTCTTCAGTAAGCATATAATATGCTTATTGGCCATTTGGATATCTTCTTTTGTGAAACGTCTGTTCAAGTCTGTTGTCCTTTATTTATTGAGTCGTTGGAAGAAAAACAGAGTAGCTGTGAGGGGTGGAGGAAGGTAAGAACAAAGCTGGAGGCAGAGATCAGTTAAAAGGTTACTTACCGTGTGATCCAGAGAGAGACTGTATATGCTGTATGAGGGCAGAGACACAAAGGAAGCTATAGATGAAAGAGAGAACAAAACGTTTCAATGGGGTAGAAGAGGATGGAGTCCAGGATGATTATCAGAATACCTGGCCCATTTGAGTGTAAAGCTGGATAGTGCTATCACCAGAGAATAAGGACTTCAGAAGGAATGACTGGCTTAAAAATAGGATAAATTTAGTTATGGGAAACTGAGCGTGTTACCTAACATCCGTGCATCAGTTTCCTCAACTCTCAAATGAAGTTATAATGATAACCTAATAGGGTCATCAGGGGCACTAAGTGAGGTGAAGCGTGAAAACAGAATAGTGTCTATGTGAATGGACTCAGAAAGGTTAAGAGAGAAACAAAAGTCCCTGTCTGCATAGAGTGTCCATGTTAGTAGTGGTGGGTGTGTGTGCTGTGACAACATAGTAAAAACTGCATATTGGGTGGTGAGAAGGATTAGGGAGAAACAGGAAAAAGGGAAGAAACGAGAAGCACGGTTTGTGTACACACTTCTGGGATCGCGGTTGAGGGGTCATTTGAAATAAGGTGCTAAAGTAACCTGTCCCTAAGGAAATTCACACAGTAATGCCTGTAGCAGGGTGGGGAAACGGTTCGGGGTTAGGGGAAGAGTAGGACAAACTGTTCATGAATTTTTAAGATAAGAAAGCGGGGCTTCCTATTTTTACCGAAGAATAGAATGTAATAGTAGATTTATCTGTTTTATTGTGCAACCCACAGTTAGACTTATCCCAGCCTGTTCCTCCCTCACCCCTGCAACACAAGTACAGACCTAAGCATGAATTTAATCCCTAAAAGATTATCGTTACGTATTTTAGAGGAAGTGTTTTATGTTTAATTCTGCTGTATTAGCAACAAATCAGAAGTTACTACTTTGGGAATCAGCAAAATATCTTCTCATTTACCTACACCTGTTCCAAACCACATTATGTGTATAAATACGACATATTACAGCTGTAAGGGCCTGCGTTTGGAGTCCCTGTAGCAATTTGTTCATTCTTTTCAACTCTTCAAAATAATATTTGCCTAAGTCCAAAGTAATTCTAAAATGGAAAATGAATTTATACTTTTTTTTGGTAGCATTTTTCAAATATGTGCAATTGAAAGTCACATGACTTTGCTTTTTGGAAATAGTTTGAATTCTATCAGGTATATTCCATAAATAAGCAGAAAGTGATATAAATGTTCTTAAGCCGTGGCCAGTAGATTATGGAGAGAATACATTTTAGTAACACGAATACTATTACATTAAATATGTTAGATTAAATCTTTAAAATGCAAAAAATCCCTAGGTCGAAGTATGTACTCAGGCATCACCCGACTATTGCAAATGAGCATGTCGCACATGCAGTTTGCCTAGTCTGAGCACATCTGCCTGTTTCCTCTTGTGGCCCCGTTCTAGAATCAGTCAAAGCCCCATGCTAGCCACCAAGTGCCACAAGGAAGTCTAAGGCACAAGGTCCCTGGGAAAAAAGAAAGAGAAGCAAATAAAAGGAAAAAAGTAGGGACTCTCAGCGGGACACATATGCTGCCTTGTTTTCATGACCAAGGAGGGGACTCTTCGTTCTTGTTTTGTTTCTGACACCTGTTTTTGTTCCAGTTCCTGTGAGGAAAATACAGGAGCAGTGACTGGGAGGGATGGTGAGGGAGCCTCTGGGTTTCTGCTGATGTATATGCTCACTTGGGAATTCAAGGAGCTGAACAGCCTTGAGCCTTTGTGTATACTTCAATATATTATATATAAAATTAGGATTTGTTTTTTATTTCAGTCTCCTGATTATTTCTCAGTGAAATTTTCTAATAAAATATTCCTTGTGATTCTCTTCAAAAGAAATACAGTCGTTGCAATAACCTGTTTAAAAAATAAATAAATAAACTAGGAGGCTTCAACAGTTCCAGGGTTCCTGTACTGGTCTGGCCTGTGGCCTGCCTTGGAGAACCTTCCCTATGCACTGGATAATAATTCTTCTGTTAGGTATAGTATTCTGTGGGTGTCTTTTAGGTCCAGTGGTTTATAGTGTTTTTTACGTCTTGGGTGTGTGTCGGTGTTGAGCTGTGCATGTCATTCTGGATGATAAGACCCTAGGTTTCTTCCCTGTCATCTTTCCTTTAGCCCTGTTTACTTTCTATTGGAGAAAACATAAATACTCCAGCTTGATAGATTTGCTAATGTGTATTGGCTGGCTTCTGTATTAAAACCATAAAGTAAATAGCAAGGCAGGGGTTGGGGGGAAACCCAAGGTGTTCTCTGACTTTAAGGAATTTACAGTGTAGTTATAGCCTAGCCTTGCTCTTTTAGGTTAACATTAACAGGGATACCAGTTAAGAAATGATCACAGTGATCCAGGTAAGAGATGTTAGTAGCCTAAACTAAGGTATTGGGAAGGGATGGGAGAGTTTCAAGAAACATTTAAAAAAGTAACATGACGAGGATATGGCGACTGATTAGTTGAGGGAGTAGGGAAGATTTGGGGGAAAAGAAGTAGTCAAAGATGCTTTCTCATACTGTCAACAAACAGTTGAGTCAATCATTGAAATAGGAACAACAGATATGGTAAGGTTGAGGTGCCCCAACACTTAAAGGACATTGATGACCAGCAGCCAGCTGGTTAGATGGCCCTGGCACTCGGGAAGAGAGGTCTGTCTGAACTTGCGATACAGATTTGGAAGTTGTCAGCTTCTAGTTGGTAGTTGAAAGCTGAAAAATAGATGACATCACTCAAGGAAATTGTGTAGGGAAGAGACTCAAGAATGAATTCTGAAGCTCTTGAAGAGACACAAGGAGTGGCCTGCCAATTAGTGTCAGACTTAGTACGCCATCATGGACGTCAAAAGGGGGCAGCATTTGTAGTCGGAGCTGGTCGACATCATTAAATGCCATATAGAAAGAAAGAAGATAAGGACTGAGATGCGGCCACTGAATTTTGTAAGAAGGTGGTTGTGTGCTAGGTAAGAGGCATGTCAAAATAGGCATTGGGATAAAGCAGTCGTTTAAAAACCGAGAGGTGAGAGAATAGAGAACAGAGTTTAGGAGAAGACAGGGACAGGATTGAATGACTTCCTTTTAATTGGATAAAACAGCTCAGAGATAGAAATGTGTTTACAAGAATTTAAGTGTGTGGGCGGGACAAGAACTAGTAGAGAGGGGGAAGTTGAAAGAATGTTAGTGCTGCTCCTTAAAATGTCACAGTTTCATTAGAGTTCACAGGCATCTGCAGGGTAGTATTTAGCAATCTGAAATATAAATTTGAGGCACAAGTTAGCTTTTCTTTTCATCTTGAGCATTTCCCTCTACGTTCAAGATATTGAGTACTTGCCAATCAGATTCGTCATTGTGTCTCAAAATAACTCCAGTGGACAGGAAGAGCAAACCTCTTCTATAAAAAGGAGCTATTATTGTAGCAGGAGGTCGATTTCAAAACGTGACCTGAAAACTATTTAAAGCCTTGTTAAAATATTTGGCCTCGTCTTCAGAATTTATTCATAAATCTTTTGTAGTGAGACGTTATCTTTTATGATTTAGAGAAGAGCCTTCATTAAGGAGACATCAATTTTCACCAAGAAAACCAGTTTCAGAAATTTGCATTTAATTTGAATGCCATTAACAAGATAGCAGATCAACTAAAATGCCTACTTGTATTCCAAAATATTCTGAATTTCGTGGTATGTCCTTTATGTTTAGCCTCCCACTGTATGGTGGTGACATATTTACTTACTTGCCAGTATATAGTATATGTAGTATTCAGCAGAGTATTAATGCAAACACTGGAAAGAAAATTTCCCCTTTGCTGTTTTGCTATAATACGTTTTTCTGCTTACTACCTCACAGCTCCTGTAAAGATGATGCTTTTGAGTCTGGGCTCTCTACCACCTCTTGAATGAATGCTGATGTGGTCTTCAGTGTAGCACAATTTATATACAATGTATAACTTTGTTTCCTGCAATAGAAACCTGGGCTTCAGACTAAGTACACAAAGTTAGAGACTGAGTCACTTCCTCTTCAGACCTGACAGGAGCTCCATGAATGGTCTTTATCTTCCTCCCTGTTGGAGGTAGACATGTTTCTTTTTGTCCCTCTTCACCCTGGGAATGTAAGTAACTTCAATAAACCTGCAGTTTTCTCAGTTCTTCTTTATCAAGTTGTTTTTCAGGCTTTCCCCCTCTAAATCCCAAGCCCTCCTCTTTATACTTATCTCAAGCAGTTCTCCATTTGTACTAACGTTAGCACATGAAATTATTTATATCTAGGATATTTCGTATAATATAGGGTTACAATTCAACCCATATATTTTGGGAAGAGATATTTTTACAATCAAAATTGGGTCTTCACAGGGTGTTAATGTGGAAAAACCTTGAACCTCCTAAAAAGTTTTTTTCATCTGTAAATTGATACTCTGCTAAAAATTATAACACCGAGTATAATATACATCTTCATTTATTTTCTTTTTTTTTATTTTCAGCTTTTAGCTTTAATTTTCAAGATAGTTAAAACTTTCTCTGCTGTTGCCCTGCATATGGGTTTCTATGGAAATGTTCCAGAGAAATGGCACCTTATACATTAAGGCCAACCATAATGAGTTCAACTCATCTCACGGGGTAAAAGGGGGTGGAAGTGGATCCAAGACTGTCTTCTTACAGAAGTTAAGGTTTTGCTTGATGGAATATCTTTCTCAGAGCAGCTTATACTTCAGATTCACATAAGAGCTGAGTCTTAGTCTCAGCTCAGTAATTTATTAGCTTCGGGCAAGTTATTTAATGCTGCAGAAGCTCAGAAATTGTATATAAAATGAGCATAGTAGTGCCTCAGAGGAGTGGCTAGCCCAGAGTGTAGATACTAGATGAATTTTAATTTCCATGTTTCTACCTCTAAATCAGAGGCAGATAAAATGAACCTGTAATAGAGGAGATGGAAAAAAAATTTTAACAATTTTTTAAATGTCAGTTTGTAACATACTTAAATGAAATCTTCAAAGCAGTATAATTTTTTAAGAGGGCTTATTGCTGTGTTCATAGAATGTGAATACTGTCTTTATATTTTTACGTTATTACATTTAAAAATTTAAAAACTGACTTTAATAAAAGCTTTTAATGACTTTCAACAGCTTTATTAAAATAGAATTTGCATACTATAAAATTCACTCATTTTCAGTGCACAATTCAGTGATTCTTAGTAAATTTACAGAACTGTGCAGCTGTCAACCACAATCCAATTTTAGAACATTTCCATCACCCCTAAAAGCTCCCTCGCCTTAATGACTATTAACGTTCATTTGTAAAGTGGCATAAATTACAGGATTTAGAAGGACCAGTGTGGGAGTTAGGCCAGACTGAGTTTGAAACAAGTCCTGCCACTTACTAGCCTTATGCCTTGGTTACCTCTTCGTACTTTGGCATCTTTATCTTTACGGTGGAGATAATAAGCCACATTCCAGCATTGCTTGGAACATTTAATTAACTAGGTACTGCATATAGAACACCGAAAGTGCTGACATCTAGTTGGTGCTTAATGAATATCGGTTACTGGTGGCGGTTTATGTTGTGCTATAGATTTTTGGTAGACATTTAAATATGAGAACCATCTGAAAACACCTAGAGTAACGCCTGACATGTGGTTTGTTTTCAGAAAACCAGGCTCTGTTATGCTTTGTGTCGTCATAATTTCGACTATAGTAGCTCTTTGGCAGCGGCCTTCATCGCAGTTAAACCTCGAGGCTCACAGCGTGCACTTACTTGTGAGTCTGCAGAGGCATGATTTGAATTGAGTGGGGACAGGGCAGCTGTAAGAGTTGGGGTTTCATATCTGCAAACCAGTCACTTCTCTGATGGAGTGAGCTATTGGTCTTGTTTACTGTTTATTGAAATAATTTCTTACTCTGATAAGATTAAAAAAAAAAAAAAAACTCCCAGCAAAGTGAAATGATAATATTAGTGATTAGTTTTACTAATAGGAAAAATATAGAGATATTTAGAAGTGATGGTTTTTAACTGGAATTTAGAAGTTGGTAGATAAATCAGTAAAGCATCAAATGTCTGATTCTGTACACTAGCTCCAGTCAGTGGCGTGAAAAAGGCATGTAACCAAATAATATTTTGTTTCCCATGAACACTCTTCTTGGTATAAAAATGTGTATATTATTGGCGAAATGGTATGGACCTTGTTCAAACTGGTCTGATTTCTGTTTATCACGTGTGTTATGTATTGTCTGTTACCATTTATCTACAGTAGAGTCACTCATTGTTGCCATTTGTGTGGAAGGGTAGGTAGGTAGACCTTATTTAAACTGATGGAAATGCTGACCATTGATTGCCCTGAGCAGTGACCTCAGAATCACCCTTTCAGATTTTTTGTTTGTTTGTTTTTTAAGAAATAAAGAGGACATCATTCCTGCTCTGTTTCTGATTAGGAAGATTCCAGCAGAACCACTCCTAATGAGCTAGATTTGGGCTGGTCCCTAAGGCATAATGATTTATCATGTGCTTTATTAGAATTAATTCGAGTTTTTTTCCCCCTTGACTAAACCTTGCTCTGAGGAAATTTAAAGAATCTGGTTATTGGCATTTTAGTAATTTTATATGTTTTCTCTTGACTGAAACAATGTTTATGACATTCACCAAGCCATATGTCCTTGTAGTTTCAGTATATTTTGTGGTTGAAGTTGATGTAAACACCATCTTAGAGAAGGTTTAGAAAGATGACTTTGCAGAAAGATGTTTAAAGAATGAAGAAGTGGAAATTCTTCTTAGATCTGATAACTACAATTAATGACACTTTGTCTCAAAAAAAAAAAAATCTGTGCTTTATGTTCCTGTAATTCCTGAAATAGAGTCACGAAAGAGTGACTTACCATTCTTAATCATCCAATCTCCCAGGCACTCAAGCTTTTACAATACTGTTTTCCCCTTGGTCTCTCAACCCTATGGTTATGGTCAAAAGAATGCTTTTATTTTTAGAGGACTGGGTGCTCTAAAAATACAGACATACAAAATTCTGTATGTCCCTAAGCTATTCTACTAGAAAATGAAAGAGGTTAGCAACTATGTCTCTCATTTTACTAGGGTAATAAACTATGTTCTTTGAAGCAGATAAATCAGAGAGGTTTATCAGGGTTTCCAGTGTTTGAAAAGGCCTTAGTAACACTTGTTACTGATAGGGACATAAAGAAATAGCCTGAAAAATTAGAACTCAGTGTTCTCTAAAGTATCTTCTACCAATAAAGTTTTAAGATTAGGGCTCTGCTCTTGAGTCTGTCTTCTCATTGGAGAACACAGACACATATAAGCAAGCAGATGAGACTCACAGAGATGATGAAACTGTTCGGTAGAGAATGCAAATATAGCGATGGCCTGGAGAGGGATTTAGAGGATGTTTTAGAGTTTTCAGTGGTCAGGGAGGCCTTCTCAGGGGATGACATTTTTAGTGGCATCTAAATGATAGAGTGGCCTCCAATTCAAAGATTAGACAGAGAGACTAGTACTAACATTCTAAGATGGGAACACACTTTACTTGAGTAACTGGAGGGTAGTGGGGTGTTGGGGACAAGTGTTAGAATATGACGTGGAAAGCTGAGCACAGGATATATGGGGCCTTGTAAACCAGAGTGAGACATCCATATTTTATTCTAAACGTGACAGGAAGCCATTTCAGGGTTGCTAGCTGGAGAATGAGAAAAGGAAACTCAAGATAGAGACCTGATGACTCCAGAATTTAGGAGTTTAAGAAGTCAAAAGCATAGCCGCTGAGTTGGGAAAGGCAAACACAATTCATCTGTGACACTTCCAAGGAGGAGGGGGAGGTCATCTGTGTCGCATCTTGTTGGGGAGACAGGTAGGATTAGAACAGTGACCTGACTGTTGGATTTGGCGGCCATTTGGCCAGAACAGAATTACTGAGAAGTCAGTAGCTGTTAGGGAATGCAGCTTTGCGACTTTGGTTTTTCAATGAAACTGCACATAGTTCTTCCTTTTCTATAATCTTTCATCTGTGGGTGGTTATGTGGTTAAGATTTTAGGTTTTGAGCTAGAATATATGGTTTAATATTTCAGCTCTATTTCTTTTTAACGTACTCAGTCTCCCTAAACCTCTATTTTTTATATCTGTAAATAGAGGTAACAGTAACTGCCTACCTTTTATAGGTTTGCTCTGTGTGAGGCATTTAGTATGGATGTACAAGTAGTAAAAATTATAATGTGTAATAAACGTTGATCTTTTGTGCTCTTTTGGGTTTGTATAGTTTATAGTGTTTAAAGGGAATACACTGCAGTGTTTTATTTTTACTTTATGATGAATAAATTTTAACTTTTCTACAAGGCCATAGTAGTAAAAACTCATTAACTCTACTTTGCAGGGATTAACACAAGATCAGATTCTTTGTAGGCGTTACCATGAAGCCTCGCTAATCCATAGAAGCGTTCCTATGAATGAGACTTTACAGACTTAATCAGCTCCAGCGAGCATTTTCTGACTAATATCCAGTTCTTGTTCTGAATTTTATGTCCCCTACACACTTCACCTTTTTTGTTCATTATTCTGGAATATTCTGCAGCCCCATGCACAATTGTAGCATTTGACTGCTATTGAGTAGAGTAACTAGATACTGTATTTCCTTTTTGAGCATTCCAGATGATAGTCTCGATGTATTAAGTTGTAATAATTTCATCTAAACATACTTGTAGCTACTCACAATCTATTAAAAATATTTATAATTAAAACATAGAAATCAAAACGGGCGATTTTCTTATTCTTTCTTGTTATTGCAAAGGCCATTTGAACACCAAAACATAACTTTGGACCCTCCATGTAAAATGAACTTGGTAACTGTCTACTGGACGATTAAATTGTTTTTCATTGTCCATTTGTCTGGTAGCACACTTTGCAAAAACCAAACAAAGCTGAGATTATTCAGAAGGCAGATACTGTGACTGTGCTGTTTCACTGTTTCCTCAGCAATTCAAACTGAGTCTGGCATATAGTAATGCTCAGTAAATATTTGTTGAATGAATGGATAAAAGTTTTTGCATTCCTAGAAACTGTTCTTTCACCAATAATGAATGGGCTTGCATTTGACTTATTTCAGTAAAACATTAGTTAAATGTAATGCTTGAAAAATAAGATGTGTAGATAACTTTTCTAGTTAAATTATAGCTTAAATAAGATTTTCTTTCATCTTTGTCTCTACTGAGCATAATCAAATCTTTAAGAACTTGTAATATTATATTCACTTAATTGTTCTGTGCATCAGTTCTCATTTTTAGAATCTACACTTACAGTAAATGTAGTAGGTATTGTGTAAGATGTGCTAGAAGTTTCTGGTCTGGTTTTATACATAAAGAAAAATTCTGTTAGACACAAGTGATGAGTTTTGTGACTTGGTTTTTATCTCCCACTAAAAATAGACTGTAGACAGTGAAAATTGCTTATATATGGGTTCTGGTTAACTATGTTCCATCATTCTTAAATTTAAAAATTTGGAAGTAAATAATTTTAACTATGTTATTCTAACACAACACACTATAGCAACAAGTATAGGATGTACCAGGGTTTAAAAATATCTACCTCTAAATAAAACTCTTAAGCATATCTAAAACCCTTAAAAATAAAAAACCCAGGCTCTTTTTATCTCATTGTCTACAGCAAATTCAATGATAAATTGTTTTAAGGTAGTTTTTAATTTAGGCCAGTTAAAAAACACCGTCTAATACAGGTGTAACATCCACAGAAGTTTGCATATCATAACTGTAGGCTTGATACATTTTCATAGCTGAACAGATTTATGTAACGTGTACAGATCAAAAATTAATATTAGTCACCCCTAAAAAGGCTAATTTTAAAATGCAAAGCAATCATAGACACACGAGAGACTTAGGTGCTGAATCTAACTTTATTACTAACTTCAAGTGTAACCTTAGGCAAGTTATTTCACCTTCTGGGGCCTACTCCCCATCTTTAAGTTGAGGGGATGCAACTAAATGTTTTATTTTGCTTCTAATTCTGTAAAAGTGGAAAAAGATGGACTGTGGCAATATATATGTGGTGTGAAAGGTCCTAGGTCAAAATGAGAATGCCAGTCGCCTGTAAAAAGAAGACATTCTCATTTTTTTCATTTTCTTTGTTTTCCAGGTTATATTTCACACTATGTGCTGACTGTATCTACAGAAGATATTAAAAAAAAAAAAGATAAACTTTTTTCAAAGATTTTGATTCCAGTGGAATCTTCGCTTTAGCTGTTGTGCGTGTGTGTGTGTGAGGACGTGTGCGTGCGTGTGCGTGTGTGTGTCAGTGAGAACTGCAACTCCAGAAGCGATGCCTGTGCAAGCTCCGCAGTGGACGGATTTCCTCTCCTGCCCCATCTGCACTCAGACCTTCGACGAGACTATCCGGAAGCCCATCAGCTTGGGCTGTGGCCATACCGTCTGCAAGATGTGCCTGAACAAACTGCACCGCAAGGCCTGCCCGTTTGACCAGACCACTATCAACACGGACATCGAGCTCCTGCCCGTGAACTCGGCGTTGCTGCAGCTCGTGGGCGCGCAGGTAATTTCCGTGGCGTGCTCTTCCCGAGAGGAGCCTGTTGAATTGCAACTGGGTGTTTAGTTAATTAGCGAGCACTGAAACAGACTTTTTCTTTTGATCTCTAGGTCCCTGAGCAGCAGCCCATTACTCTGTGTAGTGGGGTTGAAGATACCAAGCATTACGAGGAGGCCAAGAAATGTGTGGAAGAGCTAGCATTATACCTGAAACCACTCAGCAGTGCTAGAGGTAAGTCAGGTGCATTGTCAGCGCTGACAAATGTTCCCCAGAACTCTTCTGTTACCATAAAAATCGTGGGCTCTGTGTGAATGTTAATGAAATTTATTTATGGATTGGAAGCCAAACCCACTGGTGCTGAATAATGTCATTGCAAACCACATCAAATCAAATAGTGGATTTAGAGTGTGTGGGCCGCCAGAAACGTGATTGGATTGAGTCGCCGAAGTGTCAGTACACTGATGGCTTCGGAAGGGCTCTGTTATTTGCCAGCTCTGAACTGTCGTCTCTTCATTTCACACGGTGTGCTGTAGAGGGTGTAGTACCATTGAAAGCTGCCACCCCTGCCTTGCCCGCATGGCTCACTTTCACTGGGAAAGTACAATGAGCCACTGTGCAGTAGCACGCCAGAACTGTTATGCCCTCAAGATTTGTGTCTTAAACTAATTACTAGCATCTGGCCCTTTTCTTGATTCCATGATTCAAACAAATGATATATTTACTGGCATGAGTGTTATGTTTGCTTGAGACAAAGCTCTTACATACCTTTAAAAATGCTTTATTTGTGCAATTTTATTTATTTAGTTTCAATATTCTAGTAGAATGCAGAGCTGTTCACACTCTTGTTAGTCATTCAACCCATCAGAGGAAGTTTTTCTGGACTCTGAAATAGCATTGTAAACCGAGAAATAAGTTTTTACTCTGTTTTAAAGGAGTGGGTCTGAACAGCACTACTCAGAGTGTCCTGAGTCGCCCGATGCAGAGGAAGCTGGTGACGCTGGTCCACTGCCAGCTGGTGGAGGAGGAAGGCAGGATCCGTGCCATGCGAGCGGCTCGATCTCTAGGTGAACGAACCGTCACGGAGCTGATCCTCCAGCACCAGAACCCTCAGCAGCTCTCTTCGAACCTGTGGGCAGCGGTCAGGGCGAGGGGGTGCCAGTTCCTGGGGCCAGGTATGGAACTGAATTTCATATTCACTATGGTAGGAATTCTGGAAGTGTGGTATAGGAACTGTAGGTTGTGTGCAAAGGTATTCTTTGCAAATTCTGTTGTTATCAAGCCATGCCCCACTTGAGAATCATGGCTTACGTCATTCCATGTCTGGTTTTTCATAGCACTTGAAACTTCTAATTCCAAAGTTTATTCATTTTGATATGTTTTTATTCTTAATTGTATTAGTTTTTTTATCTGCTTTCTTAAATAAAATATACAGAATATAATATAAAATTGCCCCTAAAAGTTTAAAAAGTGTAACTATGAATATCTTTTATTGGATTGTCCATTCATTAAGTGATAACCTGCAAAAATGATTGAATATTGCCCTTCTAATAAGAGGCTTTACCTTATCTCTATACATGATAAATTTTGGTTTTGCCCAACTTTTCCCAGCAATGCAGGAGGAAGCGCTAAAGCTGGTTCTCCTGGCCTTGGAAGATGGTTCTGCTTTGTCAAGAAAAGTGTTGGTTCTCTTCGTGGTGCAGAGGCTGGAGCCACGGTTTCCTCAGGCCTCTAAAACTAGCATCGGGCACGTCGTCCAGCTCCTTTACAGGGCCTCCTGCTTCAAGGTATGGGAGACACTGTCCTCTCCCTCAGCTTAGGGGCCAAAACTTTAAATTTAATAAAGTTGCCTGTATCTTCTCAGAAGATTTCAGCAATTTTATTAAATTTTGTATAGTAGATATTGGATAACGTAGATCAAACCAAGGCTTATAGATCTTTATATTTGAAGAGACTAATAAACTGTCGATTTTTCACCAAGACTATAAGCAGAATTGGGATGAATAGAGAGTCATTAAAGCAGGAATCCGTGATTGTTTTTAGAGTTTTGAGAGCCAAGTTTAGGGAACCCAGTATATCCTGTAGAAAGCATTTTCTGCCTTTTAATGTGATTTAAACTATATCGAGAGGGAGTTTGAATACATATACAAATGCATTTGGTCTTTTGACTTACTTTAGAATAATGGCAAAATAGATTTAGTTTTTGTGACTATAGTTCTTCTTTTTTATCTATTTGGTCTTTCTGTGGGCTTAGCTGACAAAATGTAATAAGAATGATATAATTTTTAAATATAGTATCAGTATGATGTGGAAGTCTTGACTAAAATTTCTGTAGATTTTTCAGTGGGAGAAAAAAATAGGAATTTTCTGCTACAGAAATTTGAGTCCTTATGGGAGTAATAAGTTAACAATGTAAAAATACACACACACACACACCATACTGTTAAATTGTACACCTAAAACTTACTGGATTCTGTTACCTAATGTGACCACAACAAAAATTAATTAAAAAACAATAACGAAAAATATGTTCTAAAATATGTTAGGATCTAGGTGATCCTACACTAGAATTAATTATTTTCTTTGGTTTGTTAATAGGCCGTTGGCCTAAACCCAGCCTGACTCCAAATGTGAGTCATCGGGTGTGATAACAATAGTATCCTACCTCAACAAGTTTAGAAAATTAAATGAGTTAATAATGTCAGTATAATGGTTAATAAGGTAACTTACCACACTCAGTGGTACATACTAAGTGCTCAATAAGTGTTAATTGTTTTAATTACTAGAAAGTATAATTATCATCATGATTGTTCTAGTTCAGCATCTCAGAATTTAGACTTTCTGATGGTGGCTTGACCTACAAAACTCCATGGAAAATTAAGCCAAGTACAAATTAGTCATCTTTAGAATCACGCCAGCATCTGAAGCTCTTTCATTATGAGTAACAGCAGCTCAGTGCCAGGCAAGCCCAAGAGTAATTAATTATCTACAGTTATGGAGAAGAAACATACATTGTTTTTTTTAGAATAATTGTACTTGTATGCGTATTTTCTTCTTTTCACAAATGCATATACACTGCATTATGTGTTAAAGTCTGTTCAGTCTTCGGATTTTCTTCCAGCAGATATTTTTCTGTCTTTCTGTAGGTCTGCTCAGAAGATTTTGACATTATAAAGGGGGAACTGTTTTACTGGCAACATGGCATGCACCATTTTAATCTTGCTATTGTCGCTAAATGTGTTCCATTAAAAATGATCTGTTACCTCTTGGTGCTCTTATAAAGTATAAACCCATTTTGTTCCTTGCCCGACTCATCACGAGATTGCGTGTATCTTATTAGGTCACCAAACGTGATGAAGACTCTTCTTTGATGCAGCTGAAAGAAGAATTTAGAACCTACGAAGCCCTGCGGCGAGAACATGACTCCCAGATAGTGCAGATCGCTATGGAAGCAGGCTTACGCATTGCGCCGGACCAGTGGTCCTCGCTGCTGTACGGAGACCAGTCTCACAAGTCTCACATGCAGTCCATTATCGACAAGGTAGACCCTTCTTAGTGCCTTACTTCTTGGGCTAATCTGGGAGATTCGGTGATTCATTCATTTAACAACTGTGTATTAAAGCAAGTACTGGATGTCAGGCTCTTGTAAACTACATTCTCTGTCGCTGAGTGTTGTGTGGTATAGTACACCATCACACTAGTTTACTTAAAGGTTTTTTTTTTTAATTGAGGGATAATTGACGTTTTTGATACAAGATTTGGTTAGTGTTAGAATGCTTTATCCAGCATGCACACGCTCATTCCTTTGAGAGGCTCCTATCTTCACTTTATAGCACTATCTCTCTCCCTCTTTTATTGGTCTCTGAGTTTCGATCATTGTGTTAGTTAAACCCATTTGCTGAATGCCACATGGTCTTCCTGTGGCGCCATGTAATGGTCCGTAAGCTGTACGCAGTGGGTTTCATACCATGCTCAGCCAGGATCACTTCCCATGAGGAGTCACCAGCCATTCTAAGTTGGATCAGATTTTCAGTAAACTTATTTCTACTGTGTCTGTTGCTTGTTATGATGAAAAGATCACTAGAGTCCTCATGAATTTTGGGTCAGGCTCTCTTACTTATTTTGACTCTAAGAGCTATATTTAATTCTCTTAAAATTGGGGCATGCTGTAGCTGTTGTAATTCAATATGAAATAGATGAAAGTGCTATAAAAAAGTCTGAAAGTGCCATGTAAATATGTTCTGTTCAGTATCAGTATTTAATATTTACTGGTTTACCTTACATACTTATAAACACAGAGATGATTATACACAGTAGAGTTTACCCTACCTTTAATTGAGAGAAATAAGATCAAGATATAAAAAAGTTCTCTCAATATAATATTTAACACTTAATGGGAGTTTACTATGCGCCTGGGAGCAGCTGCAAATACAGGTGAAGTTTTGCTCACTTGCCCATTGCTCACCTCCTGCTGTGCAGCCAGGTTCCTAACAGGCCACGGACCGGTGTGGGGCCTGGGAGGTTGGGGATCCCTAGTATCATGTATATTATTTATTCTGTCTTAAGTCTTCCCTAGAAACCTTGAACCAAACTTCACCTGCAACTCTCAGGTCTGAAATTATACAGTTGACTGATTATAATTATGCAGAGATGAAAAAATTAAATTATATGCATGTCAGCATTCTAGCTATAGTTACGTTATTATCCATGTTTTTAAAAGTGTGTACTTTTTTAAAAATTACCTTTTATAGAGTGACCTTTTGGGAGAAAAAAAATTCTCATCTATGTTAATAAACTGCTCAATTTTTTCAAGCAAGAACCTTTAGTTACTATCACATAATCGATTTTTTTCCTATTAAAGGTCATCTTTGGCCAACTTAAGGGAGTTAATGAAGAATGTGTGTCATTGAGCCTTAGGAAAATACATAGCCTGGTAGCTACTAAGAATCCAAAACCAGTAT
The DNA here is from genome assembly GCA_004027375.1 of Macroglossus sobrinus. Taxonomy (NCBI): domain Eukaryota; kingdom Metazoa; phylum Chordata; class Mammalia; order Chiroptera; family Pteropodidae; genus Macroglossus; species Macroglossus sobrinus. Next base: position 45,277 of record PVKZ01002271.1, read on the forward strand.
AGGATTTTTTTTGGAGTTGGAGTGGACTTTTGACATTATTTAGTCCATATAACAGATGTACTTCAGACTGAAGCTGTAGAGATTATAGTCAGCCAGTGTCATTCATGATCTTTGGTCTGTTACAGAAGTTGAACTCAAACTCAGTTTGACTGAGTTCAAGTTCATTGTTCTTACTATTGAATAGCATTATCTCTAGGCCGTATTTCCAAATTTCAGTTATTTGGAAGGACCCCGAGAGCTAAACTGTAGGCACATAAAATGGGAAGAGTACTTCCACATTGAGAAATTGAGCAGTCTCACGTTTGAGCAGTGACAGCAGAGGGAGGAGTATACAGTGTGGCAGGTTGCGGACGGAGCGAATTGTGTGGTTTGCTCAGATAGCGGGTGGTTCCGTCTGACCAAAGCATGAGATGTGTGGGAAGATACACTTTAATAAATTGCAAAAATCATCAAATCGTGATATTATAAATACTCTTTATTTTAAAAGGATTATCTGGCCTTTGGGAAAGTTAATATTTATTTCTTTTAAGTTGCAGACCCCAGCCTCTTTTGCACAAAGTGTTCAGGAGCTAACAATCGCTCTCCAGCGGACTGGAGACCCAGCCAACTTGAACCGACTAAGACCCCATTTGGAGCTATTAGCAAACATTGACCCTAGTCCAGGTAAACCCAAGGGAGATTAATGAACTCTTCTAGTGTGCGTCCTTACCTCTCTGGTTTTTTTAATTGTTTTTTGTTACCTTCTTCCGGAATTTCCCACAGTGTGGATATTCCAGATTTTTTCTACAGTATTTAAGTTTCTGGTCCCAGTCTTGTTCGTCTATATCTTTCTTTCTTCCGCTGATATTTATTCAGTACTCTGTACTGTGCCGCTCACGTCGCCAGCGGAGGAGATTCTCCCGCATCCCGTATCTTTCCTCTCCCTCTCACTGGAAGGTCGTGCCGTATTTGACCATTCTCATCTCTTTTTTACAAAACTCATTTTCTCATTTTTTCTAAATCATACACTTGGATGCATGTTCTTGGTCCCAGCTCCTTTGTTAACTTAGGTTGAGCAAAACATGGAACAACATAATTAAAAAAGTTTGTTTATTTGCTATAGACGCTCCTCCTCCTACTTGGGAACAGCTGGAAAACGGGCTGGTTGCTGTGCGGACGGTGGTCCACGGGCTGGTGGATTACATCCAGAACCACAGCAAGAAAGGAGCAGATCAGCAGCAGGTAAGAAGTTTGAAACGTGGACGTGACGTTCCAGACACAAGCGAAGCCAACCATAATACACTAGAGTTTTGAGACTGTAAAAACTGTAAATTAGTTTAGCCTGGTTTGCATCTGGTTTCCTGGATTAGCCTAATAATTTTACCTGACAGCATTAAAAATAGTAGCACTTGATTCTGTGCGAAGGCTTATTGCATTTAAATCATTTGATTTCTGTTACACAATAGGTGGGTATCACTTTTTAGTGCTAATGCGACATCTTTTGAGTACTGTTTGCACATTTGTAAATGCTTTTTCTATATTAGTGTTTTAACATTTTTCATTTATAATGTCTGCTATGCCATTGGGCCAAATTTTTCTCAAATATTTTTAAATGGAATATATGGTGGTAAAATAGCTCATGTGGCTAGAGTTTTTAATTTTACTCTCAGTAATTTTATTTTGCTCTCGGGGTTTTTGTTAGGTTCACTAGATCTTTTATTTTTCAATAGTAAACTTGAGAAATTAAAACTTTGTTTTTAATTTTTCTGGTTCAGGTAAATATGAACCGCTGTCCTAAGTACAATAATATCTATATGGTTTTCCTTATCAGTCTAAGGATAGATTAGAGCTTTATTTTATGATTCAGAAATAAAGTAAAATCTATTTTTAACTCCCTATTTCATTAGACATCATAACGAAAGTAAGATTAACCTTTAAGTTTGCCACTAAGTGATAAAATACATTTCCTTTCGCTTAGTATTGTGTTCGTTGTGTTTGATAGCGCGTTAACTCCCCAATCCATCATCCTGCATTATCCTTGAGTTGTAAATAACAAGTTCCATTTGTACCTTTGGAGGTATATTAAGTCCTTCATATAGTTTACTTGTATAGTTTACTTCTACTGGTTGTAGAATATTCTTCAGTTCTAGGGCTTATTGTAGGTTTGTCGTATGTTATAAGGAATCATAATTACAAGGATAGCTATGCTAAAGATGGTTGAAAACAAATACTAGAAGACAGTTTAAACATTTGAAAGTCTTAAAGTCCAGTGGTTTTTCCATTATAAAACCTGAAAAGAAAATCAGAGCTGTCAGGAGATTTAATCAAGAATTTGTGTGACGGTGCATGTTTGAGAACATATCAGAAAAATCAAGGCTGCATTCTTATGCTTTATTTTTGAACTCTGAGACAGAATGAATGACCTTCCAGCATTCTTGCTGTGGGCAGTCTAGATAAGTGTGAATCAGCCTGAAGTGTTTATCTAGATTATCAAGATCCTAAAATAGCAATGCAAAGTGTACATCTTTTTTTTTATGTGTAATGTTGTAATTTTGGCTTTAGCCTCCACAGCACAGCAAATATAAAACATACATGTGCCGTGACATGAAGCAGAGAGGAGGATGCCCTCGTGGGGCCAGCTGTACGTTTGCACACTCACAGGAAGAACTGGAAAAGTAAGTGTAAAAAGTCATTCGATTCGGCCTTCCAATGACTTGTAGAATAAGGTAGAATGGTTACGTAGAATTTGCTGCCGTCGAGAAAATAGAAGAAGTAGTGGCATTCTCTTTAGAAAGTAATATAGAATTTTTAAAAAGAAGACTGAAGCAGTTTCTTCAGCTTTCATTGCATTGTGCCTAAAAATAGGACACTGTTTACAGTTAACTAAATCTAGAAGTGAGTCATTCTCACAACCAAAAAAATTAAAATTCTAATAACGTTCATTAGTTTTAACTAATTGAATAATGCGTTTCCAATGGAAAACTTTGCCCTTTGCTCTTTTCAAAAAATTATTTTATTGCCAGGTTTAATTTCACAGAATTTTTTTAAATGTCAAGGAACAGATAATTTTGATGTTAGATTTTCCAGCACATAATAGAAAAGAATACTTATTTTTTTATAAAGCCAGTGAATACTAAGTTTGACAAAGTCAGCACAATTAAACTATGAATTTATTTCACATATTATTTTTAAATCCCAAATATTAAACTTAGAAATTAGTAATACATTAAAATAGATACCATGACTAAGGGCAAAAGTAGCACAATATTAATAGTTACTATAGGTTAGAGAAGAAATGCTTAATGATCATATCCAAAGATGCCAAAAGGCATTGAATAAAATCCAGTGTCCACAATAGTTCAGAATCCCATAATAGAACAGAAATATTATAGACACTTTATCAACATGATAATTATATCTTAAAAGCCAGCATAATGCTTATGAAAAGGGAAACATAACTAGTTAAAAAGTGAAATTAAAGATTGTTTTTGCATTAACAAAAAGATAAATACCAAATAATAAACTAATAAGAAGTATTTAAGATCTATATGAATCGAATTAATAAAAGGCCTAGGAACTGCCTAAGAGAAGAATTGAATAATGAAGATACTGTATTGAATAAGACTGGGAATAAAGGTTTTATTGTCTCTTAAACAGTAAATTCAGTGAAATCCCAGTAGAATCTTCACATGAAGATTGTTAGTTAGAACCTAACAAAATCATTCAGTTGGAAGAATTTGTGCAGATAGCAGGAAAATTCTGAAAAAAATCTTCAGCAGGGATTAGGCTAATAACTATTCATCTGTATTTTGAGTTAAAAGGAATATAAAGACTAGTATTGGCATAGGAATGGGGATAGATCAGTGAAATGCAGTAGAAAATCTAGAAAGAGTTCCAGATACATGTAGGAACTTAGCATGTATGCAAAAGGTGGCATTTCACATTAGTAATGAAAATGGTGACAAAATAACTGCTTTCCATTTGAAATGGAATTAGAGCTGGATTCTTATCTTTATAACAGGATTATGAATGTATCAGAAATAAAAAAAAGAAACCATAGAGTACTTAGACATTTTTTGTTGTTGTTGTTACGTAATCTTACAGTGGGAAAGCATTTTTAAAGAATAACAACCTAGCATCATAAATGAGAATAAGGTTGATAAATTTGATCATATAAAAATTAAAAACTAAGATATGACCTAAACACCACAATTTAAAAAAAAAAGGTTAGTGGGGAAATGATGTACAGAGAGCTGATATCCCTATTATATAACGAACCCTTACAAATCTGTTTCTGCATCAGGTGATGTATGAGTCACGAACATAAATGGGCAATTCGTAGAACACTAATCACTGATAAACGTGTGAAATATTTCAGCTTCACTAATTGTTAAATAATGCAAATGAAAACAAAACTTGATATTTTTGAATTATCAGTTAACAAAGATTGATACTGGCCAGAATTTGATTAGATACTAGTTTTGGAGCATTTAAACAATTTCTAATGTGCATACATGAGAAGCAGTTCTGCTTCTCGTTGCTCATACAAGGGTCCAAATGTACGTAATTATCTGTGACTACAAAGTTTTAATAGCAAAACATTAGAAATAACTTAAAATATTGACATAAAGGAATATCCAAAATGTAGAGGGAAAAAATTACTAAGCAGTCATGTGTGACCCTATTTCTGTGAATGATATTCTTACATACATATGAACACAGTGTATGGAGGGAAAATTGACAGGTCGATTTTTTCTCCCCCAGAAGTTAGATATGGTAAACAGATGGAGAAATAGCGTTACTCTTTTGGGGATTTATGTTTGAAATTATTTTTTTAAATGCACTAAATACTTACAAATAGATTTGTTTTTCTTGTTGAAGAGCAAGGATGCTAGAGTCTGATGGCTTAGTTTTTTTTTCCTGTAGTTATATTTATAATCTGCATGCTTTTTATACTACAACATCTTTTAAAATTTAGGCAATATTCTATTTGTTATCATTAACCCAATTTTGAAATAATTTCAGTTTTATGTAGGCACACATAACTTCATCATCTCTGAATCAGATCTGATACAAATTACAGTTTTTGATTATTTAAAAATTTTAATGGAATAAACAGTAATTTTTTTCTCAGTGCACACCGGCTTTTTGTTTTATTCTTAATTTATAATATAGGCTCACTGTATTCCGAAGCATTTCAGGGGAAGCCAAAGTAAAATGTTTCAGAAACTGCCTTCTAAAGATTTTTTACCACCTCCTTCAATAAGTTTTATAAATAGAAATTTTAACAAAAGTAATTTATAATTATTAATACAGATATTAAGAAGCATGATTTATAATATTATGAGGAATTTTATAGTCAAAGTGTCTTGCTTGAGATTTTATAGAATATATGTATATACACCCACACGTGCATGCATGTTCCCAAGGTGACAGCTAAAGCCAAGGTTTAAAGAGAATTTCTAGAAGGTAATGTACTTGGAATCTTTAACTTTTGTATCTGTTTCTTAAGTACATTTTAGTTTTTGGTTTTGCTTTTATCATTTTGATTTTTGATGTGTGCCTTGGCTTTTTCTATAGATTTCGTAAAATGAACAAACGCCTGGTTCCCAGGAGACCCCTGAGTGCCTCTTTGGGTCAGCTTAACGAAGTAGGCCTGCCTTCTCCATCCGTCCTTCCGGACGAAGGTGCCGTGGACCTGCCAAGCAGAAAAGCCCCCGCCCTGCCAAATGGCATCGTGTCAGCAGGGAGTACAGTGACACAGCTGATCCCGCGGGGCACAGACCCCAGCTACGAGTCCAGCCTGAAACCAGGGAAGATCGACCATCTGAGCAGCAGCGCCCCTGGGTCGCCTCCTGACTTGTACGTCACCGGTCCTGGCTTCTATTTTAAAGCTGCTTTTTTATAAACATAAGAGGAGGGAAAGAATAATTGATGTTTTATTTTTATTTCTTGTGTTAGTGATTTTTAAGATAAAATTAGCATGGGTGAAATAAAATCAAAGTTTGCAAATTTTGTAGAAGAAATGACTATTGGGAGAAGTCAGTTTCCCAAATTTTGGCAATTCTTATTTACATTTAACAAGTTAAGTACATTAGAAATGTCTGGAGACCTTAAATTTGACTTGCGGAATCTTATTCCCCTAGGCTGGAGTCTGTCCCCAAGAGCATTTCCGCCTTATCTGTGAATCCACACCCCATTCCTCCGAGGGGGCCGGCGGACCTGCCTCCCGTACCTGTCGCCAAGCGGGGCTCTCAGCTGTACCCGGCGCCGCAGGCGGACGTGTACTACCCGGACCCGCGAGGGGCGCCGCCCTTCGAACCAGCCCCTTACCAGCAAGGTAACGATCCCCCACTTACTCCACTCACTTTGCTCAGGAGTTCTGAGGAGATCCAAGGAAGATCCAAGTCAGAGTGATCACATTTGCAGTCATCTCCTTAATAGACATATTTTAATACTTTGGAAAACAGACAACTTTTATGATCAACGAAATAGCATGAAATAAATGAGGTGGAAAAGCTATCAAATGAAATTGCCATAACTACTAAAAGCACTTACTATACTAAATATGTTCACATATGTATGGAAATAACAAGTCACCCAAGTAGACTGTGGAAGTTTGCTGACTAAGGCAGTCTATATTTCCCTGACCAAAATTTTCTTCAATCGTGAAAAAAGAATTTAATAGGACAGTAGGTATAAATTACGCACAGTCTGTTTTCCTTCCTATCAGTTATCACCTAGTATTTTTCTGGGCTCTGTAAGATATGTGAAAATGCGGCATACATACCTGTGGAGAGTTCATAGCGTCGAGTCAGTGTTAGCAAAGGCTAGAAAACCGTGTTGGCAGCGTGTCCTCGCGCACCTCGGCGGGGCGTGGGCTTGCTTCCGGCCGCCGCAGTAAAGCGAGTCACACACAGTTTTTTCTTCCCAGTATATGTATAAAAATCATGTTTATACTGTTGTCTGTTGATGTGCACAGTAGCATTATGTCTAAAAAATACTCTACATACCTTAATTAAAACATTATTTTTAAAATGCTCACTGTCATCTGGGCCTGTTGGAAAAGTGGCAGCATTAGACTTGCTCAGTGCAGGGTTGCCACAAACCTTCCTGTTTGTAAAAAATGCCATAAACTACAAAACATAGTAAAGCAAAGTACAGTAAAATGAGGTATGCCTGTTTGTATCTGTGTGTTAGAAATAAGTGTTCATTTGTGGTTGATCTTAGATAGAAACTAACTGCAAGACTCATGGGAGGTCGCTGAGAACTGAAGGAATTAAAAGACTTTATGGAAGAATGCCTTAAATAAAGGGTTTGAGAATAGAAAAAAAAAGTTCCTAGTGGATTGCAAAGATGGAAGTGTAGAGTCAGGAGTAGTAAGGAGACGATCGTTAATCCAGGTGTGAGTGCTGAGGTCTGGGTTAGCGTGGTGGGGAAGAAAAAGAGATTTTAGAGAACAGACCAATTTGAAATATTAGCCAGTATTAATGACAGTGCTAGGTGTGGAGAATGAGGGAGAGGATATGGCTGAGGTTTCACATATAATTCACGTGAAACATGTAAGCACCTGATTTTTTAAACTAAAGTATCAGCTCTTTCTGTCAGAAACAGTATATAGTGCTGTTAGTTTTTAAACTGCGAGCTCCAGCATCACGCCCCCTGGGGCAGCAGCCTGGGACCGGGGAGCTGCGGCTGTGACTGTTGTGTCAGGACCGCAGAACGGTGCGTAGCTGCCGGGCCTGCCCCCGCAGAAAGGGTCTTCGTGTGCCATGCCACCCTCTTGCCAGGCAGCTCGATTTCACGTTCAAAACTCACGCAGGTGACTGAGTTGTGGCACCTGAGTTTCTGGGAAATGTCGTTTTTTGTACCAGAAAGACAGTCAAACAATTGAGAGAGCCAGTCTACTACTGTAAATTATAAATTGACTTTTAAGGGTAATTTTTACATGTTATTTTTCATAAAGCTAACCTAAGCACAGGGGGAAACATCTAAAGAAATGAGTGGATTGTTAATTATTTAGCGTTGCAATATTTCAGAAGGAAAAGTCTCATGTTGCGTGCGTCCTCTGTGTCACACAGGTGTGTACTATACTCCGCCACCGCAGTGCGTGTCCCGCTTCGTCCGACCTCCACCGTCTGCTCCTGAACCGGGTCCTCCCTACCTGGACCATTACCCACCCTACCTCCAGGACCGCGTGGTCAGCTCTCAGTACGGCGCGCAGCCACAGCAGTACCCACCCATGTACCCGGCGCACTACGACGGCCGGCGCGTGTACCCTGCTCCTCCGAGGGAGGAGCTCTTCCGAGAAAGTCTCATACCCATTGAGATCCCACCTGCGACAGTCCCACCCTACGTTCCGGAATCCAGGGAACGGTACCAACAGATGGAGGGTTACTATCCGGTGGCCCCTCATCCAACTCAGATCAGACCTTCGTACATCAGAGTATGCCGCATTTTCTCATTACGTAGACTTAACTTGATTGTTGCTTGTAGTGATTTTTTTTTTAAATAAGAAAGTTTCCCCTTGTGCTCACCTTTTTATAATTTGAGTAGACTTATTAAACTATTAAGAAATTTCCCCTCCCCCTCTCACTAATAACCCTTAGCTTCTGAATGTTAGATGGCTTTATTAACATTTCTAGATCTATTTGGAAATTATGGTCTCTGGCCAAGAAAACAAAACTTAAATTTAGCTCTTTGGGTAATCCTGAGAGTTTTGGGGGCGTTATTTGGGGTTTTTTGCTTTGTTTTTTTAAGTCTTGGTATTTCCAGATGTTGAGTATACAAGCTGCTGTTTATATGAAATATTTATTAGATACATTAATGTGTTCTGAAATTCGTTTTCAGATTTTACTAATCTTGCATTTTCAGGAGCCTCCGTATAGCCGGCTTCCGCCCCCTCCCCAGCCCCATCCTAGTCTGGATGAGCTGCATCGAAGACGGAAGGAGATAATGGCCCAACTAGAGGAAAGGAAAGTGATCTCGCCGCCTCCTTTTGCACCTTCACCAACTTTGCCTCCTGCCTTCCATCAAGAGGAAGTAAGCACTTCATTTTTAGTCTCGGTTATCGATTTGTCCATCTTTTCTTCCAAAACGTTGATTATGTTATTTCCCATTTAGATCTGCAGTCCGTCTGGAATGCTTTTTGTATTACAGTGTATTAGGAGTTGAGATCCATTTTCCCCCAAGGATATCTCATTGACCCAGCACCGTTTAATGAAAAGACCATCCTTTCCCCAGTGCCCTGCAGTCCCCTTAATCATGATCGGGTCACCTTTGTCATGATCAGGTGACAGTATATGTTTCTGGTCTCTCTTCTCTTTCATTGATCTATTTTTCTGTCCTTTACCAACTGCATTGTCATAGTGTAGTTTTGTAAAAGTCTTAGTATGTGGAGATGTAGGTTTTTCAGCTGTACCTTTGCTCTTCTTGGCCCTTGGAATTTCTAGACACATTTAGAATCAGCATTTTGTTGTCTCCCAAAATATCTGCTGCAGTTCCTATTAAGATTACGTTGAATCTCTGGATCTGTGCTGTCTGGTGTAGTGACCACTAGCTACATGTGGCTGCTGAGCGCTTATATGAGGCTGGTCCAAAACCAGGTGTGCTGTGAGCATGACATATACACTGGACCTGGAGATTTAGAACCCCCAAAGTAAAATATTTCATTAATATATCTGTTAATTACATATTAAAATGATATTGCTTTGGATGTATTAGATTTAAAGGTATGTCTTATTAAAATTTTACTTGTTTTTTTTTTTTTTTTAATGTGGCTACTAGAAATTTTTTAATTACATGCGTGGTCTCATGGTGAGACAGTGTTGCTTACTTAAATCCATCTGGGGAGAAGTGACATCTTTCCAATACTGAGTCTCCAGGAACATGATATACTGTCCACCGACTTGGATCTTCTTTGATTTCTCTCAGTAATGTCACATGTCACAGTTTTCAGTGTCTTGCACATCTTTCATTAAACTTATTCCTAGGTAACTTATGCCTTTTCCAGTTAAATGCAATCCTTTTTGAAATTTTGGTTTTTTCGTTATTAATATAGATAGAATAGATTTTTGTGTTCTGAACTTTATATCCAGCAGCCTTGCTAAATTTCTGTATTTAATTCTAGTATTTGTTAGTGGATTCTTTTGGATTTTCTGTACATAGTCACCTGCTCTATAAATAATGACCATATTGCTTTTTCCTTTTCAATCTTTTTATGTCTCTTTTTTTCTTTGTGCTAGCTAGTCCTCCAGTGTCATGTTGAATAAAAGAGGTGAAGTATTCTTGACTGACTTACAGTCTTTTAGTGAATGGCTCTTTTACGACATTTACTGTAAGTTTCTTAGTAGGTGATTTTTATCACATTAATGAAATTCCTCTCTCCAATTTAGACTTTTTTGTAAGTAAAGATATATAAAAAATTTATTTCAATAATGAGGAAAATAGCAGGATGGTAAAGTTGATTCAGAGAATAGGAGAATAGGCCAATATAGTAGCTATGAAAAGAAGAAAATAATAACACTGAAATAAAGTTGCTAGAATAAACAGGCTAATGTACTACAGGGCAATAAACCATAATTTTGGGAGTTACTTTTATTCTGTTTCTATGGACAATGTTAATAGATATGAATGAGTGTTACTTATCTTTTTAATGTCAACAGGATCTATAGTGGTGTTTATTTTTTCACTTCTGATATTGGTAATAATTTTTTCAGTCTGGTTAGAGATTTATCAGTTTGTCTTTTTTGAAAAACCAGCTTTTTACTTTGTTGATCTTATTTAGGTTTGTTGATTGTACACACTGCTTCAGCTTATAGTGGGTGTATGGTTTTGTTTTGTTTTTTTTTTTTAAGTTTTCTCAGCTGTGTTGAGGTGATACTATATAAGGAAAATGTCTTACATCTTTTATTTGTAGATTACGATTCTAAACATTGTTATCTGATAAATTATAAATAGTAGGAAATGAAAAGTGAAGTGCATCGTATCGCATGTAATGAACGGGAACCTTTCGGGTCTGCGAAAGCGAGCCACTAAATTTAAGTTCACAGTATCTAGCTTTCCTCTCTAGACACTCTGGATGAATATTCCACAGGAATGTAGGTTAATTAGTAAAGTTATAACATCTTCTATTAATGTAATTTTACTTGTGAGTGTAAACATTACTTGATTTTTTTTTTTGAAAACTGTATATTAGAGACATCCTAGAACCTTGCTGTACTGTTTTGTAAGAAGTATGGAGGGCAATATGACACTGTGAAAAGTGGGCTAACTTTGGAATCAGACATATTTATCTTTGAGAGTTAGCTGTGTCACTCAGTGTATGATCTTTTGTAAGTTACTTAGCCTCCCTGAGCCCTGAGGCTCTGGTTTCTCCATTTATAAATCAAGCATAATGAATCCTACCTCACAGTGATGTAGCAAAGATTGAATGAGACATAGGCATGTACTCGTTCATTTGTTTGTTTGTTTTTAACTTCTGGTAAAACTTATAATAATGCCTGGCAATTAAAAAACTTTATCTAGAATTATTTTAGTTACTGGCATACAGACCTATATGCATTTGACCTTTGAACATCATGGGGGTTAGAGCTGCCAACCCCCACACAGTCGAAATTCCCAGCATAACTTTTGACTCCTTAAAAACATAGCCGCTATACAGGTGTCCTCCTGTACGCGAGGGTCGGTTCTAGCACCCCGTCCATCCCCAGATTTACAGATGCTCAGGTCCCTTACGTAAAGAGCATGCGGGGAACCATCCATGCAGTCGGCCATCTGTGGATCAAAAGTACTGTTTCAATCTGCATTTGATTGAATCCACAGACGTGAAACCTGGGGATACAGGGCCAGCTGCGCATTTACTGAAAAATAACTGCGTGAGTGGACCTACGTACTGCAAACCCATGTTGTCCATGGGCCCCCTGTGTTTAAACTGCCGTTCTGATGATCAGCACCATAGTATAGTTGTATTCAATTTATACTTCATAAAAGTACATAACAAGTTTCTCCAAGACCACATTTCTTGTATCATGGCAGTTTATTACATATTTCAACTCTCCTATGCATAAACTAACTTTTTTTAATAGGCTCATTTAGTAATATATCTTGAGGTTTTTGTGTGTGTTTTGTATTTTTTTGTTACTCAGAGACCCATTTCCTATTTTTTCTTTCCTTTTTTTTTTCTCCATTTGTAGTTTTTGGATGAAGACTTGAAAGTAGCTGGGAAATACAAAGGAAATGATTATAGCCAGTACTCTCCCTGGTCATGTGACACCATCGGCTCCTACATTGGAACCAAAGATGCAAAACCCAAAGATGTTGTGGCAGCAGGGAGTGCGGAAATGATGGTACGTGTCATAACCAAGCCGTAATTAATAAGAGTAAAGATAAGCCAAATAAACGATCCCCCGTTAGAGTGGAGATGTCAGTAATTGAGCTTCGCCTTAGAGTTTCAGGCCAATTCTGTACTGTGAGATCGAGTTATATTTAAACTGTTTTATTGTTTGTTTCAGGTATAATTAAAAATCTTTACTACTTATCTAAACAAAGAACGTTTATATTTCTATGCAGCCAGTGCTTAACCCAACAGCTGTGCAGAACCAAAATTAAATTATTTCACATAATTAATCAAGAGCTTGGATTTCTCGTCCAAGTAAATTATAACTCTTTTATAACTCTGAAGTTTAAACAATAAAGCTGAATCTAGTAAACGATAGTATTTGAGTCAGAATTGTAGCTACTTAGCCTCAAGTGAGCTATGGTATGCTGAATGTTACGCTTATGCTATTTTGTTTGTTAAGAAAAAATAATGTAACGCCAGTGTATCTTATATTCAAGCTTAAAATATGTCACTGTTTTATCTTAATTTCTTCTTAATTTTTAGAGAAATAAAACTTTACAAAAGTAGTTTAATCTTCCTATATGTACTTCCCTAATCTCAGTTTTTTACTTCCCTCCTTCTCAAGGTCGCCTTGGTCCTAAACTGACAGTTTATCACATCGTGGATAGATTTGTAGTTCTCTAACTATTTTATTTTGTATGTTTATAGACCTTATATATTATAAACTTCAATTTGCATTTCACTCAGCATCGTTTTTGATATGTATATAAATTTATACCTGTAGTTCAAGTTCATTCATTTTTAACTACTTTTATCAGATATCAGACGATAAATATATATATTATTTTTTATTTTTCTGTTGGAACTTAAGGCTGTTTTTGGTCTTTTTACTATTGTGTACAGTACTACAATGAATATTTTTGCATATATCTCTGTGTGTACATGCATGAAAATTATGCTTTTTAAAAATATATGCATCATAATACAATATAAATACGAGAGTACATTACGCATAGTAAGGGTAACTGTCATGAAATTATATTTGAATGTATATAGGTACTGAGTCATGATGTAAAATACCTTTCTTCTTGTTGGGGCAGGGAGGGGCTGATCAAGGTTGAAAAAACAACATTTTGTATGACAACCAAAGGCAATTCATGATTTTAGCCTTACCAGGCAGAGCATTATACCCTTTTTTAACCTTATTACAGAGTGGAGGAGATCGTTAGAGATCTAAGTGTGAGTGGGTTTCTCCTTTTACTTATTCCCAGAACGTGGAGAGTAAAGGAATGCGAGACCAGCGATTGGATCATCAGAGAAGAGCCACGGAAGCCAGTGACGACGACCTCATCCCATTTGGAGATCGACCAACAGTCTCTCGGTTTGGTGCCATCTCTCGAACTTCCAAAACGATATATCAGGGTGCTGGCCCAATGCAGGCCATGGCGCCTCAGGGAGCTCCCACAAAATCTATTAACATTTCAGGTAAGAATCTCAGAGGTAAGCTCATCTGGAAGGCCCATGCACATGACCATCCCTCCTGTCCATGCTTCACACCATGCCTCCTGTCCACTCACTGTCCATGCTTCACACCGTCCCTCCTGCCCATGCTTTACATCATTCCTCCTGTCCGTGCTTCACACTGCGCCTCCTGTCCATGCTTCACATTGTCCCTCTTGTCTACTCACTGTTCACACTTCACACCATCCCTCCTGCCCACGCTTCACACCATCCTTCCTGTCCACACTTCACACCGTCCCTCCTGCCCACGCTTCACACCATTCTTCCTGTCCACGCTTCACACCGTCCCTCCTGTCCACTCACTGTCCACGCTTCACACCGTACCTCCTGCCCACACTTCTACCCTTCTTCCTGTCCACTCGCTGTCCGTGCTTCACACCATGCCTCCTATTCACACTACACACTGTCCCTCCTGTCCACACTTCACACCATCCCTCCTGTCCACGCTTCGCACCATCCCTCTTGTCTGCTTGCTGTCCATGCTTCACACCATCCCTCCTGCCCACTTGCTGTCCATGTTTCCTGTGCTCTTCCAAGCCAGCGATCCTCAGACTTTTCTGTGGAATTTCCCCTGTAGAAAGCTAATTGTAACTCAGGGAATTCTAGGGGTACAAACTAAAATTAAATGTCTGTATATAAAGATTGCCTGTGTTCTTAATAGCTTCGTTGCTTTTATTAAAATAATACATGCTTTTTTTTTTAATTTTAAAAAATTTACAAAGACTGTTTAATTGGAGAGAAAACAAATATCATTTCCCTGTCACCATTTTGTTAGCTATCTTTTCAGATAGCCGTGTAAACAGTGGGCCTGTGCCTTTCTGGATGGGATCTGCCTGCACCGTGCTGGATGCTAGAGTCACTTGTTCTTTTACAGATTACAGTCCGTATGGAGCCCATGGCAGCTGGGGCGGGGCTCCGTACTCCCCTCATCCAAACCTACCTTCTCAGGGACACTTCAGTGAGAGGTACGAGCCGTGCTTTTACTTCTACAAACTGTTAACAGTCATCCGACTTGTCTTAATTTTGTTTTTCTGGTTAGTAAATTTTCCAAAAAATAAGCATTTTAATTCTCCACTTTCTTTCCCACCGAAGGGAGAGACTATCCATGTCGGAAGTGGCCAGTCATGGGAAATCCCTGCCGTCTGCTGAGAGGGAGCAGCTCCGACTAGAACTGCAGCAGCTGAACCATCAGATTAGCCAGCAGACCCAGCTACGTGGACTGGAGGTGCCAGCCTGTAGATAGTTTTGTATGCTAGTTTTTGAAGGTTCTCAAAGAGATTTAAAAGGGAATATCTTTTGAGGAATTATGAACACAAAACTTTAAGGTCTCTTCTTAAGAGTTAATATCGGTGTCCATTCTTCAAAGAATTTAAGTACTTAAGAGTTCAGTTCTGGAACAGTAGGAAACTTAGAATTTAACACCTGCGAATAGAAGACAGATTATCTAGAATCTCCCAGTGGGATCTTACAGTCCCTAGTGCACATTTAAGTTTAAAGTAATACAGTGCTTTATCAGCATATGCTTTAGCTTAAGATTGCTTTTTAATTTCTCATATTTCTTTAATTTAAAAAATTTTTTCTCATTTATTTTTAAGCGTTTATAAATCTTTTAAAACTAGAAACTTAGAACTTTGACTTTAAAATCAGCCTCTGTATGATAATAGCACCTTCATCGGTGTAGTTCTTTCCGTTTAGAAATTAAAATCCCATATCCTATTGGACCCTGACAGATACGTTGGCAGGTGTGGCTGTTCCCCTGTCTCGGTTGAAGTTTATGAATTTCACAGAAATTGAAACACGAACCCAGGTCTTTATACGCCACCAGATTCAGTGTTCTTTCCACCTTGCTGCCTGCCACGTAGAAGAAACAAAATGTCAGAAAACAAAGGATTTTTAAAATTCTTTAAGCGCCACTAGAGGAAGGCTAGGTTTTGTTTACCTTTACATGGGGACGTGTTCCTTGCCCTTGGAATCTAGAGACATCTGCTGGTAACTGCTTGGCTCTCTTGCGGAGAAAAGGAAAAGATACGGTTGTCCTTCTACCAGGATCTTTAATAATAAGTAAGGCACCACTGTGGAAATAAACTTCTTTCTGACACTGCTTTGGACCTCCTTATAAGGAAGCCCAGTCGCAGTTACGTTTTGGAACACAGTCCTGCTTGTGCTCTTACGTGAGCGGCAAGGTTCAGAAATAGGAAAACCTACGTTCTGTTCCCATTTTGTCACCTTTTACCATCACATTATTTACATTGGTCCAGAACTTCTTGCTGATTCCTATTGTTTAAAAAAAAGCTATGTTTATATCCGTCCTTTATTCATTTTTAAAGATTCAGACCTTTAACTACATAAAGCATTATTCCTTATCCTGCTAATTCATGACTTTTTGTCTTAGTTGAAATTTGTAGACCCATTTTCTGTCCCACAAGAATAACAGTCGGCATCCTTTGGAAGCTTGCCACGTATTTGACTCACTGTGGTTAAAGTCGTTTCCATGACTGAGGCTTCAGAGAAATAAATTACAGGGGAAGAATGTGCATTTATAATCGACTTATCTAAGAGCAGCTTACACCTAAGATTCAGTTACCGTTTGCTAAGTTTAAGTCCCCTACTATTTTTCCAGTGGTACTCACAGAGATAGTACCTCATAGCTGCATCGTTTTTGTTACAAGTACGTGAGTGTGAAGCCACTCAGGGCTGCGGTCTGGAGTCAGGCCTGCGCGTCCTGTGCGTGGGGTGGAATGTGTGGGGTCGTGTGTGTGCTTAGCTTTGTGCATCAGGCTGTTAGTGACAGGCTGCTGTTGCAGAGGGAGGCGAACACCCTGGCAGGCCAGCCCCAGGCCCCACCGCCACCTCCAAAGTGGCCCGGGATGATCTCCAGTGAGCAGCTGAGCTTGGAACTGCACCAGGTGGAAAGGGAAATCGGCAAGAGAACCCGGGAGCTGGGCATGGTGAGTGCTCCGGAAAGCTGCGGAGTTCTGGAATCTTCAGGACTGCAGGGTCGGCACCCCAGGGCTCTTCAGTGGGTGATTAATATTTAAATGAGTCACGTGAAGATGGGTCTCCTCTCTGTTTGATCACTCCTCTCCTCATTCTCTTTTGGTTTGAGTGTGTTGTCTTAAGATTCCGCGTGATGAAAAACGTATAGGGAGAACAAGGCAGTTGATTGGAAGTTATTAAATTTCTGTGAAACGTACTGATTCGGGAAGCAGAGAGGGGATGGTGTTCGCGATTTTGCCAATGCCATCCCGTTAACTGGAGAAATATTACCAAATGACATTCTCGTTTTCATAACCCTGAAGTTGTTGATGATGCTTTTTGTTATGAATGAGATGCAGCCTACACGTTCTGTCCCGTGGACTATACCCATGGCTGTGCTTAGGGTCTGCTTCATAGCGCATGGCATTCGTGTCATAAACGGGGTCTCTAAAGGGATTGGACCACTCCCCAGGTTGTGTGAAGTGACCTTTATGTTGCGTAGTTTTCCCATCCTTTCTAAGCAAATAAATGAGGTAGTTTTTCTTCTTTCAGTAAATATATTATAGGTGCATATTAGATTTTGGCTTGCCTTTTTCCTAAGTCATTTCTGTGAGATTTTTCCCATATTAACTTGTGGCATTCCCTCCCCCAAGCCCCCCCGCCCCGCCAAAAAAAACCTAAATGATTTCTGGATCATCAATTGGTGTTATCTGTGTTTGGTCTCTCCTCCATTAGTACCATTAAATAGAAGATAATTATGTTTATTTCCTTCTCTTTCAAAGGAGAACCAGTGTTCTGTGGACATGAAAAGCAAATTGAATACAAGTAAGCAAGCAGAAAATGGACAGCCGGAACCACAAAGTAAGGTTCCAGCTGAGGACCTTCCATTGACATTCAGGTAACGGAAGGGACATTGTTATGGTCTTCTACTACCCACGCGTGACAGAAATGCCCTTAGAAATCTGATTTTATTTTTTAGGTATAATTATTCTATGTACATTAAGAAAAGAATATTTTTACATAAATTCAAGAATTATACTTATTTGAGAATAGATCCAAGATTCAATTATCTGTTAATACCTAACAGGAATTTCCTGGTTCTGTTTCCTTTTCCCCCGTGTTTTTTAATTTATGTAAAGCCAGTGCTCACTCTTTTTTGAATACCTTTCCGATATTTCTAAGGTGTGTGGCATTTAGCCTCTTCCAGACCCAGCCGCCACCCCCCATGCACCTGGGTTTGAGTTTGGTCTTCCGCGGGTGTGGAAGGGTACATGTCAGTTACTGTGAACAATATTGCAGTTCATTCTTCGTTTGCATGTCTTTAATTGTTTCCTCACTGTATTTTGAGACTTTCGAGACACAGTCCTGAGTTCCCCTCCTGGTGATACGTCACCCAATTTCTAATGCCCTGTGGTTTTCAGACTTAGGTTTGACTCTTAAAATCCATGCCTTATCTTGGCATGGATTTTATCAAAAAAACATGTACTAGTAAACCTGATGAAGCAGAGATCAGCAGCACTTTTTCTTAAAGACCACATTGTATTATTAAATATTATTCTACTAAGTAATTATTTTTCTCTCCTTTTTAAAAATGCCAACTTTTTTTTTTTTTTTTTTTTTTTTTTTTTTTTTTTTTTTTTTTAGTGTTAACAGTGATGTGCCGAATGGATCGGCCTTGACACAAGAGAATGTCAGCCTCCTGTCAGCCAAGACTGGCTCTCTGAGCCTGTCCGAGGACCCCGAGGGGGGCGGAGACAACAGCGACTCCCAGAGGTCGGGAGTGGCACCGGGTTCTGCTCCCTGAACTGCGAGGAGCCCCGCTTTTATCTTCTGCTCCCACCCGCTGGTGGGGCGCGGGGCGGAAGGACGATGACATCACACGTCTGCTCTGGGTGGTCCGAGACGTGCGGCAGAGCGCCAGAGGCCATGTGCACAAACACCGCTACTGAGACAGACCTGCACATAGTTCACACTGATGCATTTTTTAATTTAAAAAAAGAAAAAGACAAAGAAAATTAGCAGTATCTGCAAGCAATTCAGATTAAATTTGTTTTTGTTCTGTGAATGAACTTTATTTTAATAACTTTGGACGCCTTGGATCCAGGGCTTTAAAAAAAAGAAGATATTATATATACACTCTGTTCGATTAATTGTATGATCTTAATGAAGTAGGTTTTTCTTGTATTTTGGTATTATTACATACCCAGTGTATAATCCCTGACCCGCAGTCCTTTCCACCTCTCACAACCCCATAAATTAAAGCAGACTAAAGGCACCGGCCCTCCCGACAGTTCTGGGGTGCTTGGCAGGCACAGAGACAGTAACAGACCGGTCGTTAGAAAATGTGCAGCGAACCCACGCTTCCCGCAGCTGGTGTGTGGACGCCACGATTTCCTTGTCCCTTACGGGTCGCGCTCTGCCCGTGTCGCTGTGCTTTTCCTAGGGCGCTGCCACTTTCTTGTTTTTGCTTTTAACTTAGCAGAGAGAGAGTTACCAATTAATTTTGGAAGTCTTCCTTTCCGTGTTATGGGTTCTTTTCATTCTCTCATGTAATCAGAAAACCAAGTCCCTGTCTTGGATTGTTCGGTTAGGTTGAAGTGGAGGTTGAGTTTTAAGTGAACAGTAACTGAGCACTGAGACACGTGGTCGGCGTGGGCCCTAATATTGAGGTGATGGTTGAAAGTTTCCAAATCGAGCTTTTGTTAAAATCATAGAACGTTAAAAAATCAGGACGATCGACCACGTTTTACAACTGCAACATTTGATTTGAACTTAAACAGAGAGCCAATTAATTCAATGGATGCTTCGGTTTTACTCTCAAAACCCCAAAATATAAAATAAGACCCTTATACACTGGCACCTCTGGCTTTCAGAGAGATCTGCCTGGATCTTAAAGGCATGATGAATTGCTCAGTGGTTGCCATTCGGAATCACAGCACAGCAGGTCAAAGGTACCTCCAAGTTTATTTTAGACTCGGCTTCACCTTACTGAAAAAACCCTTCGTGAAAGTTGGAAAGAATAAGGAAGAATGTTTATCATTTCGTTCTGCTGCACATTTTCTGATGGCACGTGTCTGTACTGAACTAAGGACCCTGTAAAACGCATGGGGATCCTCTGATACAGTCGCCCTCCCCATCCCTCTGTCCGCCTGGTTTTTTAAAATTTTTCCTTTCTGGATTATACTACTAAAACAGAAAGCACTGGTTATGTAATAAGTTACTGCATTGCTTTGGTTGGGTAAAAGCAAGAGTTTGTATTTTTCTTGTTTCTTATTTTCTTAACCCTTAACTCCTGCTGAGGTCATGACCTCAGACTAAGCTCTGCGTCTTCATACTGTTGACTGAAACAAATTGGGGGGGAGGGTGCACAGTCCTGCCGTTGCCTACCAGTAGGAGAGCCCAAACAGAACACTCTTTTGAGTAGCGATTATTTAATTTGCCCAGTCAAGGCACCGTGTTTATATACTATTTCACATTGAATTTGATTATGCCCTACAGACCTGGCTGGTCAAGGATTTGATATACACATATTGGCTTGGGATTCGAGCTTTCTTTTTTATTTAAATAAAAATTTATATATATATTATATATATACAGATATACATGGCTATATCTGCATATATATTGGGTATGTTTTAAGGGTTTTTTTCGCACGAGCGCAGCTGTCGCAGCACCACTAGTTGGGAGGTGGGAGCGTTGAATGAGGACGAGGCGTCTTTTTCAGTGGACTCCACGTTTTCCTTTTTTTTAATGTCCCTGCTCTTTTGCTTTGTGTGTGTGTGTGTTGCTTTGCTTAATACCCTCTTACAGTTACTCTTGAAATGCTTATTGTTTTTTGGGAGAAGGAGAGAAACCGTAAGTCTGACAGGGTCCCAGGGTTTTTCCTTGCTCTGTGTAACCGTACAAGGCACCATCTGTGGCGTCCAGCCTGTTCCAGGCAGATGTGAGCAGATCTCACTTCTCCTTTGGACACGTTCGATAAGTCCTCAATTTTAGAAGCAGTTGGTTCAGTTGGGAACTCGAAATGATTCTGCTATTGGAAAGGAACTTACAGGTATTGATTTTGTTAAAGTTCCGAATAAAAGTAAAATCCCATTTTGGGTTATCTCTTGAAACCTGTAATAACTCGACTTCTGTTCTTGTTTCCTTCAGATACACTCATTCTTGCTTTCCCCGTTTTGATTGTGTAAACTAGGCAAGAACAGGAATTAATTTATACAGAATTCCTATTGCAATAAAATCATAAAAGTCACTGTTTTGAATTGATTTTAAATAGTCCTTTTCACTTTTTAAGGTGTTCTCATTTGGGGCGTGGGGGGGGGGATCTCTGGCATCGTAGCCTTAATTCCAGCTGTATGTCTTTTTAAGGCCCCACACTCTGAAAGGACTCTGGCTGGGGAGAAGGGCAGAGGATGACGGGTGAGTGTCCCGTTGTGCCCGTGACGTGCCTACTTAACGTTGGTCGTTCCTCCTAACCTCGTAGATATCCTTACAGCTTTCCTAGTGCCACAGCACTTTCAGGATTTCAGTAAAGCCTCCAAAGTTCGGGGTTCTTTTTCCCTTTTCTCTGTGACATACTCTGTAATGTGCTGAGCCTGTCAGGGTAAGTGGCCCATTTTGGCAAAACTGCTTGACTCTGTTTTCTGACAGAACCTTTGAAAGGCATTGAGTTTTCGAGCTTTTAAAATGTATGCCTTTACAGACAGTTAAGAGATGAAACCAACCAGATAGAAAATACCATGTTTATGCTTTTTACTTGTTAAAATGCCAGTTTATTCTGAAGATGACTGTATTTGCTTTTACTGAATTCAAAAGCAAAACTTGGGACTTATCAGATGAACACGGACGATTCTGAGTGTTAAGGTAGGAGGAATAAGCACTGTTTAATCATTTAGGATTTTATTATAGCTGGGAATATAAAAGAACTTTGACTTACTCTTTCAAGCGGTCTCTGGAAAAATACAGAAGAACCGAGATAAGATATCCAGATTCAATTTCTTGACTTATATGTAGTTCTTTTGTCTTTCTTACAGGTACTGTCACAAGATAAGTTCAGGATCTGCCCTGTCCTGGGTCATTTACAAAGGCTGAAGTGACCAAAGATCCATTCTTTGTTACTTTTTTAATCAAAAGAGAAGTTAGTTATAGCATAGGTTTCTAGTAATATTTGAATGATAAGACACTTTCTAAGGCCAGCTACAAATATTCAGCTACTCAGAATGTCTAAAAATTTGCCACACCATTAACGTGGCTGATTCCCTTCTCCCACCTGTGTCCCTTTGTCCTCGTCTTCCCTATGTATTTATTATTTTGCCTAAAAAACATAAAATGGGTATAATTCTCATTTGCTTTCTCGAATCTATAACTTCATCAGATTTTCCGTAGGTCTTCAGGGTTGGAGCTCAAAGTTATTTTTTTTTCTTATTTTTTTTTCCTGGCCCTTTTCTGTCTTGCAAATTCCCCTTGATTCACCCACTGCCCTCCCCAATCTGCAACAGTGACAGTTTGCTGCCTCAAAACAGAGCATTCAAATGAATTCGCTTAGCCAATAACTTCTGTGAAGTTGCCTTTTCTAATGGTGTTATTACTCAGTGATGCACAAACGTGGTATTTGCCCTACTGGTAGGCAAACAACGGTCTGGTTCAGGATGGTAACCTGCTGGGGGGGTTTTGTTTGTTTGTTTTTATCTTTTAAAGGAGAGCCAAAGACTTGTGCTTTACTCTGTTTTGGTTTGGGGGAAGTCGCAGCCATTTTGATTGTGAAACCTTAAAGTATTTGTGAGTTGATTGTACTGTGTGCGTAGGTTTATGTAAACTGTTAACATTAGCTGGCCTTACACAATGTAAAAGCAACGAAGTCACCCGTTTCTCTTTCATCAGGAATATCTTTTACACTATTGTATGGAAGCAGGCCTTCCCCCCCCCCCCTTTTTGAGACTGTCGTGTCATGATACAGCATCTTGTGTATTTTTGTTTTTTAACTAAAGAATAATATCACTATTGGTCAAGTCACGGGACTAAGACGATGCGTGAGCAGCTGACTGGTGAGAAATAGGGAACCGTCATCAGTACGTGTCAGATTATATTCAGATTGGGAGAAAAATAGGTTCCTTTTGCTAAAGAGTATGTGGTTGATATTCCATGCCAGTGGTGACGGATGGGGATCTGTATTTCTTGCTCATTTTGAGGAATCGAGTGAAGGCTTTATCTATAAAATCTGTCTGTGCAAAGCACCTGGAATGATTTATATGTCATTAAAAGCAAAGGCCAAGTTACTTCTTAGGAGAAATTGATAACCTGCCTGGAACCTAACTGCAGGGTTCCCTAAAATTTTTACCCTGAAAGAGAACAGTTTTCTTTCTTTTTTTAGTGGATGTTACATTGTTATAGTGTTCTCTTCCCTGAAAAATCTGCCTGTCCTTTTAGATAAAAATGAGAGCTCTCAAGTAAAACGGTCACTGTCAACATCGGGGGCGGAACAGCATGCGGCTGCTGTCATCATTCTCCCCAAGAACCTGCACTGCCATCCGCATCCAAACCTTCCCGCCTCGGACAGCTGCGGTGTTTATATCTGTTGCTTCAGCTCAGCTTTATTTTATCCATCTTCCTACTGAAATGACTTATTGGGAGGTGTAGGTGGATTGCAATTCATTCCTTTTTAATTCTTAATTCAACTTTTCTGAGCCCCTTGAAAAAGAAAGCTTTTTGTCAAAAGGTACTACTATTAATTATTGTAAATGCCAGCTTGAGATTCGGTTTTGAAGGTTTTATTTCTTTGACTGCTAAAGATATTTCACATGTAATAGAGTCTAACCGACACGTACTATTAGCTCTAAGGTGAATAAAGAATTAGGAAGCTGCCACCAGCAGGAAGAAGTAACCCCTTTTAAAAATGTGTCCCCACCAGGCACTGCGCAAAGTGCGTAAAGAGCCTTTTGAAATCCTTTTGTGATAAAGGGACTTCCCTACCCCTAGAATCCTTGTTTTCAGAGCTGAATTTTCAGCCAAACTCTGAATTCCCCCTGAGCTTTATTCCTGAACTTTATTCCTGAGCAAAACATCCCTAGAGAAATAACCTTTATTTTCACAAGAAAATAAGGCACAAGAACCCAAGAGAAAGAACTTAGGACAATGTCATGTCCAAAAATGTGTATTTAGAGAAACAAAACCCTGTGGAGTTCGTATATCCTAGGTAAGGTGGGTCGTTTTCTTGTTTGGGGTCTCACGGTGTCTGGTGGCTGGGTTCGTTTTGTTTGAAGCAGGCAGAGCTCACAAGTCTTTGGCATCCGTTCCAGCTTGTACACTCAGAGTCATCTTATAACTGGAAACTGTCAGGAACCCCCGCCCCCACGTCAGCTGATGTAGGAAAGGGTCGAGGAAAAAATGGAAACGTGTTTGGGTGGATAACTGGTTATCTAGTTTTTTTTGTTTTGGGTTTTTTTTTTTTTTTGCTGATTTAAAAAAATTATTTATGAGTGTAATCTCTCTCCACTGATTGGCTGCCATTCTCACAATACTATTTGAACCACCTTGTAAAATACTCCTCTGATTAGAAGGCATTTTAAGCTTTTGTTGATTGTTTTTACATATTCTGTTCAACTAATACACTGTCCCGAGAGCTACTTCTAACAGGTGTATCGCTGCCTGGATTTCCATCATCCCTTTTCGTTCTTTCTCTCCTTTTCACCTTCTGGGAATGAAAGGAACTTGAGGGGAAAATTTTTTTTATTATTATTTTATTCATTGATCCACGAGCCACATTATCCTACTTTATCATGAATCCATGACTGTTGGAACCAGAAGGATGGAGAACAGTGAATGAACCTTTCACCCACTGAAGCGTTTTCCAGTTGTGAGATTCCTCTTCGTGTGTGTCTCCGCCCCCTCACCCTGTGGCCCTTTCTCCTGGACTCTGGTCCACTTGGTCTTTAGGCTCATACCCGTCTCCCCGAGACATTCTGCAGTCATTATCACCTTTTTGGGTGCATTTTATTTTGTTTTATTTTGTTTTTTAAAATAACTTGTTGACATTGATGCATATGTGCTTGGGATAGAGCTTGTGTAATTTACCAATCTTATTGATTGTATGTGATTGTGCCCTGCAGTGGTATATTAAACGAGACAAAAACAACCTAGGTTCCTAAAGGAGCCCGTGAGATTTGAGTCAGATTATAAATGATTTCATGAAATCACCTATAGTTTTGGATAGTGAGAATTTATGTCTCTTCCTGTTATAAATCAGTGCTAGACAAAATAACCATTTTAAAAGAGCGTTCTTGCATTCCTGTTTTTTTCCTTGCCTCAGCTCCCTGTTCTTTGTCGCCTGCCTCCACCACCTGTTCAGAAATACAAATATTGAGCCTTAAATGACAGCTGATTTGTAAATTGCTGACATTTGTGAGATTTTACTTTTTCCAAGTATTTCCAACTTAAAAAATTGACAGAGATGGTTTGGATTTCATGAGCTGTGACTAATTCCTTAGCATCTGGCAAACTGTGAAAACTTGTTTGAAGACTTTATTTCCTGAAAGTTCTTTTGGAAGAGGGAAAAGAACCCTGTTTGGAGTGAACCATTTTCCTCTCTTTAAATCTGTTTGTAGTTCCAGATTTTAAACAGCCTTCAAATCCAGTGAGGTGGGAGAAAAGGAATAGGAAGATGTTTAGGGAAGCAGAACTCTGGTCTGAATAAGTCCATATTCCGCTCGTTGCAGGTGTGAGAGGATTCGGGCCATCTTTTTCAATTTTGTATTATTTGTGTGCATGTTGTTTATATGAAAGATGCCACGTTTTGTTGAAATGCTACTTCCTTCATTAGTTTGGAAACTGACTCAGCCTCGTGTTGCTCCTAATTAGTGTTTAAGGCTCCCATGAGTTGCAGATAAAAAAAAAAAAAGGATTATTTTAACAAGTAGAAGGAGGTGATTCACCTTTTGGTCTGTATATATATATATATATATGAAAGTGTCTACAAGGTCTTTATCTGCTTTCTGTCAGCATTTATATTAAATGATAAATTAACGAGAAATGTGTGGTCTTTTTCGTAAATGAGTCTGTGCCATCTTATTCTAACCGTGAGATTCATTTCTCACACTTTTTTTTTTTCTTTTTAGGTGACAATAGAGAAGTAGGTAAGATGCACGATCAGAACGGCGTGTAGTAGCCGGTTCTGCAGCGGGCCCAGGAGTTATTCTAGCCTCAGACACGCCACAGTCCGAATCCCTTCATGTGTCTACGTGATTGCACATGAGGACTAAAGGTGACGGCTCTGAGGTCCTGGGGTCAGGGAGGCTCCGCGGCCGGCTCCAAGGTCGTGCTGTTGATGGCTTCTCCTAAAATCAGGACCCTCTCTAGGCTTGAGCAGTCTGGGTGTCTCCGCGATGCACAGTGTTTAACTTTCCACCCTTCCTGGCTTCTCCCACTTGTCCTGAAATCCCCACACATCAGTCATTTCTCGCAGTTAGAGGATAAATTTAGGTTTATTGTCTCTTAGAAATGAACTGCAAAGATCCCTCAGTCGACAAATGAGTGGCATGAAGAAGAAAAAGTGGGAGGGGAGGGAAGGGGACTACTATAGATGAAAAGAAAGTCAGATGCAAAAATATACGTAGACGTTTTTGGTATAATAAGGAAATTTGATTAATTATTGGGTATTGGATAATATCAGGAAATGACATTTTTGTTCAGTGTGTGATTTATAGCAACAGGGTTATACAAAAATGTCCACAAAATGACAATGGAATTTCCTTTAAAATTACTAAATATTTTTAAAAGAAAACAGACATTACCAGATAAGGTCATTCTCTCCTACCAACAGTAAGCAGATCGATGTCCATTGGTGCCGTATCTGACCTCGAGGGAAGGTGCCAGACTTAAAGTTTAGGAGGTATGAGGGATGGCGGCCACTGTGGCTGTCCAGGATGTTTTAAAACCTGGGAGGAATGATGCCACCAGACCTGCATCTTCACACTCTCCCAGGCCTGCCCTGCTCACGAGCACCAGGGCGCTTTCTGACCGCTCAGCAGGTGTGCATAGACTGGGGCGTGCGTGTGTGTGTGCGTGCGTGTGTGTGTACATGTATGTGTACGTTAGCATTCAGTCCCCGTTATCAGCTAGCCTGCAAAAACCAGCACATCCCGCGGTGTGCCAACATGGTGTCTCAGTGACTGCCAGCCTGACTCGGAACACACAGATCTGTAACTGCCCAGGGGACGCCCACTGCAGCGTCACTGAAGTGGTGTCTTGAGTGCTCCCTGTGGGCACAGTACTGCAGAGGACAGAAAGGGCTGCCTCTCCCGCCAGGCGTAGACTCCAGTCACCTCATGTGACATGCACACGGTTGAGCGGTAGGTAACAATCATCTGCCACACGCTAAACGAACCCCCGAGGAACCCCTCAACCTGTCCCGAAGAGGAGAGCAAGGAGCTGGGAGAGTGCACAGAAAGAAGACCCAGCCCTTCCTGGAGGCCGCCACGGGCTTCCTGAGGAGGTGGCCCTGAAGGTAAGACTAGGTGAGCAGCGGAGGTGGGACCTTGGGGACAGGCTCACAGAGAACCCCTGTTAGGAGACCTGGAAGGTCACAGGTTGGAGTGGACGGAGGGGGACGGTGGCCTGTGATAACAGAGGCCTGAGGGCCATGCCGCATTGCTGGATTTTTCTCTGGAAGTAAACAGAATCCTAGGAAGGGCTATCAGAAGGGAGATGAAGCATCAGATTTGTGCCTCTGTCCTCAAGCGTAAGGTGCGTGTGAGGTTACTGTCCCAGGAGCCCGGAGGGGGCCCAAGGTGGTCCCGCGGGCTCCCACCCTTTGCCAGTGCTGTCTGTGCGAAGACCGCACGTGTGAGGAGAGTGTGCGTGCTAGGCCGTTTTAACAGAACGCTCCAGCCAGTCAGACTTCAACTTCCATTTAAGAGGATGAGGTGCATGATGTCGGCACTCCCTGGGGACAGCTGGAAGGCAGTAAGGGGATCCGGGAAAGCTGTCACAGCCGGAGAGTGGCTCCCGAAGGGACAGAGCGTTCGTATGGTGAACGATCAGGGAGTGAAGGCCTCGGCCTGGGCACAGAGACACCATCGTGAAAGGTGGCCTCGGGATGGGACGTCACGGGATTCGGGACAGCTGGGGAACCGGTGGAGGCCTGGTCTTGAAAACCTTTTGTGTGCCATGAGGTCATCGAGATTTTATCCTTTAGCAATTTAGTAAAGGTCAGAGGCCAGGAGTGTGCGATTGTTGAGATTTGGGTGGAATAGGGCCTGAGGCCGAGGCCAGTTGAATACTGGTTGCCCTGTGCCGACTGAGGAGAGATAACGAGGCCCGCACCAGGACAAGGGCGGGGGCCTGAGACGTGGTTGGTTGAGGCATAACTCGAGAACGTGGCTGCTGTTACCACACAGCCAAACGGGCCACCAGAGTCAGCTGCTGCCCGTAGCTCCCCCGACCAAGCACCACGG
This sequence comes from Macroglossus sobrinus, assembly GCA_004027375.1. NCBI lineage: Eukaryota > Metazoa > Chordata > Mammalia > Chiroptera > Pteropodidae > Macroglossus > Macroglossus sobrinus. Next base: position 73,540 of record PVKZ01002271.1, read on the forward strand.
CCACTGCTATGTCATCAGGTTAGGGAGGAAATGACCTTCGCGATAGCAAAGCCCTCGAAATACTCAGTGCCAAGGAAAACCTATAGTCATCTCCGTTCGTCATGGTCATCTTATCCCCCCAAAACCCAAAGTGGGCAGGTTATTGTGATCGAAAAGGCGCTCACTAGTTCCCCCAGTCTGCGCTTGTCCTCGTCATCAGCTGAATGGGCAGCTTTATATCCCGACGACAAGCGAGGGGACCCGGTGAACTCCGGGACCGCGGCCCCGACTCAGGCTGCCTTTGTGGATAGATGGGCCCGTTTCTCTAACCGGACCGCCCCGGGCCGCATCTCTGTGAGCATCCCTGGTCCTCTGGGTCTCCCCGGCCACGTCAGAGCTGACACCCAAAGCTTGTTCTGATTCAGGTTAGAACGACCTGTTCCCGGGCAGCACCTGCCGCTCTCCGGTGCTGGCCACTTGGGAAGGGCCCGAAGCCAGCTCTGTGTCCTGACGGGGTGAACGCTGTCGGTCCCCATTGCCTCACCCCTCAAGCGGGCTTGGGCAGGTTGGCGGGAGCATTGGCCCTTGGCAGTGGGACAGGCAGCCTCCACGTAGCTGCCCCGTGCTGATCACAGCGCGCGCCCTCGGCCTCACTGTGCGGTTCCCCCCGCTGCTGCTGGGCCTGTCCCGTCCACCCGCCCTGTACCTGGGGACCTTCTCCCCTCCTCTCTCCATTTCTCTGACCTAATGTCTAAGCAACGAGCTTGGCCCCCATGCAGCTCTCTCTCGCGCTCTGCCTCTCAGGAAGACCCTGGCCCAGCGTGTCTGTCCCGACAAGGCGTCGAAGCTTCTGATAAGTCAGCGTTGTTACTTGCCTTGACAACTTTCCACTTGGGAGGAATCTGGAGTATTTTCCTGTTAATAAGTCAGCAGAACTTCTCCGAAGCTGTGTTTCTTCAAACACAAATATTTACCGAGGACCTGGTACGCCCGAGACCCGGTCGCATGAGCCCAGCGCGTGTTCAGTAAATATTTGTCTCGCTTTGGTTTCCCTGAATCCAGAATCGAACTTTCTAACGGTGGTGAGACCTTGGCCGCGCTCCAGCGAGATGCTTCGAGAGTCTCCCCTGAAAGCTGCCAAACGACAATGCAGGATTTATTTTGATGAACTGTACGTCCCCTTAATGAAAGTGCCATCCCACCTCCGTAAACCGGAAACCTGGGACAGCCGGGCCAGCTCTGGTTTGGTGCGAGATGCTTTGCCAGGCTCCCGCGGAAGGGTCGGGCTTCGGGTGACTCAGTGACGCGCTGCCGTCTGCCCCCGCCAAGGTCTCAGTACCGGATCCGGAGAACAGCGCAGAGCAGGGCCCCGCCGGCCTGCCTGCTCGGGGGAGTTACCGCCGAGACTGGGCTCAGCCTGGGAAGAGACGGAGTTTTCTCTCGTTCTTGACCTTGAAGTAGTGAAACGGAAGGGTGCTCGGAGGCGACCGCAGCGGCGCAGGGGGGCCCTGGGGTGCCAGCCTCGTTTCCACACAGGGCAGTGGGATGCTGGCACACGGAAGGGGGGGCGTCCTTTTCTGTCTCCACTTCCGGAAATGGTTGGACACGTTCTTCAGCCCGAACGTGGAAGAGAGCGCTCGGGGACAGTGGAGGACGTTTTGGGACAACCTACCGGAAAACGGCACACATCATTTCCCCAGCACCCCACTGCCCAGCCTTTAATCATGTGTCCCTACCTAAACCGTACAATAGGATTTAGCTGTGTCCCCGGGAGGAAATATAACTGTATCAGCTGTGTCACCGCAGACCTAGAGATGGTCTTTAATCCTTAAAAATCCCGAGAGATCAGTGCTCTGTCCTCATTTAGAGCATTAGAATATCTGACCCGAGAAAGACGGCTCTGCACGACCCACACCGCACAGCTAACGGTGACGTGGCAACGCGTGGGCTCGGCTCCAGGCTCCTGTCATTTGGGGCATTAGAAATTCCAGACAGAGCGCCAAGCATTCTGACACGGCTTTCTCGTGGTTTTATCCCCGCCTACGTATCATTTAAGAGTCATATGCGGATGGACCTAGAGATGATTATGTCGAGTGAAATAAGTCAGAGGATGATAAATATATGATTTCACTTACATGCAGTATCTAAGGAACAAAAAGAACAAACTAATGAAAAACAGACTCACAGTTGGTTGACAATCACCAGTGTACTGTATACTTGAAACTAATTTAAATAAATCCATTTATTATTTTAAAAAGCACATATAAGGCTTTAGACTGGAATATTTTTTAATACATTTGTTAACAGGTTGTGATTTTTCTTTGTCTTTCATTCTTATTCATTCTGAAATCAGTATTTCAAAGTACAACAAAAATGTTATATTATCTTTATTAATAAATTCTTTACATAGTATAGCATTCTATAACTGTTTTTTTTCTATGTAAACATATATATGGATAGTAAGTATTTAAAATGGCACCTGTTACTATTATCTTTCTCAAAGATTTAGAGAATTTGATCTAAGCGGATGTAAAGTAAGAGTTAAATTATAGACAGTGGAATATTATACAGGCGTTAGGATTTTTCACCAGGCAGGTCCACCGAAAACACCCCCGTTCCACCTGCAGACGCCGAATGGGGCTTTTCTCACTCTCCTTTGCTCCTTCGTCACCAGCCAGGGGCTCGGCTGCTGCCAGTCCCCCTCTGGGGCTGCCACCACCTCCATCGTGCCCTGGATGCCCCTGTCCCAAGCCGCTGCGGACTGCAACCCCGATACGAAGCCGAGTCCGTTCTGAACGGTCGCTGCACCGACCCGTTCAAAACCAGAGAACTACGTAAGCAGGTTCCTATCGCCAAGGCTCCCTCCCACCTGTCCCCGCCACATCCCCACTTGGTGATACAAAATGGGACATGCTGTCAACACCACTCAGCCGCCTGCCTTTTCCCACTGGCCTGTGCTCGAGGTCCTCTCTGTCAGCACAGAGAGGGGCCTGGCCCTCCTCGGCATGGCTCTGCGGGGTGCCGTGAAGCCTGGTGGACCGAACCAGTCTCCTAGAGACAGGAGTCGTTCCTGATCTTCCTCTGTGGCACATGTGGCTCCAGCTGGCGATCTCGCGCACACCCGTGCAGGCTCCTCTGACTCGGGCTGTCTGCTTTGGAAGACGTCTTTCGGCCGTTGTATGTTCTTACCTGCCCCCCACTGTCTCCTGGTCCCCAGCAGAATCGTGCCGAGGCCCTGCCAGCCAGCGCGTCTGCCTTAGGGACATCCCTGGCATGTAGCCCAAGGCCCAGGGCGGAGTGGAGGAGGGGGTCCGTCTGTGGACCACAGAGGTAACCGCTGTGCGTCCTGGTCTGAATCACAGACGTGTTGGCGCTTAGAGGCCTGAGGGTAGAACTTCGTTCCAGAAAATTCCTCTTCTCCCCACTCTGGTTAGATACTATGGACTCTTTTTCCCCTAAAGAAACCTGCGAAAGAGAAGGTATCGCGCTGAGCAGGTACAGGGCTAGAGGTGTGTGGACATTCAGCTCTTTTCTACCTCCTGGTATGGTGAACCAGGTTAAAAACACAACACAACAAAACAAAAAAACAAAAAATCCTACAGACAGACTTGTCCATCAGGCATTTTCTGGCCAGGTTTAAATTTGTTCTCTTTTCTCCTTCCCAGAAAGATGAAGAAGAGCGAGGGGCTACGGGTCGTAAAGGTGGGCCTTGCCGCCCCTGGGCCTGACTGAACTTTAAAACTCCTCCACTAGTTAAACAACACTGGGCTCCACGCTTTGCTTAACCCTGGGAGCTGGTCGTCAGCCTTTGACCTCAGTCCTCCCCCCGTCACAGTCCCCCGCGGCCTCCGGAACAGCAGACAGAGGAGACGGCCAGCTCTGAGGGATCGCCTCGGGCCTCGCTGTCTGCACCCTCCAGCAACCATGGTGCCCAGTGGGGGACGGACTGCGGCTGCTGGAAAGAGGTGAGAGGGGTGAGCTCGCCCCGCATGAGGCCTCCTGGGTGTGCTGGCCTCTGAAGGGCTGGCGAGCACGACCTCGACAGCTCCTAGAAGACCAGGCCCTGTCCCTGGGGCTCACGGCGAAGGGGGCTTGTTTGGAGGACGTCATGGCCAGAGCCCTCCCTCCTGCCCTGTCTGGGCCACACCTTGGGTCTTTACCCCAAGAAACCAAGGGGATGTCTTCCTTCCCTTGTGTGGAGATGCTGTGCCAGCGCCAGCTCTCACGCCGGCCCAGGAGACCCCGAGGGGACTTCCAGGCCTGGCTCACATCTGAACGAGAGCGAATTTTAGTCTGTGACGGCCTCCTCACAGCCTTTTCACTGTTCCTCTGCTTGGTGCCACCCCCCCCCCCCCCCCGCCCAAGATCTTGGTGACCTTTGACAAAAGGACTGTAGCCCTCCCTCCCTCATCACCGCACACACTCCCTCCTTGGCCTGGGGTGCCGTGGGATGCTGCGGGAAGCTAGGAGTGAGGCCAGGGCGCCCTGCCTTGGCTTCTCTTTGTGTTCGACAGAGCTCTGGGCCCATCAGCCTCCACTCGTGTTTCCAAGGGCAGCTGGGGGACAAAAGGCGAAACAGAAGGCAGCGAGATGGAGAGATGAGTGGCAGGATCCTCTGTCTCTGCTGCTTCACCCTCCTTCCACATCTCCCCTGTGCCTCCTCTTCTCCCCGGGACAGGGCCTCGGTCCCAACAGGGCTGCAGAGCCGGCCTCAGGTCACACAGGTGCCCCTCAGCTGCCCCCGGAGCCAGCCGGCCCCACACTCGCCCCGCAGGCCTCGCCGGCAAATCCCACCTGCACTGCGAGCCTGTCTCTTCCTCCCGGGAGACGACCGAGGGGACTCGGTCCCCACAGACAGACCCGAAGACCGAAATCAGCCAGGGAAGCTCCTGGCCCCCCGTCTCACCCACGAAACATTACAGACATTTTTACCTCTCGGTTTGCTTACTTGGGCGTCCCAGTTCTCCTAATTATTTGCCAATCTCATGATCTCATTTTTTTTTTTTAAGTCAAATTTGTTTCGTTCACCCTTAGTGAACCCATGTTGGAAACTATTAACATTCGCAGACAACAGACAGTGAACTGAGGCAGTGGGAGAGGAAGGAAACGGATCGATGGGACCTCAGGTCCGGCTGGGAGGACTCGGGGTGGCTCTTGCTCTCTGGACTGGGGCCACGGGGTGCACGTGGGGCCCATCCGCTGAGTCGGAGGGCCCCGGAGAAGAAGCAGGTGTGGGGAGGGAGCGTCACGAGGTCGGCTTGGTCGTTACTTCATGACGGAATCTGCGGGACACCCGGCTGGGACTGTCCAGCGAACAGCAGGGCCGGACGTTGGTGGACGGGCTGGGGCCGGAGCCAGAGACAGGGCCTTCGGCACACAGACGGCGCCTTCGCCCGCTCGCCCCTCTCCCTCCCGTGTTGCTGAAACCTCTCTGCCGATCAGCTGACATCCCTCCAATCCTCTAACGTCCGGGGTCAGGGGTCACGTCCATCCGTTCCTGGGGCTTTCCCCCAGCAGCGCCATCGGTGGCTCCTCCTCTGCCCGCGCCCTTCCCGGGCTCTGGGGCGCCCGCCCCTTTTCCCCGCGTGCGGGTCCCGCCTCGCCAGCGGGGACTCCGCGTTCTCCATTCCTCTCAGCGTGGGGCCTGGGACACTCAGTACCACCGCTAACCGTCAGCTGCTTCAGTCGCCGGTTCTCACTGCGGTGTGACTGTGTCCCGGCAGGTGGAGCGATCCTTTTGCAGAGCCCGGGACCAGGCCTGTCCCGGGCCCTCGTGCTTCACAGAGGACAAGGCCGCACCAGGAGGGCAGGCGCCCTCTGCTCTCCAGGGGCAAGCCCGGGGTGGGCAGTGGGGACAGGGTCCTCCCATAATTCACTCGGCTTTCTGTTCCCTTGCAGGAGGGCACACCTTCTCTCCTTGCTGCTCGTTGGCCTCTGGGGCTGTGTGACCTGTCACTGGCGCCCTGGGGAGGACATCTGCACAGCCAAGCCACGGGACATCCCTGTGAACCCCATGTGCATTTACCGTGCCCCGGAGAAGAAGGCCGCTGAGGACGAGGGCTCGGACCAGAAGGTCCCCGAGGCCACCAACCGGCGGGTCTGGGAACTGTCCAAGGCCAACACCCACTTTGCCACCACCTTCTATCAGCACCTCGCAGACTCCAAGAACGACAATGACAACATTTTCCTGTCGCCCCTGAGTATCTCCACGGCGTTCGCGATGACCAAGCTGGGCGCCTGCAACGACACCCTCAAGCAGCTGATGGAGGTGTGGCCCGGCCCCCCGCCCAGCCCCCCGGCCGCGGCTCGGTCTAGAGCCTGGTAGAGACGTTCTGTAGCTCCCCAATCTCCTTGGGTTTCTTTCTCTCCTCCTCCTCCTCCTCTGCATTCATTCACGTAGAGGCCTCGAGCCCAGCATCCGTGCTGAGCCGGGTCACAGGGACGAGGCTCCGGGCAAGGGGGCCGATGGCACTGAGCCCGCCGCCCCCGTCCGCCGGGGGCCCACACGGACCCACCAGCGCTCTCCTCTGGCTTCTGCAGGTCTTTAAGTTCGACACCATCTCCGAGAAGACGTCCGATCAGATCCACTTCTTCTTTGCCAAACTGAACTGCCGACTCTATCGAAAAGCCAACAAGTCCTCTGAGCTGGTATCGGCCAACCGCCTGTTTGGGGACAAATCCCTTATTTTCAACGAGACCTATCAGGACATCAGCGAGTTGGTCTACGGGGCCAAGCTCCAGCCCCTGGACTTCAAGGTGAGTCACAGACGTCATCCTTGACCTCGGAGTTCCTCCAGTCCAGGGGGGGGAGCTGGACTCTGAGTCCGTGGCACGGCCGCGATGCGTGAGGCTTCCCTGTCTGGGTTACAGCGGTGGCGGCACCAAACGGTGGGCAAGGGCAGAGGGAGGGCGAGGGACACACAGACGGCCGCGTGCGGATGCGGAGACACGGTGGAGCAGCACAGCGGGTGGGGCCGCTCCCTGTTCTCCCCAGGAAAATGCGGAGTCGTCCAGGGTGGCCATCAACCAGTGGGTATCCAACAAGACCGAAGGGCGCATCACCGACGTCCTCCCCCAGGATGCCATCAACGAGCTCACGGTGCTGGTGCTGGTCAACACCATTTACTTCAAGGTACGCCCCGGCCCTCGGGGGGCCCGGGGGGCTTCTCGCCCCCACTCACCCTCTTCCACGCCGGCGGGCCCGTGCATGTCGCCCCCGTCTGAGAAATGGCGCATGTGTGGTCGGGGCAGGAATTCAGGTTCGCCAAGGGTCTAGAACCGTGTCCAGGGCTCTGGCTGCTGGGCTGAGGTCCAGGGGTGCGGACAGTCCCCTGGGCCCCAGGCAGCACGCACACCTCACAGACCCAGCGTGCCGGGCAGCAAGGCGGGAGTGGTGATCAATTCTCATGTGTGTGTGTGTGTGTGTGTGATCATTTCTGCCGTCCGGGTGACTCCATTTTGGAATCTGGAACAGAATGAGAGTCTGTCAACGGTCCTCAGGGATGGGATTTTCTCCATCATCTGGAGCAGCTTCTGCAGTGACTACAGTTGCCCCCGCCCGTGGCTCCTGACCCTCCAGGCGCCCCCCACCCTGACCTCGATCTTGCAGGGGCCCTGTGGTCTGACCACACAGACGGCCCTGTCGTTCTCAGAGTCGAGTTCTAGAGATTTCCAGTTCGATTCCATTTAGGAAGGAGGACGAGGGAGAGGGCACTGACAGTAAGCAGCTGACTGACAGCTGGGCCTCCACTTTAAGGCGGGTGGATTTGTGGTGCAATGGCCCATCCTGGGTCGTGCTCCCTACACGTCCCCTGCCCCACGCAGGGCCCGGGATTGAGCCAGTCACTGCCGTGGTCCTCCGCTCTGTCCCCTGGGGCTTTTCTGTCCCCGAGAGCGGTGGGGGATGCGTTTCCACAGCGCGCATCACTCTTTATGGTTCAGTGAGCACTTCGCCACTCATCAACCCGCCCGACCCTCCTACGGTCGCAAATGAGACCTCGGGCCCTCGGACAGGTCACGTAGCTTAAATTCAGACTCTTCCCTTTCTGACCGTGTGGACTCGGGTCAGTTCCCTGAGACCTTTCTATGCCCTGATTTCTGCAGCTATAGAACAGCAGTAAGGACACCTACCTCGCGGGGGTGTGGCAGGGGCGGACGCAGTAAACGCGTGTGAAACGCTCAGAGTGTACCTGGCTCGCCGTGGGCAGCCTGCTCACATAGTGATCACCAGCCCCTCGGTGTACGGAAGAACAGTTAAATGTTTGTCCCCACATCAAAGAGCCAGAAGACAACTAGGAATGGTCATTACAACTCAGATCTTGTGCCCAATGCCCGCCTCGGGGCTGTTACCTGTGTGTGGCCCTCGTTCATCAGGGGCAGAGAGACCCACGTCTCGGAGGATGGCCTTGGAGGAAGAGGCCAATGGGAGGCAGAAAGCAAAAGGCAATTAAATTTAAACTCAAGAAGAGACTCGTGGTGAGGCCAGTATGTTGTTGTTGGTTTCAGTTTTTAATTTTATTGTGAAAGCCAGCAGACCGTCAGTGCTGAAAACCCGGAAAGGCCACAGACGGAGACGCTCACGGCTCCGTCACTGACTGTCATCGTTAACCCTTCCGTGTGTACCCCACTAGTCTCGTTCCCCCCGAGTTACGCTCACATACTAGCGTAACAACGTGGATTCGCCAGGTCAGTCCCCTCCCACAGATGTTTTCGGCCTCCTGGCTTTGCGACCCTCCCCCACCTGTCGTCTCCTCCCAGGGCCTGTGGAAGTCCAAGTTCAGCCCTGAGAACACGCGGTCGGAATCCTTCTACAGAGCGGGCAGGGAGGAGTGCCAGGCGCCCATGATGTACCAGGAGGGCAAGTTCCGCTACCGGCGCGTGGCGGAAGGCACGCAGGTGCTCGAGCTGCCCTTCAAGGGCGACGACATCACCATGACGCTCATCCTGCCCAAGCCCGAGAAGAGCCTGGCCAAGGTGGAGCGGGAGCTGACGGCCGAGGTGCTGCAGGAGTGGCTGGGCCAGCTGGCGGAGACGCTGCTGGCGGCCCACGTGCCCCGCTTCCGCATCGAGGACGGCTTCAGCGTGAAGGAGCAGCTGCAGGACATGGGCCTCGTGGACCTGTTCAGCCCAGAGAAGGCTCAGCTCCCGGGTGTGTGGACGCAGCGCCCCTCCCCTCCGCCGCCCCGCCCCCACCCCCGCAGGCGGTCCATCCGCGGTGGACGGAGCCACGACTCAGGACACCTGACGGGACCCCCAGTGCAGCGCTCGCTCAGGGAACTCCCTGTCCCTCCCAGGGTCTCAGTCCTCTGGAAAGGGGGGACTTTTCCAGAATCTCCACGGGCTCAGCTGGCTCGGGACCCCTTTGAGTCTGTCACTGGCAGAGGACAGGGGACCAGGTAGAGAAGAATCTGAAATATGATTAAGAGCTGGAGACAGCTGGGTCTCCCGTGGGCGTAGCTGACATTTAACAGCTCCCCCCAACCCCCCCACCCCCCCGATATTCCACAGGGCTCGCGTGTTTTCCCGGGGTCACCTGGTCGGGTACAGCCAAACTGTTCCCAGTGGTGACACTGCAGTAATGGTATTCAGCTGGTTTGCTTCCTCCAGCCCACTATCCTTCCTCAAAAAGGGGTTTGCGGTGTTAGGCAGTTGGATTTACCTCGAGGGGCTGGCTGTCCTTAAGGCAAGTCTAAAAAACAATCCCTCTCTTAAAAATACTGCCTGACTGGACACCGAGCCATTCCCATCAAATGGAGGGTTTCTGTAGGAACAGGGTCCCCTGTCCCCCAGCTGAAGCATGAAATTAGACCCACGGGAGCCAGACTGCATAAGCCCGGAGAACTTTATCAATTTTCACATGATTTTATTTGGGGGGCATCGTGAGGGGGACACCGGCGAGCCGGCTCCCCCGTCTCACGGGCCCCTCCGGGCTTCCCCACAGGCATCGTCGCCGAGGGCCGCAACGACCTCTTCGTCTCCGACGCGTTCCACAAGGCGTTTCTCGAGGTCAGTAACCGGCTGCTGCTCTTTCTTCCGCTGCTGCCTTTTTATGCCCGTGCCGCGTCGTTATTCGTCCCCCGTCATCTCGTGTGACTTGTACCTTTGGAGTTCTTGCTCGGCTACTTCTCGTGGTAGAGATGGCAGACGTGTGACTAGCGGGAGACAAACGTGGAAAGGCCCCGCTTGCAGGGACCCTCGAACCTCAAAGCGGGCACCCCGTCCTCCGTGAGGCCTGCCACAGGACAGCCCTACCCCGAGCCCGCAGGGTGGGACTGTCCCACCCTCCCGCCCGCCACCTCTCCTGGGCAGGTCCAGTGGGGACACACACAAGGTGGCACAGGGAACGGACCTGGCAAAGGAGTTCAGAGGAGGGGAGTAGGAGCTCGTGGAAATGCAGGGAGAAATTTTAAGAAAATGGAAAGAATCTCTTAAGATTGAAATGGGACCATAGGTTACTTCTCTCCGAGGAATGTGGGCAGGCGCGTTAGTGGGGGCCCACGCCTGCCCACATGGTTGGAGAACGAACAGGAGGCGAGGAAGGGGAGCGGGTGAGTGCGGGCTGTGTCCTACAGTGTGTCACAGAGAACTAAGGCTCTGGACGGCACTGCACGCAACAGAAAGCTAGGGGGTTACGTAAATGACACCCGCTTCTCGGGGAGTTAAGAATGAACGCACACTGGCACGCCGAAGTCTCGAGACGTTCCGCAGTGAAGAGAGCAGTTCCATAATTTATCGCTTAACCGTGCTGCTGCGGCTAAGGTGCTCAGGAAACCTTTGAGTATAGTGTTAGCCACGTGGAGCCTGGAGGACCTCTGGTCCTCACGCAGATCCTGAACTGTGGGCCAAGCGCATCCTGGCGAGTCCAGGATGGGGCCTGAGAATCCATATAATGTCCAAGCTCCTCAAGGGATTTGCGATGCACAACCGGGTCTGGAAACCGCTTGTGTGGACCACACCTCAGGGACGCAGGCTGTGCGGGAGATGAGATGGGCCAGAGAGGTCACAGGATTGAGGAGACTGCAAAGGTCGGGGTGAAAGAGGGAGGTGTCAGAGCATGGCGCTCGGGAACGGGCTCGCAGAGTCCAGGCCTGGTGGGAAGCGTGTCAGTAGGGGGACCGTGGAGGTGTCAGAGGACAGCAGGGTGTCAGAGTAACTGTGATGGGAGCGAGCAAATGCCCCTGCTTGAAGAAACAGAAGGTTCGGTCTGAGAGGATGACGAGGTCGCAGCTGCAGAGGCTGCTGAGCAGTCGTGAGAGATGCAAGCCTGGGGCCGGCCACGGGCCGTTCTGCTGCAGCAGAGCTGAAGGGGACGCTCTGGGGTCTGGTGACATCAGTGAAATGGGAGCTGAGGGTGCTGACTGGTCAACTGAGGCATTTTGATTGTCTAGGTCAAATAACAGCAGGCGTGAGAGGGGACAGCAAGGCCATGGGCCAGGTGCCGAAGTCCTCAGTGCGGACATGGGACCCACAGGACGACAGCTGTCGGATCTGTAGGCCATCAGCAGGAGAGGGGTGTAACTTAAGGATACTGAGATCAGAACGAGAGGTCTCACACGCGTACTGAATGAATGGTTTTGGAAATAGAAGTGACACTACTGTCACGGATTATGGAGGAAAGAACACTTAGTCAGGCTAAGGGAAGATGCGTCCTCGGGATATTAACTGAGACTGAAAATCCTCTCCCGAGGGCCCAGACAGAAGTGGTCAACTGCCAGCCCCTCGAGGGCTTTGAGTTCCCACAGGGAGAAGCCGAGGTCTGGATTCACTTTAGCCCCCGGAGCAGTGATGCAGCCTCCTCCATGGCTCAGGAAACGAAATTATTTTCCTTGAAAACCTTGGGAGCCCGATACATAGGACCCCGACTGGTCGGAGGTCTCCTGGGAAGGCATTAAAGACTAGAATCCGATTCGAATAAAAGAATCCTGGTCTTCTACGAGCTCCAGTCCGCTCATACACTTAGTCCTAGAATGATCAGGAAATAGGTAGTTTGGGGAGATGGGGAGGGGTAGAAGAGGGAGTGAAAGCTGGGGGGAGGGAGAGACCACCCTCAGCCCGCAAAGCCCAGGGATCTGAGGTGCTTTCACTGAGAGGCAGGGACAGAGTTTCAGTGATGCTCTGAGTCCCCAAGCACAATTTTCTGAAGTACTCACTGGACGGATGCACGAGGAACAGCAGGGCTGCAGAGGGACCTGGCCCAAGTGTGCTCCCTATGGGATAACAAGCAGCGTCTGAGGAACCTGTCTGTGGACGGTTCACCTGCACGTAGTGGCCGCACAGTGGCTGATGCGCCGTCTGCTTCCCATCTGGCCCACAGGTAAACGAGGAGGGCAGCGAAGCAGCAGCCAGCACCGCCATTGCCATCGCCGGCCGCTCGCTGAACCACAACAGGGTCGTCTTCAAGGCCAACAGGCCCTTCCTGGTCCTCATAAGGGAAGTGGCCCTGAACACGATCATCTTCATGGGCAGAGTCGCCAACCCCTGTGTCAACTAACGCGTTGCTATTCTCCGCGCCTCTTCCCATGTCGGTTTGTGCACAGAGGTGACAATAAACACAATTGCTCCCATCTCACAGTTATGAATGGACAGTGCCACCCGAGAGGAAGACGAGGGAGACACTGGCGGATGTGCGGCTGGGCTTGGGAAGGGATGCTTTCCGCGGCTCTGCCCAGTGAACGCCCCCGGTCCAGGAGGTAGAGGAGGGGGATGCATCGTCTGGAAAGATGGCAGGCCTCTGGGCAGGGCAGGGGCGGTGAGCTCTCCATCATACTAAAACGGTCCAAAACTCTACAATAACTTAATCTCTATGTACAGAAAAGACAGAGATTCAAATCTGAGTATTAAACCATTTAATTCTCAAACCACTCACATGCATAATGTTCTCTTACACAGTGTTAAAATAAAGAGGAAAATGTATTTTTATACAAACAGAATTTCAAGTATACATTAATAGACTTTTCAGATGACTAACCGAGTTGCTAAGATTTCATTCACATTGTTCTTAAAGCTGTTCAACGAGAAAGCTTTTGCTAAGCTGCTTTAAATATGTTTATAGAAACCCTTATCTTCACTCTTTCTCCGGCTCTCCCTCCCCAGCCCCCATCTCCGCCCACCCTCCGGCCCTCCCCCCGCCCCCGACACACCAGGGCTGGGGCTCTAGGAGACATGCAACCCCACCAGGAACTATTGTCTTGTCATCAGGGGAAGGACAGAACCTACAGGAGGAGAGACTGAGAACACCTGTCAAATTAAGGGTGAGAACAAATCTGATGCGTACAGGTGACACAAACCAGGCTCACATCTTATAGCCTTTGTGTTTTCACTTAAAAATAAAAACAAAAAAACCCTCAGCCTACCACAAAATCCCGAAGTTTCTGACCATTCGGTAGCCGAGAAAATTACTTAATATTGGGTATTTTCCCTAGTGATACTTCTAAAATCAGAGTAGGCATTCTGAACTTTTCCATTTTGGTGGTGGTCCCCCGCATTTTGGCAGGGGCTGGGGGCAGCTTAAAAGGGATGCTATTATTGGTGTGTTTAAGGAATTTGGTTAATTTCACAGGGTCTGGCAAGAGCTCTCCCTCCTCGGCTCTTCTCCTGAAGTCCCCTGGTGCCCCGGCCAGGAACAGCCACTCTCCTCAGGAATTAAAGTGCATTGTTTCAGTAAAAGGGGGTGGGGGGAGGTGTGGTTTACACTTACGTGATAATGATTACAGGAGAGTGGGGTGAGAGGAAGTCCTATTCCTATATATAGGTATTTATAATGAAGGTTATAATAAAAACAGAGATTCTCTAAGGAAACAAGGTGTACAAACCCAGCCCAGCATCCCCAGAGGCGCGCGGGCGCCAGCCTGGCTCAGCGACGTTTCTGAGGCATCTCGAAGCGATTAGAGTAATCGCTGCAGATGAAAGACACAAACCTCGAACGTTCGTTTTTTCAAAGGGAAAAAACAGACTGGTAGGTTCCTGTAGTTAAAAATGATCTCATCCCCTTAGAGAGAGAACATTTTAGAAACTGATTGTCTGTTTTGATGTGAATCCTTGATTAGCACGTTATGAAAAAATGTTAGACAAGTTTGTCGCTTATAAATACTATGGCAGCCTTGAAAAACTCAGGCCGAGGGGGCACCGTCAATGTTTGCTGTCATCAGTGTCAGCTGAGGGGAAGTGACATGTCCCGATAAGCTCTTTATTTGATGGCTACCACGGACTCTTTCCCTTCAAACGCTTTCCTGTTTCTTGGGGGACAAACCCAAGAGCTATCTAGAGAGAAGCCAATGCTACATTATCAGCTGTGCAAAGAAGTGATGGGCTCAGGACGAGGAGCGGGAGAGTGTCCTGGATGCTGGCCTCTGAGTCCAGTGTGATCTGCTCTTCACAGTGACCAGTGGGAAGGCACAGCGCCAGGGACAGGCAGGTGGGGAACAGCCGTCACCCACCCTGTAAGCACCAAAGAGGACAGCTGACAGATGTCTTTCCGGCCACGTCCACCGCGGCTGCATGGCTCTGTCTCAGAAGCCTCAGCCTCCTCCTCCCAGAGGCCGAGCGCGTGGGTCCCACCCTGAAGTCGGGAGCCCGGAATGCCAAGTGCCCCTCCCGGGCACGTGTCCCTTCACTCATTTCTGCCGACGTGCCAGACATGGAGGGTTCCGACTCTGGAGGGTGCCTACTAACTGATCACACAATCATGCAACAGGCTACAACCGAACACAGACCAGAGCAGATGAGAAGGTGAAGGACCAAGAAGGACACGCTGTTTTGCCCACAGTCTGGGAATGTTTCTGTTGCTGAGAGCAGGGGGATGGGGCAGGGGTGAAACTGTGGTCACACTAGTAGTTTGTTTAGCTGTTTCAGAGCGTTTCTTAGAGGTTTCACAGGAATCAGCCAGCCGGCCCAGCAGGGCAGAACCCGACCCAAGTTCACAGTGCTGATAGAGAATCTGTTTCATTCCTTGCTCAAAATAGAGTATAAGTTTCTATATTTACTTTTTCCCCATCACGTCCCCATCCTCCTCCTCTCCTCTCCCCCGCAATCTGAAAATCCAGTGCCGCACGATCCGTCAAGGTCAACAGCCTTGCACAGTACTTACGCCGCAGCGACCCTCGGAGGCACCCAGGTCCCCGCGGCCACCGCTTTCGGTTCCACCCGACATCAGGAAGCTTTGCACGGCGTAGGGACGTTCTCTCTAAGTGACGCTGCAGCTTTACACGCTAAGCGAACAGCCCGGCCTTCATGTCGCCGCAGTGAAATTTCACAGCCTGATGCCAGTCCCGCCCCCTGCACTAACCAGTCTCTCCCGCGACCCCGTTTCTTCTCCAACACGCCTCCTATTTGAAATTTAAATGATTGATTATTTGTAGGCACATGTGAAAGAAAATTTCTGTGGTGCCCAGAATGCTCTCAGAAGGGAAACTGCTGTATGTGAACCTGCTCTGAAACATACATTTATTTCACGGTTAGAAAGCCCTGGTAGCTCGTCAGTCTGAACAGTGCTTCTCACTCTTGGAGCGTGATTTAATCAGACAGTTCTTTCTGCGACCACGTCACGGCAGGAGGCTTTGCCAACCAACCGGGGTGGGAAGAAAGAAAGAAGTATATGAAACCTCGTTTGGCAATTACTGGGTTAGGTCTCTGATATCCTGGGACAAAGGTGCTAAAATGACTCACTTCACAGCTCATATAAAATTCAGAAATATCAGCTAGTGCATTTCATTCACGAAAGCAATAAGAAAAAGAGAAAGTCACTTTACATTGAAATCCCACTTAGAAGACAGGCTAAGAGAGAAATCATCAAATATACCATCTTACCCCAGGAAGAAGCCTTTTTTTTTCTCTGTTAACTTTAACAATGGTTCTTGTTTATTTTACAAATAGAGGTCACTGTAGGTGGCTTGGGCTTGGCTCTTTTAAGTTCAAGATCTCTGTTTTAGCTAGCAGAGCTGAGAAGTCTCCAGCAAATCACATATGCAAAGAGGATTCTAGAGAGCAGACTGAGAAAATCTGTTTTGTTTACTTACACATACTTTGTCTTTGTCTTTTTTTTTTTCCCACACCTACAGCACCTGGTCTTCCTAGGTGGTCTCCCATCCAAGTGCTAACCAGGCCTGACCCTGCCTAGCTTCCGAGATCAGACAAGATGGGGCACGTTCAGGGTGGCATGGCTGTGGACCTGGTATTTGGTATAGAGAGGAAACTGGATGGATGGCGGCGTCTCCCTCCAGAATTACTCTGGGGATGAATGAGTGATCATTCTACCACCTGAGCCCTGGATACTGTAAGCTTTAAAGGCAGAGCCACGCCTGGGGTATCCATACAGGTACCTTACGAGAAGAACACCCAGACCCAAGTGATGCTGCCGAAGACCAGCCACTCAGGATCTGCTAGACACTGATTCTCAGCCCTGGCTGCCCATTGGGATTATCTGCGGAGAGGACCAACTAAACGTGAACTTCAGGAGCTGCTCAGACGCCCCGGATGACCATAATGTGCAGCCAATACGGAGGCCTTCTGGCCCAGGCGGCTGGCTGTGTAATGGCGAGCACCCAGGCCAGAGGGGAGGAGGGTAGGACTCCACGCTTCTTCCCAGATCCACAGATGTGACATGCCTCAAAGAAATCACCTAGGCACTCCTCACTTTTTTGTTCCCTTTTATATGAATCATTTTAGCTGCAACAGGCCATACCGCCAGCTGTTGAGTACTGACTTAAGTCAGACTGTGCCTCGAGTACGTGGCATAGGGACACAGCTGCGGACAGGCTGAGGACAAGACTCTGGGCGCAAACGAAAGAGAAGCCGGAGGGAAGAACTTTCTAAGCAGGAGTTAATTCCTGAGTCTCGGACGTTAGCATGGCTTATAGGCGGACACTTACTCCACTGCTAGAAACAAAACGGCTGTGGTGAACAGAGTCACACGGATTTTAGTGTCTGTCCCCTACAGGACTCACACTGATGCAGGTAGAGGTCACCAAGGAATGAGTCACACTTGTCTCATTATCTGGAAATTTCACACCGTTCGTATCATCACTTGCCCTACCAATCACTGGGTAAGTAAACATATCAGCTAGTACCGAAAACAGAGATGCCAACCTCTGGAAGTCTGAAGACGGACCCCTCTCTCATTCTCACTCCCCACCAGTGAGCCCCTGGTTAGACCTTGCAACCCGCCAGTGCGTTAGAATGAAAAGGAGAAGGTGTTCCAGGGTGCCCACTGAAGGGACAGAAGTCCTTCCCCAGCTGTAACAAAGGTTCAAAGGCAGGACACCTGACCTGGCTCAGGGCACGTGGTCCCCAAACAGCCAGCCAGCCAAGTGAGCGCTACACATGGATTTAAAGATTAGGAAGCCTGCCTGGTGACCTTTTCTACTGAAATGACATTTCCTGACACCGACACCGTTCAAGGAGGCATTAAAAACTGGCATTAAGAATAGGAACGTCTCTCTTTGGAGTGACAAAAAGCTAAAGAGGTCATCCGAAAATCCGTGCCACGCGCACCTCCAGGACAAGATATTGGTAGAAGGCTCATTATCAGAAAAATATGGTTAATATTCCAGTCCCTCAAAAAAGGATTGTGAATGGCAACTGAAAACCACCCAAAACGACAACTCAGGGTTCAAAGCATTTTTCACATCACTAAAAGGGGTTGGGGGCACCTCTGAAAACGACAGGAAGACTCTGCTCCCACCAGCGCCTCTTCCCAAATGCAAACCAGCGCTCAAAGCACTAACCCCAGGCATTCTGAATCTGATGTTTGACCCGAAACCCAACTGACATCTCAATGGACACGGAGGACTAGACACTGCGGACCGGACTGTGGGTCTGGCTTTCCTCTGCTTGCTACAGAAAGCTACACTCTTTCTTCAGCCAAGTGCTCGGAGGTAGAGGAGCTGAAGCGAGTACGGAAGAGAACGGGGTGGACAGGGGCCGAGGGGTCCAGCCTCCTGCCCACGGCGCCACGGGCCACCTTGGACTCTGCTCAGTCTTTAATGGGAGGTAGAATATTCTACATCATCAGATACCTTTTTCTCACATATATACATAACATCACATACACATAGCTGGCAACTCACGACAGGATTGCAACCTGCAGCGACAGCTGCTTTCAATGTAAGTTTTATGCTGTAGCCCAGCCCTTCTCAGGCAGATGCAAGCCAAGCTGGTTATTCTGAGGTCCCTCCTTTTGTCAGGCTTTTAAGCGTACAGTTCACTTTAACACCTACATCTTCCTTTCTGTCTCTGAAGAACAGCTGCACGAAGCGGGTGTGATGTGTAAGAACATCTTTATAAATAGAAAGTGCAAGAAATAATTTTCTTAGCCAAAATACACACAAAGCAATAAAAAGCTCTCACAGCCTACTAGGCCAAGGAGTATATTTTTTAGAATCCATGATACAACTAACAAAATGCTTCTAATGCTAATGCTCACAGCAGATGAGTAAAGACATTTATAAACATACATTTATGAAAAAGGTATTAAGAAAATAGCCAAACATCCCACAAAGGTTATTTGCCTGAACTATCTTTATCAATGCACATGCATATACAATTGAATTATAGTAGTAGTATTTTTATCGGGCCAGTTTTCCAAAAAGAAAACAGGCTCATTGTTTTTAAAACTTCAAATCACGTGATTTAAAATCATTTTTGTAAAAATATTAGAACTATCATATAAACTCTAAATATCTCTGCTATCTGGCTGATGGCTATTCCAGAGGCGGTCTCAGTCACACTCTTAGGTGACCCTTGTTTCCGTGTCTGGGCTTTCAGACGAGACACATTTCAGGCTTGGTTCCCTGTGTTTTAATTTTTTTTTTTTTTTGCAACGGTTCTTAAAGAACCACTGTAGTGAGCATTCTATTACCTTAGAGGAAA
This sequence comes from Macroglossus sobrinus, assembly GCA_004027375.1. NCBI lineage: Eukaryota > Metazoa > Chordata > Mammalia > Chiroptera > Pteropodidae > Macroglossus > Macroglossus sobrinus. Next base: position 92,383 of record PVKZ01002271.1, read on the forward strand.
CTCGGCAGCTCGTCTGCAAATATGACATAAATATCTGCTTTAAGATGTCGCTACAGGCAGCAAGCTACACCTGAAGGAATTTCTACTCACTCTGGTTGCTGGGATTGGCTTGAAATGGTTTAGACTTGTGATGCTGAAAAGAACGAACAAATATTTTGTTAATTTACAAGTTCCCTTTCTTCTGACTTTGTTCTTTTTTGCAGTTCAAGACCACAGTACTGAATTTTCATGCACCAACAGATGATGTCGAATTAAGAGTCACAGAGAATTTCAAGGAGGGGCCCAAGGACCTATAAAATCCAGAACAAGACATTCCCATAGATATCGTGAGACTTTTCATTCCCTGGGAAGAGTTTTTCAAAGGCTTCCTCGGTCACCAAGAGCAGACTTTGAGGGACACTAGGCAGGAAATGTGGATCGAAAGGAATATAGTAAGGCTCCTTTATGTCACCTCATTTAAGTTGGTCCCCGTTTTTACAGGATAAAATCTAATCTTGATGCCTAAAAGCCTCACACACTCCATCCCTGATTGTCCGACTGCGGATGTCAAAGTCTTCTCTTTCCCTCCCCAGCACTTTGTGGAGCCCCAGGCACCCCTTTGATTCCTACATTTGCAACTCCCGAGGCCTGACCTAAGGACAGAGACCTCTTTCCTAAATGATACTTGGGGGTGAGCAGCAAGAAGCCCTCACAGCTAACTCTCCGGGAATCCACCGCCCGTGGACTGGATGGAGAATCCCAAACCTTTCTCCTCTTAGAAAGCGTTTGGGGATGATCATTTCTAGTGCAGACTTTATTCTCTTCCCCTAGTTCTCGTGACAGAAGTAATAGTCTATGATAAGCCAGCGGGAGTTGTGAGAAAGCTTCCTAAATCAGACCAGGCTAATGAAATATCATAAAACGTCAATGATCTGTTATTTAAGGTAAGACAGGCTGGCAGCAACTGCTAATTCTGAAGGATTAACAACATATAAAATGGAGCAATGGCTTTTCCCATGTGAAAAGTAATAAAAGTGGGACAAACCTATTCATTTTCTAGCACGAAACTGTGCCAGAGGTGGTGCGGAAGACGGGGCTAGGATACACAGAATACGAGCCATCTGGCTGCTCGATGCGAACCTCTGGAGAGATTTACTAGCCACATGAAATTTCCATACCATAGGCGTTTCCGCCTATTTGTAAACTTAGTTAATACAGCTGACATCTCGAATAACTCAAGCGCTATAACGGTTAAGTTCTTCACGCCCTCTGGAGTATTTCCGGCTCAGCATGTACAGTTACTGTGGCTTTTCAGAAAAAAGCAAAAAACAAAAAACAAATGCCCCCCCCCAAAAAAAAACAGGCAAGCGCTCACAACTTGGAACAACAACAAAAAAATGTAAATTTTCTATAAGATAAATGAAATGGGGGCGGTGGCTCATGAAAGCTGTTGCAGGTATGGGTCTCATTCTCGTCCTAGCTCCTTTACAGCAGATGGAAGAAATGGTTTCTATGGCATGAACCACAGACCTCAATGAATGAACAGAGAAGAAACAAGACACAACAAAGCATCTAAAGCTCCTACAACAGAGTACAGATCCTGATACACCTTCTGGGCTGACCAGTGACTTCTGCGACCAGAAGTGTATGGCGGGGACCCTTTAAGGGGACTGGTGCCTTCCACCCAGCCTCTTGCAGGTCTGGGCTGCCATTTTTAGTAAGTCCGACTACCCTGATGGAGAGACGCCACAGAGTCCCCAAGATGCCAGAGGGAGAGGAGGCCGCTGAGCCTCGCCAGTCTTCCAGCCGTCCCCTTCCCGCCAAGGTGGCAGCTCGTGACTGAATTCGTCTGGGACACTCCAGACCAGGCCGGCCGTCTGCTGAATACTGCCAGGCGACCCGGGTCATCACCACGGGGAGCAGGGAAGTGCCTAGACGAGCCCCTCCTGGATTTCTAACCACAGCACCCTGACTTGTGACACAGCGTGACGTCGCTGAGGTCGGGGGTAGTCTGTCACACAGCAATACGTCACTGGGATGCTGGCTTTCAATGCTTGCCTTGGGAGCGACCCATTCACTCCTTCCCCACTAGACTGAGCAAATGGGTGACTCTGAATCGGGGGGCAACATCCGCTGAAAATGGTCACCATGTGACGTCTGCTCAGAGATCGACTGCGTTATCTTTTGAAGAAATCTTCCAACCCCTTATTCTTGAATTAACAGTTCACTATAAGCCGTAGTTACTGGCCATTGTGTACTGCGGTGCACCCCAACTCTTCTCAGTAAACGGAGTCAACGTGATGTTGTGGGGACAGTCTGGGCTTCAGAGTCAGATGCGATGTATCCACTGTGTAACCTCGGGCTCATCCGTCTCCTCATCTAGACAGTGTGGTGTAATTATACCTCTGACAGGCAATGCAGTCCATTAAGAGTGCCAACCCTAGTGTGAAAACTCCAGGGTCAACCCCTCTGTGTCTCAGTTTTTTCCTCTCTAGAGTGAGGACAGTAACAGTGTCTACCCTAACGGGGCTGTCATAGGGTGTGATGGGTTAATCCACGCAAAGCACACAGAACTGTGCCTGGCACACAGTAAGCATTTAGAAAAGTCAGCTACTTTTAGTTCTATTGTTATTACCTCTACTGTGATTATATCCCTAAAGCATTTAGCGCAGTTAATTCTGTCCCTTTCTTTCTGATCCTTTATCCCTGTCGTGAAAAGTGCAGGCTTGTGGAAAGCATACATCCAGACTCCAAGTGGGGTTAGGACCCAAGGATAGGAAGCCACATCCAAACTATGTCTAAAATCAAGTTTGTTATAAAAATTCCAAGTATAGTGTCTGGTACCAAAAAGTACTTACTATTTACTTAATGAAACAGATTCTCCTAGATGCTATCTGTCACTTAAGGTAGGTGTTTTCACAGAAACATTTTCCTATGAGATACTTTGACTATTGGCATTATGGATTAATTCAGAGTCTAAGATTCACAGTATATTAAATTGTGCTGTTGACCATAGGAGATACTGTACATGTATCTCTCTTAACTGGATGGTGAATTCTAGCCTCTTCAACTAGACTTACTGAGTAGACACGAAAGAAGCAAGCATTAGAAAAGTTTTTTTTCCCCCCATAACTGCTCTGGCCTTTATAACTTGCTATGTGAGCGAGTAGGACTTTCTTAACTGTGTTAAGGTGGGAGGTATTTGTTACGTAGATCATGGGAAAGAGGTACGGTAAGAAATTTATGTATGTGTGTACCCTCTGGGAAGATAATGTGTCAGAATATTTGCCTTCTAGGTCATTGCTGTTCATCATAGTTAAGAGAAGAGATATTCGGCCTGCACAGCAAAACTGGGGAGTCTGTACAGGTACCCCCAGCATGCCCCAGGTTTTGATATCACTGTTCCTATCGATTACATCCTTTGGAATGTAACTAAGCCAGGCGTTTCAAAGTACTCATACCACCCAACTTTGGCTTGTCGTGAGCAAGAGAATCTACTTACTGCAGAGTGAAAGGACTGGCCCTGGGGGAGAACCAGTGAAGACCGAAAACAGAGAAAGACCAGAAAGCAAAACATACAAAACTAACACTGGTAATGAACAGACGTCATACGCTTGGCAAACTCCGCTGTTTTTAAAAGACATCTACTGCCGAGACTTCAAATAAAGTTGGATACAGATGATTCACTGAGCTCTCTAAATCCATTTCTTTCAGAAGTCCTATATTCAGTATTCATCGGAAAAGCAGCACTCCCAAAATCTCAAGAACCCACTATGACTCCGAGTATGAGCAGAGCTCATCTGGGCAAATATTCAGGAACCTTTAGGATGAAGATTATTTACTACCAAGAGGTATAGTATATAAGACCAATATCCAATTTAGAAAAAGGCAACTTCAAGAATAAAATGCCTAGTGAGGAGGTGCCCTGTAGGAGGTTGGGTCACTCGTCCGGGCTTTGAAGATGCTGTAGGACCACAACAAAGGAAGACTCAAGCTCACTGGGCTACATTGGCACGGCCTAGACATACTTCGTACAGGTAAGTACATTTCTCAGAAGACCATGCATTGTTTCCAAATGGGCCCACGTATATTTCCCTTTTGAAAAGAATTCTATTTATTACTATCCTACCATTTTCCATTTTGCCGCATCTAGCACGAATAAGCCATCTGAACAGTAAGAACGAACATTCGCAAAGTAGAAAGATAATGGCCCGACATGTATTTAGAAGAATTACACACAGTAAGAGAAACTGGAAGGTAGGTCTACGGAGAATGTGAAATCTTTAGATGGTTCATTGTGTTTGAAAACATTCATTAGAAAAAAAGGAAGATGTGGCTTCTCACTACTCCACACAGGACGAAGTGAGTTCACTCGAAGTTAAAATGAAGATTTGTAGTACGAGGAAAGGTAAGAGGTTCCTAATCTAGAAAAACAGTACTCTGGATAAGAATCAAACCACTTATTCATTACAGAAACAAATTTTTAACACTAGTGGGAATAAATTCATTCTTGCCATCATTATGCAAACCAGTTCAAGTTAACTCAGAGGAATGGCCAAACTTATAAAAACATTTCTTACAGTGTTTTATGTAAACATGGTACTTATTTAACTTTCCGTTATTATACATGGGAATTTTTTTTTAGAATAACTTTGTCGTATCTGTAACTATCGCTCTGAAGCTGATCTACCTGCCCCTTTAAGGCGAGGTCAACTCACAAGGCCTGTTCTACATGCTCTTCCAGCCAGGGGGCCCTTCGCGGGGACAAAGACAACCATGAGGAAAGGAGCCAGGCAAAGAGGGCAAATTCCCTCAAGAAACTGATGGACACCTGGCAACACGAGCTGAATAAAGGCGAAATGGCAGGGCTGACAAATCTGGGAGTAATTCCTTCAGATTTAATTCTGGCGCTGCCAAACTCTTGGTCAAAGTGCCAGATAGTAAATACTGTGTTTGCAGGCCCCGGGGTCTCTGTCGCAAGCACTCAACTCTGCATTCCAGTCGAAAGGAGCCACAGATAATACCTGAAGGAACAGGTGCAGCCTTTACTCCGCTGACACTTTCTTTACACGAACAGGTGGCCTCGGGATTCGGCCCGGGGGGCTGGAGTTCCCTGATCCCTGATCCATTTCCTAACCCTAGGGACAGACTGGGCTAAGGGGCATCCTCAAGGTTAGGGGTTTACCTGACTTAATTGCTTGTTGTCCCTTTTCCAAATCTCAGCAACTAAAATACTTCCATGTTTTGCACGCTTTCCCATATGGCATAAGAGCTCCATTTTCAAGGACTCCTCTGTTATTCCTTGAACAAATAAGCACACAGATAAGGAGAAGGACATTTGAGGAAGAGAAAAAAACCACATCTGTCACTTCTGACAAAATAACTTCCAAGAGGTCCACTCCTTCCCGATGAAATGGCTTTTTACTATGCTTAAGAAGGCTTTTGTCTTTGTTCAATTTCCTTTCCTTTCCATTACCTGCTGCTTTGATTTCTTTAGATTTTTCTAGTCAAATAAAATGGAGTTTTCACCAGTTGAACAAAATTTGTGTCAAGTAACAGCTAAAACTTTTAAAAAGTTATTTCTTGACCAAAGGCTGTTCAGCTGTTATGGATGAAATTCACTACCTCACTCTACCAACCAAGGCCAAATTTCGATGACGGAGTTTGGAGGAAAATCATTTATTTCTGTGGTCATACCGTCTTTGGAAAACTGTTTTACTGACATAGAAAAAACTGGAAACATGAAAAAAATACCGAAAAACAAAACAAGAAGAAAATTTTCTTTAACTAACTCCCTTCTTTTCCAATCTTTACCCTTTAATAACTAATTTAGTTTTACACATTCAGTCTAGCTTTAACTCTCTGGTACAAGGAAACGGCCTGGGGAGAGTTTGCATCTTACGTAAAATAAAATTCTGCTCAGTTCAGAGGTAAGTATGGTTCTGAGGAGAGAGAGAACAGGTGATAAGAAAGAGCCTTCCTGCCCAAGCACGGCGACTGTCACGCCAAGGCGGCCGTTCGTGCTGGTGTCAGAGTCCAGAGAGTAAAAGCTTCCTCCCCCAGTGACAGCAGACTTACGTAGTGACGTCACCTCTCTCCTTTTGCTGAGAACACTGGGTAGCTCCTTTGCTGTGAAGTGCCACTCGAGGAATGAAAACAGTCCCAGTGTGCGCTATTTCATGGCATGAAAGTACTTCACTGAGGAGTCAGCTCTCGCTGCTAACGCAGTTCCCTTCACAAGGTGACATGTGCAAGTCAACATTTGGTACTGAGTTTTCGGCATTAGCTAAAGTCCATTGAGATCGCTCCTACGAGAGGTATCCGCTGTGCGCACAATACAGCTAGTCACTAATGTAGAGAGAACGCTACTAACTCCTATGACCTTACAGAGACAGTAGCTAAGAACTAGGACAATGTCACAGTGAACCTGGATAGGAATCCTGGATAGTTATTTAGAATAATAATAATATCTCTTCTAACTACAATGGGAACATTGCTTTCAGGAACTTGAATTTGTTTAAAAGCCGGCCCAGCCTGAATGTCCAAGAAATTCAGGGCCAGACGAATGAAGAGGAGACACCCAGCGGACGTGACTGCGCTGACCTGGCCCTGGGCGACCCGGGAGCACTCTATTCACAGTATCGATGCGGCAGAAGCCATCGGAAGCGAATGGAAGGGGAGGGGGCTCAGCAGACCCTCGTGGCGGGTCTCCAGCAGACGGTCGCTGCCTCATTTAAGTGTTGCTCGCCCCGGATAAAGCATGACGAGTGCTGCCACGTCTCTCTTCACAGAAATACTGCACTTCACCTTGACAGTTTGGTAATAACTGAAAAGCTCTATTTGCTCACATAAGATCTAAGAAACGAACGAAAGCAACAAAGAACTTTCCAGAAGACTACTTCACAAAAGTAGGATGGACGTCATCTTTTTTTGGTAGGCTTAAGAGCTCCATCGGAAGCAGCATGTTTTGAACTTCTCACCTATTTTGTCACGGCAAAGTCTGTCCACGGAAAGCCTCCATCACTGGTTGAAATGTCTACCTAAAGATTTTAGTTTAATCTCAACGCCACCTTTTCTGGGCCACAGAGCAGAGCTGGTCCCTCCAGTGGCCCGAGGAGGGTTTGCACTCCGTCGAGCTGCTGCCCAGCTGAAGGGAACGCCCGAAGGCAACACGCAGCTTCGACTTTTTTTTAAGGGGAGGCATCGTCACATTCCTACTAAAAGATGCGTTTCTATGTTTTTCCAGAAAATAACCGTTCTCTAGTGATACGGTACAGCTCTAAGTCCACGTACAATTCTCAGATCGCTTAGGAGCTACCCTCTGTTTCTACCTTCCTATCATCAGAGAAACGCCATCTTTTCTACCCCCCATGCACATTGTCACGAAGCATCTCACGAATGGCTCACCAGTGCAGCACAACCAGCCCCTCCCCCAAATCTCTTTTACAGTAACCTGTGCCTCTGCAACAGACAATTTTTGAACCACTGTGCATTTAAGTGCTCTTTAAAAATGAATGATCGTTAAGAGAAGCTAGAGATTTTAGTTTTCTATTTGCACCGTAACTTGTAAGCATCTGCTTGTCTGCACCCATTAATAATCCCCCTTCATTCTCTGCATGCAGGACAGGGCATCCAAAACTCTGGTAAGTTCTTTCCAACTCTCAGTGCTGGATTAAGAATCTCTGAAATACCCAGAATTACCAAAAAAGTCCCTTGAAGTTTTAAAAATCTTAGGAATGATTAAGTAACCCAAACTGATCAAAACGGATGCCTTGATCAATTATTGCAACATGATTGTGCATGATGTCTTCTGGTGAATGCCCTGTACTGGATTATTGAAAAGCAAAGCTCTTGGAGTCACCAGCAACTTGCCGATGGTTGGTTTATGACTTACTAGGTTTGCAGACACGAGACACGGATTAAGTGAGGTTCTCCTCATGGACTGAAAATACAAACTATCACACATGGAGAAGGACATGGAATCGTGGCTGCGATAAGAACCGGAGCGTTGAATTTCTTCAACCACAATACTGCAGAGAAAAATGCGTTTAAAACGTCATATAAAAGTTATCAAATATGGAGACCTGTGGATTTAAAAATACAATCCAGGCTCACTTCACTGGAAAGTGACATTGCTGATGTACAATATTGCTGTTACGGGAAACAAGGAGCCGAAGAGATCGGATGAAACTTTGGTAGTCAGCCTGACACGCTAAGTCACCTGCACTAGAGCCACCTCTACCTGGGGGCGCGATGGTTTACAAACACGAGCAGTCACCTGCGGCAGGCTCTGAGCCTGGTCCACGTTTGCAAACCAAAGACTCCCTTCCCTGCTCCCCTCACCGGACCAGCGCGCAAACCCCCTCTCCCCGTGGAGCGGTACCTATTGCAACACGGCTGCCCGCGCTTCCCGTCCCGCTGCCTAAAGTGCTTCGGGGGCCGCCGCGCACTAGAGCACGCCCCACGATGGCCGCTCACACGAACCGATCCCGCAGGGCATCCGATGCCGTCAGGGCAAAGGTAAGGTCTAACCTCTCGAGACAATGAGGAGCACCAGGATTATTTTTTTCCCCTTGAAATGTGAGACGGCCTGTTCCGGCGGGGAAGGAAGCGAAGGCATCCCTCCTGAGCCCCGCGATCGCTTTCTTCTCTCCTGTGGTCGGCTGGTTCGGATGATCGAGGCTCCCGCTGCATTTTTTTAGATCTGGGTGATTAGAGCCACTAGGATGATATGGACCAAAGTACAGTGTTCAAACGTGACTGGTAGGGAAAGGACCGTTTGTCATTGTTTTGTTAAAAAATTTGCTTATAAAGTTAACAAACCAAGGCTGTTGATCCCTGAATTAGGAGGTTGATTTGCTTGATTACTTTCTGAAGTGTGAGGTGGGAAGGAGGAGGGGAAAAGCCTCTAGTGCTTGTGTATGCTGCTGATCCTCGAGTTTGGCAACATCTTGGGAACACCTTCCGATCTGGTGACGCGGCGTTTTGTGAGTCGAAGTCCCAGCCCACGGCCCCGACGCTGGCTGCTTACGGCCCCAAGGGGAAGAGGGTCTGTCCTCTCCCCCGCGGCGTTTCAGTCGGGCCCCGTGGTGGACACAGAGCCCTGGGCGGCTTCCCCGGGAGCGACCGTCTCTTCTTGTGAAGGCGACCCTTCCTCCACTTGTCCTCGAGATGTGACAGTTGTTTCCGGGGAGATGCTGTGCGGCCCCTCCAGGGGGATGCAGCCGGGGTGGTTTTTGCGAAAGTGCTGATTCAGGATGGCCTGGAAGGGGAAACTTTTGCCGCAGACGTGGCAGTGGAAGGGCTTGTTGCCCGTGTGCTTGCGGATGTGATACTCCAGCTGGTCCTTCCGCGTGTACTTCTTGCCACACATGCGGCACACGAACGGCGTGATGCCCATGTGCAGGCGCATGTGCCGGTCCAGGCTCCCCTTCTGGTTGAAGGATTTGGCACAGTAGATGCAGGTGAGGCGGGGGTTGTACCGGAACCACCGCTCAGACACCTCCTGCTCCCGGAGATACTCCACATAGCCGCTCACTCCCATCATCGCTGACTCTTCTACCTGTGCCAGGCGAGGGAGGTAAGCACAAAGAACACACACTGCTGAGTACACACAGCAAAGGAAATCAGATCGATCTTACCTCTGTTATTAAGCTATATGAGTGTTTTTAGTAGAGAACCAAATAAGAAATGACTACCAAAAAGTAAAATGTTAATATTTGAAAAAAATCTGAGGATGCTATCTATATTCCATCACCATAACAGAACGAGACAGTCAGGTCACTTTACGGCTGATGAAGAGCATGCTTCTCACACGCCCCCTCCCCTTATCGATGTCCTAGTTCACAGCGACAGGAGACTCTAAGCCCACCCATACCATCCTCTTGGACTCTAATTTGCAATTGTATCTAGACAATTAGGTAGGTACTTAGTGCTGGTCCAAGAGAGCTTTCTGTGATGATGGAAATATTCATTTAGCGGCACCATCTAATACAGCAGCCACTAGTCACATGTGTAATATGGTTAGTATCACTAAGAAACTGAATATTCCTTTAAACTGTAAGAGAAGCATGGCTGCCTCCTGGTTCTGTCACTGAGAAGCGGATCATTTAGCCCCTCCCTTGCCCCCGTTCCCCAGCAACTGCCTGAATATCCCAGAACTTCATCAGTGCCTGCTATGTAGTAGATGTTCCCTATTTTTTAAGTGAATCCTTCCAAATAATGAATAGATTCCACATAAATGATTTCCATATTTTCCAAAACAAACACCAGTCTAGGTTTTTGGCATGGCTTTGCAGCCATCCACCATCCTTTTTTTTTTTTTTTTTTTTTTACACCTACAGCACCTGGTCTTCCTAGGTGGTCTCCCATCCAAGTACTAACCCGGCCCAACCCTGCTTAGCTTCCGAGATCAGATGGGATTGGGCTTGTTCAGGGTGGCATTTTCAATCACTAATCGAAAACTCAAAGAATTGAAGGGGCTTCAAAAATCATTTGATTTCATTCATTAATTTAAACATCTGCAAAACTGGGAATTTCAGAGGCAATTAACTAATCCCCTATTTAGTAGTTACTTCTTTCTTGGGGAACTAAGAAACCTTAGTGGTAAAACAACTCCTATTTTATTACTTAGTGGTAAAACAACTCCTATTTTGGGGGCACTGGATAAGACAATGTCAGATACCAGGATTAGAAAATGTGCACTTTGCTCTCAAAGAGATGTCAACCCAGAAGGAGACACAGAATGAATGCAAATGAAACAGGAATAATTTATATGGGTCAGCAGAGAATTAGGAAAAATTTACCACCTGTAAATGCTACAGTGGTTCAAGGAGAGATCACAGAGGACCGGGCTGGTTCGGGCACATGGGACCAGGAGCTGGGCCTTGGACGGACCCAGACACCTGGGAAGAACAGGGCATCCCAGACCCAAGGTGCAGAGATGCGAATACATGTGATGTGGTTCTGACACCCAGAGTGAGTCTGCCTGTTTGGGACAGATAGTGAACGCTGGTGAGTGGTGAGAAAAGCTGGCTTAGACAGATTATCAATCGCTTGGAACATTAGGCCAAGTCATTTAACCTTTGCGTGGTAGAAAAAAAAACAGCCACAGGCGGTTTTGAGTGGAGAAGTGCCCTTAGTGGTCTGTTCCAGTTTAATCACCCTTGAAATCAGGAAGCATTTCGGGTCTATCCAAATTTGTTTTCACTGTAATTTAAGTCCATGTCCTGTTTTGGGTCTTTGTGGCAGGGAAAAAATAACTGGTCAGCACACTCACCATCATAAACTTTCACATAAGTTAAAGCTTATGTTAACTCATCTCTTAATGTCGTCGCCAGGAAATATTACTTATCTTCTAATTCTTTATAGCCTGGACCTTCTGCTTCGGTCAGGTAAACACCCTTGTAGAATTCCAATTTTATCCCTACTCCGTCTCTATGTGGTACAAGTTCTCTAACTATTTCATTAAACACTGCATTTAAACTCTCCTGAATAACACCTAAGGGGACACTGAGTCCCTAACGGCCTGATAAGCACTCCTCTTCCCAGAGACTGTCACTGAAGTCTGGAGTCATGTTTTGTTAGTCCATCTTATGCCCCCATGAAGCTGTAAAGTCTGTCTCACTGCTGTATGTATTTGCATAACTGTCACCTGCCCCGTAGTCATCACACCCTATTTGAGAGATGAGGAGTAAAAAAGCCCTAATTATATGAGTAAACTTACTTTTCTTCCAAGCTCCCAACATTTTCTCCAACACCTTATTAAAACTAAAAAGTTCTCTTGTAATAGTTACGATTCCATTTCTGGTAAGGAAAAATTGGTACGTAAATGTGTAAGTAAATACAGTTTGTAAATATAGTCCGTCTTGTTGATGTTACTTTACTATGTATACAATAAACATCCAATGTTTAAATGTCCAATAAACTAAACAAGACAGCAGAACCTAAAAAAAAAAAATGAGCTATGTCATCTTAATCCACCAATGTTTCCTTTTAAAGGGCAAACATGTTTATAATGTTTTATGTTCTATTTGGTGAGTTCACCATCTTTTAAAAAAATTAGTCTTCAATGTTAGAGACCTGTGAGGAAAAACAAACAAAAATATCAACCAACTACTTACAGTACTTGAGGAGAGTTGCAAAGAAAATAGAAGACATCATTCCTAACCTTTTTAGAACATTTTCGTTTACCAAAAGATTCAAGAAAAAAATACGTAAAAAAATACAAGCATATAAAAGAGCAAACATAGACAAAGAATGCATAAGCAATTTGTTTACAAATATGTAATATTACATAAATGAGTAATTATGTAGCGTTACACCCAACGTGTACAGAATCAGACTCGCTCCACCCCAGGTCCTATACGACCTGCATGTCGTTTTGGGGGTTGCTTTCTATCACTACTCTCAGAGCTATCGTTTGGGTGTATAACCAGACAAGGGCTCCACAATCTCATCTTTCCTACTTCTCAAGTTCTGTTGACACTGAACATATATTTCCTGCACGCTCACAAGCAAACCAAGAAAAAAGTCATCAGCTACGGTGCTTACTTAACAGGGCCACTGCTCCCTCTCCTGCATCGCGCCTTTCTGGTTCGTTACATTCTGTTCACACTCTGGCAATTTCTTCAGCCACCGCAGCGGTCCTGTGTCCACAACTACATACCTGGGAGCTGGGCTGCTTAGGCTCGTCCATTCTCCCAGGAGACTCACTTCGGGCTCTGTGTCTCTCCGTCAAGGGGACAACACTGCCGGAGGGGCTGAATCTGTTGGAAGAGGAGGAGAAAGGGGACTCATAGAAAAGTAGTGTCAAGGAACTTAAAAAAAAAAGGGTGACGTCTGCCCTCTCTAGCCCGTGGCCTGATGAAGGGGCAACACACTGGACGACAGATTGCTAAGAAAGACTTTCCGGGAGTAACTATATAGGATCTAATTTCAAATAACACAAATAGTGAATTTAATAAATACAAAATGACATAGCAGGTTGATCACATGACCCAGTGAAGCTCAGGCTAAATATAAGCGTCTACTCTTACGTAAGTACTGGGAGACCACAAAAAAATAAATTAAAACTGGGTCTATAATTCTGTCTTCTATGTAACTATCAGGGTTTTGGTGTTCTCTCCCCCAGGCCCCATGATAACTGGTTATATATTTCAGATTGTTTATATACATTATGGAGACTAGAAGTCTTTTAGCTATTCTGATAGAGCGCTAACACAGGGGAACAATAAGTAAGTATTGTGCTCAAGAATATTTTAACTCTTAAGGACACAAGAAGGAAAATACTCAAATGCAGGCCACCTGACACGGAGAGAGCATGTACTCTGAATTTCTGTGACACACATGTCTCTTAAGACCAGATGTGAACCAAAGCAGTAGCTTTTTCAGGTTTCATTGTTCATGTAATTTCAATTCATTTTTAAGAAAGGAAAATGTTACCAATCTAAGTTGATGACATTTCTTTCTTTCAACTGAGACCTTCTTTCAATTTACTTAGATTAAAACTGTTATTTCCACTGAAAAGCAATGTTCTAACAATTGCAAAGTACTGGAAAGAAACGGGAGGCATAGGGCAGAGTCGCTTTGGTTAAAAAAAAATACTCTCAGGCTTGTGGCAGCAGCTGTCACCAGGGAGGAAGACATCAGCAAGTGACAAAAGGAATATAAACACCCAAAAAGGCTTTTCTTTAGCATTACTGTACTGTGACTACACTAATTTAAAAAGAACAATCGCTATTGGTCCCATGCTTCCTCGAGTCTCATAGGTGGGGGCAAAGAAAAGTAAACAGTGCTACTACAAAGGCAAGTAGAAGGCCGGGAGGCCACCTACCTGTGTGATAACACACTGCGAGAGGGCAAAGCTGCCAGGTTCCCGGCTGACTGATGATCAGTCCCCTGCCTGCAATTCTGAGGAAGCCCTGGCAATTACTGATCCTGCTGTGGCTGCAGATGCTACTGATCCACAGAAGTGTCTAACTCTTACTACAGCTGTCACCACCCTGAATACTGCAGGACCAGGAGCTTCCCGCTTTAGAAAAACAAGAATGCAAGTCTTGGCACACCTCCAGTTTCCCCAACATCAACTTACGTTGGCCAAGACCATTAAGCAAGGCAGATGCCCATCCCACAGGGGGCTCGCTTCAGCCATGACACGGGCAGCCAAGCCTAAACTTACCTGTCGATTTCACTGCTTGTCGGCCGAGCCACCTTGGCCCCCGAAGATCCTAAAGTGTAGTTTTCCTGTGCTACGGAACCGTGGCCCGTGGTGTCGATCACCATGGCTGTGACTTCCTCGGCACTGCTCCCGTCTTCGCCAGAAGGCTGATGCTCAGGCCCCAGCCACTCCTCCAGGTTTTCCGTTTTGATGTGCACGGCTCCCAGAACCCTCACTTCATCATCGCTCCGCGCCCCTCGGTCTGCTGCTCCCGTCTCCACGTACCACTGCCCGGCTCGGTTGATCCGAAGAATGGGCTCCCGGCTCTCCACGTCAGAACTCTGTTCGATGATCTGCGGGCTGGTGGACTCCTCGGGAGGACTCAGCTCCCTGATATCCAGCACGGCACTGACCTGGCCTCGCCGGCTTCCCTTGGGGGCATTATGGCGTGGGCTGAGGGAGCGGTTTAGCGTTGGCGTGACCCGGTGAGACTCTGGAGGTCTGTCCGGATGCTTTGTCCTCGTCTGACTTAATTCGGCTTCAACCTCGGCCACGTTAATTTTGAAATGAATGCCCTCCAGGATCTGGGTGCATTTGTCTATGATGTGTTGCATCTGCAGAAAACTGGCCGCCGTCAGGTAGCTGATGATGTCTGCCAGCTGCAGGCATATCCGCCCCGTGTAACAGAAAGACAGGAGCTGTTCGAAAACAGTAGGGTTCTTGATGACCGAGATGGAGACAGCGCTCATCTCATTCAAGGACATGTGATCCCGGAAATAGGGGGAGCTGGCGGCCAGCACGACCTTGTGAGCCCGAAAAGCTTGTCCTTGCACGTTGACCACGATATCGCAGAGCCGGCCCTGCATGCGCAGCTGGTTTAGGTGGCTCAGGACGGAGTTGCTGAAGTCGGGGATCTCCAGTTGTATGTTACCACCTTTCTCCATGGTCGGGCCTGAGGGTGCAGGCAGGCATTCAACCCTGCTGAAAGACGAAACCGTGCGCTTGTTAATCGTGATAGTTTCCCTTCCCTCGTGCTTTCCAATTCAGACCTATTCACAAAACGTTATTTGGTAAAATTTTGAAATCTCCCAGTAAAGAGAGATACCTGCCTTATGTTCAGATCTGGAAAAGTACCCACAGGGTTTTCAGTTTAGGTGTCACAGCAAGATCCCGTGAAATCCAGAAAGTGATTGTTTGACTCCTAAAAAGTCAAGCTATGTTCATACTTTGCTAATAAGCTATGCAACATCAAAACGAAGTTCAACAGAAGAGAGAGGGCAGAAGCAGCTGTGACAGTTTTTAAGTGTTAATCACACTAAATATAAAATCCTGTGACAACTTCTTTTGGAAGAAATGAAGTTTTTCAAATAAATGTAACTATACAGATGGGTTGATTATCCCTGTCAATATTTTACATGTTGCGGGTTATGTTTATTATTGTATCAAACCACTAACATCTCACAAGAAGGCAAGCCATTATTTCTAACCTTGAGTCACAGCCCTCTCAAAAAGGCTTTGAGTTTAGGACTCTGGGACAAACTCTAGGTTAGGAAAGGTGCCACAGGACTCAATCAAGATGCAGAGGACTTGAAGTTCACTCTCAGAATTAGGAAAGGGTGGGTATACCTGCTTCTACTTCAATTCAAAGTTCGGAATTTCAGGGTGCTGGTGATACTGTGATTCTGAAAATTAGATCCCTAAAGCTGTTTTTTTTAAAAAAAAAAAAATAGAGCATTTACCAAGTATGGCCAATACTTTTACATTAAAAAAAGTTTTAATAACTGAAACACTCAGCCTGTAATTGCATCTAACAATCTTCAGTGGCGAGAGCTGTCTGTATAAATCCCAGTAGGAAGACACTGCCTTGAGCCCAATGTGTTTCCATTTATGTTAAGTTTATAAGGCATTACATGACAGTTAGAATCTAAGACCTGAAACTTCCGGAACTCATCTTGACAAGCTCACAGTCTTGCCCGCGATTACAACACGCTTATCAGTAAATAGGGAAGTGTATACACTGCTTTCAAGAACCAACTTTAGCCAATCTGACCTTTTTCCAAAGCGTTTTTGTTTGTTTGAAAACTTTTAATCCAATAAGAGCCTCTGTCGATGCCATCATGAATTCAGATGTGTTTATTTTGGAGCCCACACCAGCGCCTTTTCTGTTTGCTCTCGCCGGCAATCCCCCAGGGAGGAGGAAGCCCCTGGAGCAAGGTCTCTACCGTCCCCACTGGAGGGGTGAGAGCTGCAGGAGAGAGAATCGGGAGCGGCACGGGGTTGGCCACTCCGGTACTTGAGTGGCTTTCGTCTGCGTTAGACAACGTGGGGAGCCGGAACTGGCTGAACGACGAAATGTCACCGAGGCGCCGGGAAAGATGGGGGAGCAGGGCGTGTGGCCAGGCAGCGAGCAATCAGGTGAGGGCGAAGGACCGGGAAGGGGGCGGCGCCCCGGGACCGGGTCCAGGCGGCAGGCGCAGGCGGGCGGGGCGCTGCCCGGAGGTGGGTGTGTGCGTCTGGGTGTGGCCGCGCGGCCGTGGGGGGGAGGGGGCCGCCCATCCCGGGGTCCTGAGGGAGGGGCCCGGCGAGGGGGCGGGTCCGGAGGCTCAGCCCGGCCCGGGGCCAAGGGGGTGGAAGGTCTCCGGGTGCTTTGAGTGGGGGGTGAAGGGAGGTGGCTGAGCACCCCAGGGGCAGGCTGCGGCGGAGGGCGGGCAGGGCGGCCCCGGGCAGGGCAGCGGGGCCGGTGTGTGGGGCCGGAGCCCAGTCGAGGAGCAGCACCTACCTCCGGGGGTGGAAATGGGCCGGAATGGGCCGCAACACCGTCCCGGAAGTGAAACCCCCCGCCCCCTCCCCCGGAGCGGGCGACGTGCCGGAAGGAAATCACTCCGCCTCTCACCGTCCCCCTTCCCCCTCCCCAAGCGCTTTCCGTCCCTCGCGCCCCCTCCCCTCTCTCCTCTTCCTACTCGGTCGGTGGGAGGGTGGGAGCCCTGCGTCACGCGGGCGATCGTGGCCCCGCCCACGACGCCGAGGGGGCGGGGAAAGGGGCGGGCTCAGAGGGCGGGGAGGAGAAGACTGAGGGAGGAGAGGGGGAGGAGCCGAGGCCGACGTTGGCGCGGAGAGTGCGTCATGACGTCATGGGACGCAGTCTTTATATACGGGCGCCTGGACGCCATCTCGGTCTTTCGAAGCTGGAAATTGTGGATGTTAGGTATGGTTTCCTTCGTTTGCCGTTGCTAAATCGGTTCTCGGCTCGAGTTCTCCAGGTTTTGGCAATTAAAGTTGCCTTAAACTGTCCGGCGTTTGTAGGCCAGTCTCAAGCCTTTGCGTGGCGCGCAAGATGAGGATGGTAGAGGATTGCGCGTCTGGTGTGGGCTTGACCTAAACCCAGCTGCTTGGGTTGTTGGGCCGAAATGCGGGAAAACCTCGGCTCTCGTGCTCTGCCTCTGATGAAGCCTGTGTTGGTAGGGACATCTGAGACTGTTGATGAATGCCAACAGCTCTGATGGCGGCGCATGCCGAGTTACCCGAGGAGGCCTTTGCCAATGACTTGGGCGGGAGCCGCTTCCTGCAGGAATGCTGGTAGTTGCGGTGGTCCACGTGGTTCTGTAAATTGCGAAATTGTGTAGTGCACCATTTTTTCAGTAGTTCTTAGGCTTTGTTCAATTCTTTATATCTTAAGTCACTATTGTTATGAAATGATGACGTAAGCAACTTGCACAGGTGATAAATGACAATGCTAATTTGGAGGAAAATGAACTAAACCCTAATTTTTCCCCTAGGAATGATGCTTGGCACGAATGCAGTGTGGCTTTTGATGGCTTCTGATGGACAGGTAAACAAATACAGTGGGGGAGGTGAAATCTTGTCGGAGTGGTCGTTTTGTTAAGCCTGTGATGGTTTAAGAGTAGTGGACAGAAGGGATTTCTGAAAGATACCATTCTGAGGCTTAAGTACTTAGGATGTTAATGTTTCACTTGGCTTCACAGTATGTCTTATTCGATGTTCCGTGTGTCTTTTCTAGCTGTACCAAAGGAATGAGAACGGCCGCCAGGGTAGGTTCCCTGAAATTTCCTCCGAGGGTGGTGGGCGTGGGGAAAGTCCACTGAATGTGCCACAATGATGACATTTTATTTGCTACTCTTGACTGTGAGAATGACGAGAATTATTACCACCATTATCTTAACTGAGGCACACCAAAAGGTGACTGAGAGAACATTGAGATTGCACCTAAGTTTACATGAAGCTGTTTCTTCCCAGGGCCTAAAGCTCAAGCATCACTCTTGATCGTCGGCAGACAGGTGAGAAACTTTGATAGTTCATATTTACCCAGTACTTTTCAATTACTTTTTAAGAAATTAATAGATTGCTGCGTCGGTACTGATGTTTAGGGTTTTCCCCCAACTTTTCAAAACGTGAACGTACTTGCGTTTATGCGGGACGCCCAAAGAAACAGATACTATGATGGTTGCATAGTTCAGCAGATTGACTTGTGACGAGCTGTACCATTTGTCTGATGTGTCTGGTATTAAACTGGTTTGCTGGTAATGGCATAAGCAATGTACCACTACTAAATCTTGCTTTTTTATTCGTAGGCATTAAAAAGAATTAACTGGAAGTTGAAGTGGTAAGTAAAATTATAATTGAACATCAGTAACTGGTTGGTCATTCTTGACAAAAGAATGCCACCAGTGGCTTTTTAGGGTTGCCTCCTTCTAATGCATAGGAAGCACTCGAACTGGTGTGCGTGAATGGTGTACTGAGTGCATTAAATGCCAGACAGCCTTGTCCTGTTATCATTCGTAAGATGTCATTTGTAAAAGCAAAGCCTGTATGATGATAAGCAAATACTGACTGAGAGTGAAGGTCTTATTAGCTCTACCTGATTTCAGGCATTTTGGGGATTTGTGAAAAGGAAATTCGTCTTTGGCTATTGTAAAATTGCTTTTGTTTCCTAGGTGTACTTGAAACTGACGTGTCTGGATTGGCTTAGTTTTTTTGGTAAGTACCAATGTTACAACGTTCTAGTAGGCTCAAGAGTTACTGAGAATGCTGATAAGTACAGTGCTTGACTACCAAGGTGCTACTTATGCCGTGTTTGGTTAGTGAATGCATGTTAACGCATGCTCAGAACGGGGTTTTTGTAATGATGTTGATCAAATGTCTGACCTGAAATAAGCATGTAGACAAATTTAACACTGAAGAACCCTGTGACAAGTAACTCAGAGAAGACTTTAACGTTAGGTTAACGTTAATGAAAGATGTCTTGTTTCTCTTTTAGCTAATGGATATGCATTTTTATCTGGATGGCGTGCCTTGGGTAAGACATGGAGAAAACATTTGGCTTCTGGTACTGGTATTGTCAAAATGTGCTGCCATAGTATATGTTGACTGGAGTGATCTGGTGTTGGAAGGCCGCTGTAGTTTTGAGAAGTAGTCTAAAGAAATACTTGGTTTTTCAGGTGCAGATTGTGGCGACCATTTACGTAAAGGTATGTATTCTCTTAATTCCACTTAGTTACTAAGTAAGGTGCTGTTAGTGATGATCTTTGAAATTTAAAACAGATGGGAATCTCTCTGAAAAAGAGTGAAGATTTTTAAAAACTGAAACAGTACCTGGAAAATTTGAGAAGTTCACCTATTACTACCTGTTATAAATTTGAATACTTTTCTGCAGGTGTGAGTTGTTGTCAAGAGTTGGGCCGGTTGCAAGACCTGGAGGAGAGTTTTTAAGCAAAGGTAGTAATTTCGTTTGCTTCTCTGTTAACTGGTTTAAAGCCGATACAATGATGATAACATAGTTCAGCAGACAGACAGTGATGAGCAATATTGTCTTTCGCTCCTATCTGATGTATCTGGCTGCAGCAATTCCTATTTCTAACTTCAAAAAGGGGAATTGGGCATTGACGCACAAAAAACATTCAGGGTTTGGATAACTGATGTCTTATATATACTAAACGTTAATTTAACGATTAAGTCACATTTGGAGAAGTGCAGGTTAATACATATTTGTGAGAAAGTTTATGGTATATAAATTTAGATAATACTAAATGGAGTTAGTTAGCTTTTTATTTTTTAATTTTAGTTTGTACTTGGATTCACAGCATATAATTAAACAGAAAACAGAGTTCCCATATTACCTGTGTTTACACACTTCACTGTCAATATTTAGCCACCAGAGAGGGTCTTCTGTTAAAATTGTGAACCTACACTGACACATTGTTGCCACCCCAAATCATAGTTTGCATTAGGGTTCATTCGTGGTGGTGTAGTCTGAGTTGGGACAAATGTATTATGAGACATCCTCTATTGTACTGTACAGAATACGTTTACTGCCCTAAATGTGTTTTCTAAAGTTGATGGGTTATAAAAATGGAGAAAATTAAGGCAAATTTCTTACCGATATCTTTTTTCCCCCCATCAAATAGGCAGGCCTGTGACTGAAGATTTCAAGGTGAGTCAGTCTTTGATATATATGATCAGTTAGAATGTAACCAGTGATGTAATGATTCTGCCAAATGAAATAGAATGATATCACCCCTAAAACCGTTCCATTTTGATTCTGAGGTTACTTTACTAACAAGCACCACACCAGCTCTTTTTACCACGATTAATGTGTAATCTCTGCTTTGTAGGGCACTTGCAACAGCGGTCAATACAGCTGACCATTGAAAGGTAAGCCGTGAAAATGTTGGTAACTGTTAACTTTGTCCAGAATAAATGATGATCTACCCCAACTTGAACTCTCTCACTGATTATTTGATGATAATTAAAGATCTGATATTCTGTGTACTTTAAATACCATTAGAATTGAAATGGAAATGTGACTAAAAAGAGCTTTGTCCTTGCAGGGAGCTGGATGAATGGATGCTCGTGAAATAGATGATCAAGCAATTAATGAATTTTAATAAACTTTTATAAGTCATCTGATCAAGTTTGCTTATTTTAACTCAATGGCGTGAAAGAAAGAATAGAGAACATTTGTTAAGACACTATGGCACGAGGGTCACTAAGGATACAGGCAGTTGGCATTTTCCTGTGTGACAAGCATGTTTTAGGCGGGAATGAAAGTGCAGTTAAATCTGCTGAGGCAAAAACTACAGCCCTTCCTCAGTGGTTCCCATATGGGCAGCTAAACCGTCAAAACACCAGTTTATGCAGATGAAATTGCAAAGAACAGTAGATGCTCTTGATGTCAGCAGTGGTATAGAAAGTGCTGAAATTGAGAAATCTCCCTTTGTGATAAGTGCCGTGCCATGGGTCCCTGGCAAGTGTTGATAGAGGCAGAATTTTGGGGGAGTAACTGCTTGTTTTGGATCTCCCCTAAAAGATGCATATTGAAAGCCCTCAAAAACTGGGATGGACTTCACATTTTTGAGGTGGTTAGGATTGTGATTCCAATGACCTTGTCTGTAGAAAATCAGTACTTATAGAAGTAATGATTTTGCAAAAAGAATTGGGTTATGCCCTTAGTTCGAGTTAATAAACTAAATTACCAAAAATTTACTCTTACAGCATTGAAAAGCCTGAGAAGTACCTGTCAAATTCAGCTCACTTCCCAGCTTAGCACTTGGACCATGAGTTGCGATTTTCTGGGACTTAACCTATTTGTAGCTTAACAGTCTTGAATATTTTAAGTCTGGAAAAGGTGTCCACTCCCATTTCTCTAAACGTTGGGCACTGCTAGGGTGAGTTCTGACACTCGAGTTATGAGGAAGTCGTTTCAAGCTCTGTTAGCTCTAGCACCATTTCCGCTTTGAAGCATGTAGGCATTTTATGTTTCATGTTTGCAGGAAAGGTCAAGTACCCACTTGGTGTTTAGTGCCAGCCTGGGTCCCTCCCACAGGCTCTGAGGCTCTGTGGAATGGCACCGTCACCTGCTCTAGCTATGTGTGTGTCCCACATTTTTTCCTGCTAGGATGTAAAGTTCATGAGAGGGATTTAGGCATCCCAGTCATGGTATTCAGTAGGTGGTCAATATTTATCGAAAGAGTTGGGTGATCAGATGAGTCTTTGGGAAGTTTTGATGACTGTGCCGAAAAGCCAAAGATAAAAGTTTGAAACAGGAAAGTCCAATGCGACGTGGAGCAGAGATCTCACACGAGGGTCTGGCTTGGATGAGTAGGTGGACTCATGGCTGGCTGGTCGGAAGCTACCCGCAAAGTGATGACAATGAAGCGAGAGATCAAGGGACATTTCTAGTATACTTAGCATTAGTCTTGTTTTCAGTACATGGGTGATGAAAGGTTCTGTGGATAAATAGGGAGATGATTAAATTACCAGAGACCACACAGGTGACAATAAACAGCATGTCACATGCACTGGGGGAAGGTTTGGGAAGGTGTGCAGGGCTCTTAGCACTGGAACTGAATTACTGATTGCCAGATTTATAGACCTGAATCCCATTCACTGAGATCTCATGTAAATTTTCATTTTCCTTCATGAAAATAATGATCCCAACTCATCCCAGAGCCAACAAGTGGCAGTTCTAGTTTAGTAAACGGTTTCACCGCATGTCCTGCCAAGAACAAAGGATATGTAATTATGTTCAAGCTGAAAGGCTGGGTTCTGTAGTTTAAAATGAACTTATTCAAAATGTCATAGCTCTTAAGATAAACAGATTGTCATGTTTGGTAAACTGTTTACAGATTTTCAAGGGATCTCAAGCTCCAACATCCCTGAGCTTGAAAATGTTTCATGCTTGTTCCAGAAGCAAAGCTAGGGAGAACGTAGGTGTGCTGTGCTGTATGCATGAGCTGAGACTGGGCTCTTAGGTGACTTACCTCTTCACCCAGAGCATTGAAGGGTCAATGCCAAGAATTAAGCTAGTGTAGCAACAAGTGCCAGCATTTGAGGGATCTCTACTTCCCTGTTGGTGGGTTGGTCTCTGCCTCTGCAGGCTTCATGCAGTAGGATTGCTTCATCTGTCCCTCTAACAAGCCAAAAGCTCCAGGGTGGGGTTCACAATTTATTCTTTGTGCCACCCCTACCCAGAGCTTGGCATGTTCTAGTCAATCACTTGGTAATTCACCCAACAGGTGTTTGTTGAACACCTGTTATATGCCAAGTAGTGTTGTAGGTGCTGGGAATAGATACCGCAGAAAACACTAAAAGAACCCTGCCCCCATGGAACTTACGTTCTAGTGGGGCAAACTGAAATGTGTATCAGATAATGTGATTAGTGCTACAGAAGGGAAACATAAGGGTAGGGGGTAGAGGGTGCTGGGTGTGGCAGGGGGCACATTCTTTTGCATACGATTGTCAAAAATCACGGAAGGAAACAGCAAATCCGAAACTAGGGAGTGAACAGCACAGTTCTCTGAAGGAGAGGCTCCAGGGGCAGCTGGGCAAGGCCTGGAGGTGGGCTCGTACCTGGTGAACAGGAGGACCCGAGGACGATGGTGAGTGGAGCAGGGGGAGGAGTGAGGGAGGACATGGCCAGGTAGCAAGTGGCAGGGTATGTAGAGCTCTGATGACAGTGGAAGTCCAGACTGGCTTTTCTCTGAGGAAAATGCTGGACCTTTTGAGCAGAGGCTCTTTCTGAGGGTGAGCGGCAAGGACTTTGTATGTTCTTACATATAAAAGTCATATGTTCTTATTCTTTAATATCTAAGTGCCATCTTCTGATTCAGAGAACTTCAGAGGCATATTTAAATTGCACAAATTTTGGTAACTCCTTTATCATTCTGGAATTTGTTTTTAAATCTCAATTTTGAGTACCTGCCATCTTAATATTTTCTATGACAATGAGAAATACACATGCTATGTACCACATACACTTTTTTTCTAGAAAAACCAATGTTCAATGTTTGAATTATGGACTGGCCCGCCAGACTAGCCATGGTTCTTCTAGAAGTATCCCTAAACCCCCAAGTCCTTGGTCATTGGGTGGGTGGTTGGACAGGCGTGTGGCAGAGAGGCTGGTGATAGGAGAGAATGGATTCCATCAGTTTTTTGGCTTTATTCAGTTTTCCACGTGGGAATATTTAACTGAGTCCGTCAAGCAGTTTCCAGCTGCCCAGCAACTCCTAAGAGGTCATCTTGCTCCAAGCAGGACAGGCCTCAGAGCGACCGTCCAGCCCATGCAATGCAAAGCCAGAGCTGAGAACGCCCAGCGTCATGCGATCTCAGTGGTGAAGCAGGCCAGAGCCCTGCCACCGGAGAGCGGAGGGGACATGCTTTTAGGTGGCATCGGAAGCCATTCAGAGAAGGGAGGTGGGTGTCTGATTGTTGAATCCATTCCCCACTCACTCCATATCCACGAGAAAAGTCAGAATGTGGCAGCCCCAGGAAAAGTGTGTCCGTGTTAGCTAACTGCCTTGGCCTTCTGTCTACCAGGTGCCTCCTCTGCTTGTCACCTCCAAGTGAGGGGACTCAATCTTAAAACTATTAGATAAAAGCATTTTCCTATTTTACATTAAAATATAGCACCCTGCAGCGTATGTACACCAAGCTAAGAAGACCAGGAGCTTCTGTGGGTTCTCGGGGAACTGGAGTAAGAATAGCAGAGACCTGCTGGGGACAGCCTGCATTGGCCATCCTGTATGTTCCATTTCAGGGGACTTGAGCAAGGTCAAAAAATTGTGTCAAATCCAGCGTGACACTAACATCCCTGGTCCCGACCCACTTCCCCATCCCAGTGTGGCCCTGTGACTGTCCATGTCTCTGAGTGGGGGTCCTGGGAGGCGGGGAGTCGATCAGGGCTGCTCCCAGAGGGGACCACGGATGAGGACACGGCGCTGCAGTGGGGATCTGACCACCTCGGGTGGGTCAGAAGCAGGCCCCTCTGTTCTGGAGCCAAGGCTTTCGTGGATGCCCTGAACATGGCATTGACCTTCGGTGGGCTCACTGCACACTGCTCACATACTGGGTCGATGTCAACCATAGTCCCCAAATAGCTTTTGCTTAGTGTTTTTATTTATATTTCAGTGGGTGCTTAAAAATGAAGGGGGGTCGAGTGTGGCTATGGCGCCTCACCTCTGTTCCTTTACAGAGCCTCTACTACGGTGCTGGCATCCGGACACTCGTCACTGAATGCCTGTGTAGTGAGTGAGTGTGATGATATCCCTACTCCAGATACCACTTACCCATTTGTGCTTTTGTAACATTTTGTATATTTCTTGTAGCACTTAGAGTTTTAAAGTTGTAAATGACAAATACATCAATTACAAAGGATGTGTTTCATTTTTAACTGTGATAACTAAGTAGCGATTTAACAAAAGGAAAGAATTCTGCAACAAATATTAACCTTTTGCTTTTATTAGGCAAACATGGAATGAATGTGCCTTTACCACATATGCTTAACTCGAAGACTCCCTGTTACGTTTACTCTCACTCTGCAGGTTTTGCATTTTGTATTTTGTTTTCAAAGCCACTTTTTTTATGGCACCTTCATGCGCTCTGGTTGAGGTTTCCACGCAAGGCAATTGGCAGTGCCACCAGCAGGTGGCAGCATCCCCCAGGCGTTGGTGAGTTTCCAGGCGGGACAACCCCGATGTCACTGTAACTTAAGCAGCCTTGAACGAGAATGGGGCTGAGCCAGGGCGAAGCACACACAATCCCCAGGAAGCAACGGGAAAAACACCCACAACGGACAGAAGCTAAGCGAACGCCTCTGAGTGTCGTTTCCGCTCAGGTCAGCACGATGGCTCAGGAGATCTACACTTAGCAGAGCGGGGAGGGCTGAAAGGTTCTCCAGGGAGGTGAGGAGGTAGGGGGTGACGTGTGGGGACGGGCCTCACTTCCTCCGGGAGAAGCTCTGCACCAGCAGCACCGGGCCAGCTGGCTCAGGTAGCTTCTGTCTAGAACGATCACTGGACGTCAGAGGTGTCTGCTCTGCTCCCCACACCGGGGACCCAGTGTGGAGGCCAGACTTGGTGCTTCATCAGAACACTCAAGGGAGGACAAGGGAGGACGCATGATGCCACACCACTCTGACCTGGCCCCGCCCCACCTCGTGTATACCTCTAGCTTCTCCGCACTTATAGACTTGTGATGAGCTCAGTGACAATAGTAATGTGATTTATTTTCAATTGTATAATGGAATGTGTCAACCTTTGGAAGATTTGCATAACACAACCAATAATTTCCAGATGATCAACGTGTGCTGTTACAAAATTATGCCTAGGTAAAAGTTGTATTCAAACTATGGAATAGACGGGTTTACAGAAGAGCTAATCTTAATCTGCATGATTCAGAGTCCACATTGCAACTAACTTTTAAGGAACTTGTCCAGTTTATGTGTATCAAGAAAGAATATCCATGATGATCAAAGAAGGCTATTTAAGTACTCTTCCCCTTTCCAGCTTCCTGTTTACAGCCAAATTTTCTTCATATATTTCAACCAAAACAATATTGCAACAGATGGAATGCAGAAGCAGATCTGACAATCCAGGGACGTCATAAGGATATGCAGAATGTAAAACAATATGACTCTCCTTTAGAAAATAATTATTTTTTAAGTAAAATATGCTATTTGTGTTAATGCAATGGATTATTTTAAAGTGAACTCGAATATTTATCAGAAATCATAGTTCCCACTGCAGTCATAATAGATCTCTATAGAGTTATTTGGAATTTGCAATAATTTCTGAAGAATGAGTCCATCATCTTAACAGATTTTCATAGTGTACCTGGTTATTTCTCACGTTGCGAGTAACTCACTCTTGAAATGAGCTTAAAGCATCCTTGCAGCAGGATCCTTAAGATGTTTGCTTAACAGAAAATCAGCAAGGAATGTGATGTCAGAGGATTCTGGTTCTTCAAGAGGGGAATTCTGGGAACAGGCAGAGCGGCTGCAGAGATGCAGTTTTATTCAACCAAAGCCCAAGAACACAAGCAATCCTGCAGACTCATCATCTGAAATATTTCTCGACAAGAGAAATTGTTCACAAAACTCTCTTAAAGCTAGTAACTGTCAATGGTGTAGCTGGCAATTGCTTACCTTGGTTTTAAAACTTTCAGCAGAGGATAAATCTGAATTCCCTAGGAGGTTGGAGATTGGATCTGAAATAATCTCGGCTTGTGCATTTCAGGATCCTGGTTGTGTTTTCAACTTAATTAGTAAGTAGTTCCTTAATTTTTGAGGAAATATTTAAAATTTCATTCTACCTCAATGATGATTTAAAATAGTGACATTTCCCTGGATTTCAGAATAAGCATCTTTTTTTTTTTTTTTCTGATAGATGGTACTGAAGAAAAGTTGAGTGATGCCCCAAGTGACTAGGTCTCTGAGATGCCAACACAGGATTGTGTGACTTTCGGGGAACTGGACCTTTTGGTATTTATAGCCTAGAAAAGATCCTCTAGGTTTTGGGTGTTTTTCTATAACTCTCATTTCAGGGTGGAAAAATATTTTGGTCAGTCAGACTCTCAACAGTGAGCAGTGAATTTCTTATATTTAGAAATTAGAAATGTCCATGTGGGCTAAATGGATGGAAAATTGTGTTTTCCTACCCGATAAAGGGCATCTCTAGACATTCTCTGCACTGGGAAAGGGGAGGCAGGGCTGGACACCCTTTCTCACCAGGAAAGCCCTGCCAGACACGCAGACGGGACACAGGGTCGGCGTGGAAATGCAGCTGACTTTACTTTTCACATCGGACACGATTGTGGCGTCGCATTGCTTAGAGCACGGAGAAACACAGAGACATAAGACTGATACTCAGTGTTTACACATTATATCAAGAGTATCAAGGCAACAGTGAAGGTAACGTAGAACAATTTCATTAATCAAGGCTTGTTCCCATTTTATAATTATTGATCATAAGCTTTTATCTGTGCCAACAGAATGTGTAAGGGAATCACAGTGGGCTTCAGTGTTCACTTTTTTGCATATTTGAGGTTGGTCTGAGGTCAGTATTTTCAATTACTTTTAGTTGAGGGAAACCTTTTTAGGGATTAATGATTTTTAAAAAGAAATACAGACAATACTGATTGATAAATTTATTGGGTATTTTTTAGTACAGATACCAGTTTTGTTTAATCTTACACTATAAAATAGAGATAAACTTGTGTCTGTTTATAGATGGATGGATAATCTTCCATTTGTGTTGTGCCCGACAGTTTTTCAAAGCTGTCGGGCACAACACAAATTTATTACATTATCGCACATGTGCATTATTTCCTGATTCTGGCAAGGGCTGGTGGGGTCGCCAGGGCCGGTGTGGTCACCAGGGCGGTGTGGTCTGCGTTTTGCAGGAGGAGGTGGGAGGCTGAGAGGCTTATGTGACTCGCTTGAGGTGAAGCGCTGAGAATCTGTCTCATTTCAGTGATTTTTTGAATTCTATTGTGCTTCACGATGTTACGTTGATAGTGAAATGTCACTGTCCAGCTTACTGTATAGGATTCTCTTGACAAGGCCGAACTGACTCCTCCCTCAGCTGCCCAGTCCGGGGGGCAGGCATTTCTCACGTTCCACTCATGATTTGGTTACTTCCGCCCTAAGTGAACACCCTACTATCCAGGTATGGAAAACATGATTAGGAAACACTTAGCCATCGTATTACCCCAGCAAAGCGCCATCTTCCACATTCTCCAAGCAAAACACTTCAAGGGTCCCAGACAAAAAAATCCTAATGATGCGTGTCATCGAGTCAGAACTGGACAATTCCATCTGCTGCTTCACCGTGGAGCGTGCTGCCTGGACACCTTCTACCCAGAGACTTCTCAGCTCCGTGGCAGGACTCCGGGTCTCACCGCAGCCCTGGGGAAGCGAAGGTGACAAGACCCAAAAGCTCAGCTTTCTGGACGGCGTGGCTCATTCAATGAGCTCTTTTCTGCCTCTGAGTCTGCTGGCCAGGCGACCTGGATGTGATAGGGCTTCAGTTCCTCAGGAGGGATGAAATCCGGGGCGTTGCTCATGAGGTCGTGCCCCCGGAAGGACTTGGGGAAGGCTATGACGTCTCTGATGCTTGCTGCTCCGGTGACGAGGCACATCAGTCTGTCTAACCCTGTGAGTGAAACACAGTGTTACAGATGGGCACGTGCTCTAACACTGGGATGCACGTCACTGTTCTGTAAAGGCTGTAGAGAACTTTTCAACAAGAATCTTTACCAAGGTGCAGCCAAGCACAGTTCACTGCCTTTTTAGGGAACTTGCATTTGTTTGCGAAGTTCTTTTCTCATTTTAGAAAAATACTCAGGACTAATATTCACATGCTACTGGGATTAACGGTGGCAGTTTAAAGAGCCTTTAGCAAAGGCTTACTAAGGGTTGAGCAAAGTTAGGTGCTGTGTAGGGGACGCCAAGGACACAGGTCTCTGTTGTTGAGGGCCTGTGACCAGGTGAGCTTAGGATTCCTCACTGTCCCCTGCTCGACAGAACAAGCGGCGTGAGCAACCGCGGCCCTGGCCGGCAGATGCTGCTGTCAACCGCCGAACACCCCACAGCAGAGCTGCCCAGACCCTCGCCCGTGTGTCTGGGCCCGGGGCTGAGGGCCAGCCTCATGCAGACCGCGCACCTTCACGCTACTAGACAGTCTCTCAAATGCAAACTACCTGTTAAGTTTGATCCTTATAACTGGTAAAATATATTTTTAAAAATGTCATTCAAATGAAAACAAGGTCTTGTAGGACCTCTGGGCTCGTCCCCTACCTTCTTGACTCCTCCATCGCCCCCCTGAGCTAAGCTCCAATCCGAGACGTAGTGCTAGGGATCGAAACGTAGCCTGTAAAAGGACAGACTTTACCTAAGGCAACGCCTCCGTGAGGGGGCGCCCCGTAGTCCAAGGCCTGGAGCAGGTGGGAGAGCAATGTCACATCTTCCTGAAATGCAAAAAAAGTTCAATTTAAATACATGCCGAGGGTCCACTGAGCGCCACGGTGTGCTGAGGTGTTAAAGGGAAAACAGAGCTGAGTTACAGAAGAACCTCAACAGGTTTACAGTTTAGTGAGAGAATATGGCACGTCACAGGTATTTGACGTGCAGAGGCGCCTGCTCTCCCTAAGTGCAGCCGTCGTTACACTGAGACCGCGGAGCGAGACGCGCACGGGTGTGCAGGAGCGGGCCCTGGGAGGCAGGACGAACGCAGGCGGCCATCCTGCACGGGGACCAGGGAGGCTCAGCAGTGTCAGGTGCTGCTGGGACCGATGGGGCAGCTGGCGGGGCGCGAACGGGCCACGGGGTGTGGCGACCAGGAGGAACGTATAGGCCGGAGTCCCGTGCGTGAGCGGTTCCGAGCAGGCCGCGGTCAGAACCCAGCGGGCGCCTCCGAGGAGGCTGTGCCAGGGCCTCACACCGACAGCCGGCGGTAGCACCGGCCCGGCGGGCGGCAGTGCTACGTCTGCTCCCGCGTGTCCCACTGTCCCACGCAGCAGGGCAGGGGCCACCAGAGCGGAGGGAGCGGCAGGAGCAACGTGTTTCCACTGACTGAGAAGCGTGGCAGTGAGAGGAATGAGAAACACGGGCTGCCGAGCTGAAGGCTGCAGGCTGTGACTCTGCAGGGCGGAATGGGGGGGTGGGGGGAGTTAGGGGGGCCCCCTACCCTTAACGTGAGGGGCTGTTGCCTCGGGTTCGCCAACACCGACCTCAAAACTAGAGCCCGGCCAAGCGCACACCTGGGAGTCAGTCCCACAAAACAAGACTTCGGGCAAATTAATCTGCCTCAGTTTCTCATCTGTACAGTGGGCAGAATGAGGGTGCTTATCTCGGAAAGCAACCGCGAGGGTTAAGTGTGTCAGTGACACGAAGTCCCGAGCAGCGCCTGGCGGGCCAGCGAGCATCCCGAACGGCCACCGTCGCTTCCCGACCCAAGTCTGCACGGAGGGCAGGGGCTGAGCCAAGACCGTTCTAAACCTAGTGGCGCCTCGTGCTTGACGCCCTGTAGCAGGCAAACGTCCCCGTTTCCCCAAGCCGGGGCCGGGGCGGACGTCGAGGTCACCTTCAGGACCGTCTCCAGGATGTGGCGCTGCAGCCGCGCGTCGTGGATCCGGATGGACCCGCCTCCCACCTCACTGCCGTTCAGCACCAGGTCGTAGTGCTGGCTCCGCACCTAGGGGTTCGGGCCTGTGTCAGTTGCGGGCTTCCCGTCCCGCAGGCCGCAGACACCACGGCTGCTCAGAGACCGGCCACTACTGACTCAACCCGACAGTGCCTCTGGGGTCCAGAGCAGGGCCGGCCTGCAACCTGAAGTCCTCCGCCTTCATTCCCACGATTCCCTTCCACCGGGAAGGGCGGGTAAGGTACCTTTGCGGGCTCAGTGGACAGGAGGTGGACGTCACTGGGATGGGGAGCAGTGAACGGGTGGTGGGCTGACTCCAGCTCTCCGGGGCGCCCCTCCTTGGGCAGGAAGAGCGGGAAATCCACCACCCAGAGGAAGGAGAAGCGAGCCGGGTCGCGAAGCAGCACGCCCCTCGCTTCCAGAAGGTCGGCGCACTCCAGGCGCAGTTTCCCCAGCAGAGAGCACTGCAAGCAGAAGACGGGACACCAAGGTCGCTCTGTGAGCCAGCAGGCAGCAAATGACACAGCTAGATCCTAAAGCCAGGCCATTCTCTGAGAAGGGACGGGGCAGCGAATAGAATAGACACTGTAAGCTGCTCCGGAGACAGAGACGGGAGGGTGGCCTGACCGTGACACGGCTGGGGACTGTGACTCAGCAGCGCGGTGAGCATCTCACCTGACTGGCCTGGGTCTGTCCCTCCCTGGGTCTGTCCCTGCCCTGTCTGCACCTCTCCCATGGGAAACGGAGAGGACAACGTCTGCTCCAAAGGCTGTTGTGACAATGCAGGTCGGTAAGACACGGGAGGTGCCATCGGAATGGCGGCTCTCATGGTGACGACGCCCTTCCTGCCCCTGACGGGTGTGGCGAGGGTCCCGTGAGTGCCTGGCACACCGCCAGCGCTCAGGACATGCTGCGTTGCTGGCGGCGGTGTGTGTTAGAGGTTAACTTACAAGGTGACTTCTGGAACCAGACTTTGAGGGGCAGAAAAAAAAATCTGGCTCCTCCCCTTGTGTGTGTGTGTGTGTGTGAGCAAAAGCTTTGGCCTCTGTGCCTCAGTGTCCTTATCCTTACAAACGTAAGGGTATCAGTACTTCTCTCAGTGGGGTTGGCACGAGGACCAAATCACACACAGAGTGCTCAGACCGTGCTGGGCCGTGCACAGTCCTCCATCTGTCTCCCGAAGAGCAGTGGCTCAGCCAGCGCCTGGTGGCGCGCACCGCCTCCCAGCTGACACCGGGTGCGGCCGGCGCTGGCGGCCAGCCCAGCCGCCTCCGGCAGTCTGACCGGTCCCTCCACGTCTGCAGGAATGCGCTATGCACAAAAGTCAGTGACTACCCAATTATCTTCACTTGCAAAACCTCGAAAATGACACTACTTTTCCATAACTGTATAACGAGCGCCACCAGCCCTCTAAGTGGCCTTCCTGATGAGAGCCGGGCCCGAGCTGTGTGAACCGTGCCCGTGGGGCCGGGTAGCTGGTGAGAAAGTCTAGCTGTTACAGGTACATTATGAGGCACTGAAAGGTATTGACTGATCTTTCAGGTGTTTGATGGCGTGAACGCCCAGTGTCACAGCCGCGCCGCGGGCGGGGAGGAGGGGCGCCGGCCGGGAGGACTTCTCACCGCTCTCGCGTGCTCCCCGGCCGTGAGCAGGAGCATGTCCCCCTCCTGGGCCTGCATGCGTCTCATGAGTCCCGACCCCCGCTCCTCCAGGATGAGCTTGGCGACCGGCGAATTCCAGTTCCGATTGGCTTCTGGGAATACAGGTAAGACTTCCTGTGATAAAGACAAAGACACATTTTTTACAAAGTGGGGTCGACCTGGAGTACAAGGACTTATTGTTCCTCGTAGGAGAGACCTGCATGAGATTATCTCTGCTCCTTCCTGAACCCCTTCAAAGTGATGCTCAGGGAATTTAAAAAAGTAGTCTCATCACAGTGAAAACAGAGAGAGCATGAGGGTGGGGAAGGGTATCAGCGGATAAGAGCGTTCTGCAGGCTTCTGGCCGGGAGCAAGTGACCGGAACAGGAACAACCAAAGATGCGACACGCAGGAAGCTCTGGCCAGAGACCGAGCAGCAGAAGGGGACCCATTTTCCCTGCAGAATCCCTGAGACGCTCGGGGCTCTTGTGGAGCTTCGTCTCACTGCAGGAAGTTAACAGGTAAAGTTTAAAACGGACAAGAGGGAAAATAAGGGCAGTACGTGGCCAGATGTCTGAAAACAGACACCCCGACATGGGACCGGGGCGGCAGGCTAGCGCGAACACTAACGCCTTTCATTGTGAATCCTTCTTCACTATTGTATTTTCAACCACAGGCATGCACAGATTGCTAGGAATTAATAAACACTAATACCAACTTAAGCCAAATCAAGTTAAAACATCAATAAATTGAAAAACAAGTAGAACCCATTTCTAATATAAAAATTCAGAAAATTAGGGAAGTAAAAGAGAAAAGAGGAAAAGAAAGAGTAGAAGAAGAAAAGAAGAAAACGTAGTAATAGTTCAAGTTCAAGGCTGCCAAGTTAACCTTCTGGCTTATCTCCTAGATGCAGGTTTCAAACACTAGTAAAATAAAAATAACCCAAATCAGGAGATACAGGGTTGCCAATTTTGAATTATATCAAGGGCACACAACAAACCCAAAATATTATCTACTGGTACTATCATTTCGTAAGAGTATTTTTACAGCAAAAACAAAACAAAACCAAGCCAAGAAGTAAAGGATAATTCTTTAAATTCATTTAACTTTATGAAAAACTTTTTATATTTTCCTGACTTTTCCATTTTGCTTCGACCAGCTTTGGAAACCACCATCCTAATCTTTCTTTTTTTTCCTCAGACTGAAAAGTCCCCCTGAGCTGAGGGCTGAGGCTTGGGGTGCGCTGGCGCCACAGGTGGGTAGTCCATTTTCAACACACAGACAGTGCGATGAGAAGGTATGACCCGTGTATGTGGAATTCTGTGTTCTCCTTTTCTTATGGAACTTCTCCCCATGTTACAGACTCTTAGGAGACAAGGTTTCAGAACAAACTTTAATATTAATTCCTTTGATTATACCTTAACCTACTTAATCACTTCCCACACGGTTTCATTTTATTCCTGTTATGATATTGTGATGAGCATAAAGTCCCCTCATATTTGGGGTCCTTCCTTTCTTTAAAGTGTGTCACAGAATATTATCGACTCAGAAAACCTGTTTTTAAAGTTACTGATTCCAAAATGGCTGAGGCAATTTATATTTCCAGTGACAATGTAAGAATGTCACTTTGCATTTCCGCTCCTCCGTATTTCAGTTCTGCCATTAGCCAAGAACGTAGAACGTGTCCATCAGAGGTGGGTTCAGAGTTTTAAAAACCGGTACGAGGAGAACAATGAACACAGGCTTTCTTTCACACCTGGCACACTTTCATGTAAACCCTGGGCACACGAGTCTCTCCTTGTTTTCCTACTGGACTGAAGTTCCATCATTTGTTTAAAAAATGTGATTAATGATGAATTCAACTGTCCAAGCTGAAATCTGAGAATTATACCCAGAGGTTAAGATTAAGTTTAAAAATAAAAAGAGAAAAAGTAGAAGGATGATCTGAAAGAACAAGACCCTCGAAACTAATAGCGTGAGTGTTTGAGTAATTGTTAGTTAAAAAAAGAGTCCATAAAAGACAGGGAAAAAAATGCTCTAATCAACTCCTTACCTGGTTAAAATGGTCAGCTGCAAATTTTCTGATGTGTTCAATGTCCTTCCTTGTTAAGTATTTCTGATGAGAGAAAATGGAAGTAAACTCATCAGTGTGACACTCAGCTTCATAAACATGTTTACATCAAATGGAAGAGCAATACATGTGATGTCTTTCCATCACAATAGTTGGATTCAACAAACATTTAATTTCTGTTGCCAAATGACAAGGTTTTTAAGCTTGTTACTGGGCTGCCCCCCCCCCCCCATTCTGCAAGTCTCACTGAAAGTCGCTGTGAATATATTCCACGTGATATGCAGGGTAAAGGTTCAAACTGAATCTTTACAACTGAATTGTGAAAGAAAACATAACTTTCAGGTCAGTAAGATGATTCGGAATGTGAATATTTCAAGTCTCTTAAAATTCTTTAACTTTTTCTAAATTGTCTCAATGTCTTTCTAAGCGAGACACTCTCATCATAACTCATATTCACGGGGCCCTTCCCGGGGTATGGGAGACATGGGAAGGGGGAGACGGGGCTCACGACCCAGCAACTCTTACGATCTCCTTGGGGAAGAACGGGCATCCTCAACTTGGGGTGAATAACACAAGCGACACACATTACACTGAGCTTCCCTGAATCCATTCATTGTGTCTGGACTACAGAATGGGTACCACAGTACCTTCCACTGAACGTTGGAGGTGAATAAAAAGGAATGAGACCGAACTCTATCTCCCATTTTGAATATACTCAGTAAGCTTATATATCCAAATGACTAGTCTTTGCAAATAGTAATCTTACTCAAAAACCATCATACAAGGGTTATGCTGGGCTAAGCTGACAGTCTCCGGGCAAATTGAGGCTGGAGACAAAATATGAATACCATTTTATGCCCATTACTGGCAGAAATGACCCCAAATGAAGTACAGGAGTACTTTACAGCACTGTTTAGAGAAGAAGAAAGCTCTAGACCTCGAGCATAAACTCATATTCATAAGGTTCTGTTGTTTTCTACTTGGAGTTTTGGGGACACTGTCAGACTTGGTATAAGAACACACGTTCTTGTTTGCAGAGAACGGCTCCTCCCGAGGCTGACACGTGCCGACGCCGGCCGTCTGCACGGCCCAGACACAGTGCAGGGAGGACCGGGCCCCACTCACCGCGCCGTCAGGGACGCACACGGCCTTGACTGTGCCCTGGGCCGTGCCAAGCACCTCCCGCAGGAACCCCGCCTGTGTGTCTCCGAACGCGTCGCTGAGATCTACGATCTGGAAAGCAGGTGAGAATAAGGTCAGCTAAACACGAAGGAATTCTTGTCTCAACACATTTCACAAATGAGATTGCAGAGAAGCAAGCAGATCTGTTCACACGTCCAGGGGGCATCCACAGGGCGGGTACCGTGGGTCGGCACTCTGAGGGCGAATGCCGATTACTCGTGAGCGTTAATTTATTTCATTATAAAACGAGAGCATGAAGCAGGCACGCTTATGATCCCTGCTTAGTAAACGAGGAGACCAAGGCGCAGAGAGGGAAATGCCGTGCTCCAGACGGCACGGCTAGGAAGTGGCAGGGCCAGAGCTGAACCTGCGTGGTCTGACGTAAGAGCCACTATTCCACGTGACACACGGGGACACACGGGGCGGTGAGCGGGCGCCTGGGAGGGGGCAGTCAGGGCTATCTGCGCACTAAGAATTGAGCACTGCCTGTACACAGACCGAGCGAGCTCCGTTCGCAAGGAGCGTGCACTGAGAACAGACACAGCTGTCCCTGCACCGCCGAGACCAGGCCTGCTCCTTTATGCCAGCAAACGCCGAGCAGCTCGCGGACGGAAACTGCTCCTGCCCTCACCCTTAGTCACTGCGTGCCGATCTTAATAATCTGAACGAACGTTTCCATTCGTTTGAGCTCTTTAAAGAACAATGGGGAAGAATAAACTCTTACTCATTTGCCTGCCAAGTGGCAGTTTAGCTGCAGAAAAACTGGAGAGGACAGAATAGGGCTTTTTCCCTTTCAAGTCACCGTTCATGCCCATGTGATTAATAACTTCAGTCATAACACCTTATTGCAGAACCTCACTCTTGGAAATGGGCTTTGGAACACAGTAGAAGATAGGAAGAAAATACTGTCACGCTAACAAGCTACTGTTCTCTCTTGCCGTATCTCCGTGACAAAGGTAACAAGCCAAGGTAATGACAAAAAATATGATAAAACTGTGAGTGAAATCGTTGTAGATTTCAAAGTGGTCCAGAAGAGGGCAGAGACCTGGGCGGTGCGAAGTACCTTCATCCCGAAGCGAGTGTCGGGCTTATCAGTTCCATAGCTGGCCAGCGCCTCGGCGAAGGTCAGAGAGGGGAAAGGGAGCTCCAGGGGGCCTTTGTCGCGGGGCCAGGAGTGCTGGAGCAAACCCTCGACGAGACTCCGGATGCCGCTCTGGTCTACAAAAGACATCTCTATGTCAATCTGAAACCAAACGACATAGGTAACCAACGTGAGCAGCCACCACGGTCCCAGGTGCGCATCTATGTGTTTCTCTGGTTTCAAGGCACCAGAGGATTCGGGACATGAACGCCACACAGAGGGGAACACACACTACTGGACGGCTGCTTTACGTCCGGCGCTGTGCGAATGCTTTAGACACGTCAGACTGTTGGATTCCCATGACCATCTCAAGGCCAAGGCTCAGGGGAGCTGGGTACCCTGGCCGTGAACGTGTCGTTGGTGATCCCGGGTCAGGCCACCTTCAGAGCTTATGCCCTGTGTGCTTCGCCGCACTGGTTAACGTGCTACGTCCAGAAACCAGTCACAATGGTTCTGATGGGTCCACAGATTAGAGAAACAGTTTAAAGGTCAAGAACACACAGAATCCTTGGTTCTTAACGTAGGAGAGAGATCTTAAGAGCATCAACATATCATGACTGCTGAAGCCCCGTGGGACTCTCTGGCTTTCCGTATGGATGACTATTCTCAGTGTAAAAAGCAAACAGGGGATATAGATCAAAAAGGGAATACTCAGAATCTCAAACGCAGACTAGTTTCGTTAAATATCCGAGGGACAAGATGTAACGAGAGGGACAGCGTATGCACTATTGTCCTGGTCGGGAAACACTTGGCCGCAGCGAGGCTGAGCCCGTGAGAGACAAGCGCACGGAACTTAGTACCTGAGTGAACTCGGGCTGTCTGTCTGGTCTCGAACCTTCATCTCGGTAACATCGGGCAACCTGAAAATATCTACAATCGAAAAACAGCGTGAGTTGTGATTCTGGGAAGAAGTCCATGGCAATACAGATGTGAAATCCATGAATAATGGTAACTAAAGGATGTAAGAAATTTAAAAATCCTTCGTGGCGTTCTAATATAATCAGCTACGTGGCTGAGCCATGAGAAGTGGATTGTTCTATTGCTTTGGAAACACACGAGGGCACCTTGGATGGCCGCATATGAGACTGACAGGCAAGGCGGTGCACACTTCTTTACACTCTTCTGCTCCAGTCGCCCAGCAACCTGCACTGCTCCATGAACACACCTGAGCTTTCCTGGGCTACGCCCTCCACTCATCTCCATCTGCTGAAATGCAGCTCTTTCCCAGAAGGCCTAGCTCACAAAGATTTCTATAACACTTCCCAAGACGATAAAATTTCAAACCTTTTCAATGCCTCTTTTGCAACTCTCAATGCATTATGTTTGGTTTCTATCACAGTTGATTTTATTTATTATTCTATTCTTACTAGATCCGTTAACTCTGTGAGAGCAAAACCCACTCTTCATTTTGAATCCTTTGCTACAGCTACTAGTTTGGAGTTCCGTACCTGGTGGCCGCCCAAAGATCCTCACTAAATGATGACCGTGAATTTGCAGGGTATTTTGCAAGCGTTTTCCAAGCTCTCGGACATTTTTTAACCTTCTTTTAAGAGATCAGACAATTTTCCCCTCCTCCCCACTTTTATTTCTCTGACAGCTACTGCAAGCTCACCTGTCTAGACCACCGACCATCAGAAGCTGCTTAAACTGCTGCGGACTCTGAGGCAGAGAATAGAACTTCCCAGGTTCCCTGGATGGTATCACAAACTCTTTTGCACCCTTTTAATGAGAGAGGGAGAACAGGGATACTATTAAAAACAAACCCAAGAACTGGCGGAAGTTACTATTTCAACTCTCAGTGAAATTAAATAGAGCAAAGTCCCCACAATGACAGATCATTTCTTGCACATAGTAGGCTTTAAATGTTTGGACATAGTAGGTATTAAATGTATGCTTGTTAAAATGAATTCCCAACTCTGTTCGTAGCTAAAGAAATTCTGTGCATCAATTTCTAACTGCTTTTCTAAATTCAACTATAGTTTTACAGGTCCATAGTCTGTATAAATAGGTTAAATAGCAAGGTTTAGAAATGTTAGTTCTTAATGAAGAAAAGATCTATAAGGAACCGATTCATTTTTGATTTGCATCCATAAACCTGAAAGGAAAGAAATCTCACATCGAATAAAAGGATTCTGACTCAAAATCCTGGCCTATGTAATTTTCTGGACGCTTAAGAAAATCTAGTTAATGTGACCATCTTGAGTTAGTAAAATAAATAAAAGAAATACAACCAAGTGAAATAAAAGCGGAGTGGTCCAGTGTTAGAACTAACTGGACATTGGCAGGCTGACGTAAGGAATGTACATACCCCTGGGGTCCTCTTAAACAGTGTTGGTGTTTCCACATCCACAAACCCTAAACAAAGAGAAACGCCTCCACTGAATAGACAGGAATTTGTATGTGGTCCAGTCCAACAAACCTGAGGATGCCCTTCATTAGGAATTTTGACTGAAATAAGTTACCAAGCCCAGGGAGGCTGGTTTCTACAACTCCAAGGAGGAAGCTGAAGGTTTTCATAAATCCTGTTCTGTTCACACAGTTGATACTTTTATTATGAAATAATTCTAATTATTTGATGGATTCCTGTCTACTGGACTGTTCTGGTTTCCTAAATGTTCTGCTAGTGTAGCAAAAATAACACAAATAAGAGTAGAAACAACCCCAGGACTGATTAATGAGTCTAGTTTAATTTCCATGTCATTTCTGAGCTCACAGCAATTGATACATGAGCATGATAATTACAAAAACATAACAACCAAAGGGCCATCCCACCTTCACTAGTGATGGGAAACAATGTAACAGGCACCATCAACTGTGAAAAGCTAAGCTATACTTCCGATATGGCGGGCAACTAAATTATGCTCTAAGTTACTAAGTTACGCTCTAAGACAAAACGCCTGGAAATTAACCTTCAAAAACTGCCTACACATTTAAGTGAATTCCAGAACTCAGGCCCCAGCTGAGCCAATGATGCTGAAGAGAGGATGTAGTGAAACCGCTGAATGGAACAGCAGAGATGCTAAAAAGCTCGCAGGACGCGCAGCCACGGCCCTCACCGTGCAGGTTGCAGAGGTACTCCCGCATCCTCATGACCACCTGAGACCTCAGCCGCAGGTTATGCTGCATCTGGGAGCTGCGCAGGTCTAAGTAGCGGTACTGCAAACGAAGCGCCTCTGTTTTCTAAATAAATTGAAAGATTTTGGAGTTTAGATATTTTTCAAATCATATCTACATGCTTAGGAAGTCAAGCCAACATTTTTTCACTGTTAGAGGCTTAAACTTAGTAGACATAGGATCTCCTATGCTACTTGGCCATTTCCAAGCTAGACATACATTTCCTTTCAAAATGTGAAAAAGAAACAAAAAAAACTTGAATAAAATTACACCCCAAGTCTTAAAGATAGAACCACATTTCAAGCTGCCTGCAAAAAACAGTCTAGGTGTTTAGAAACTGCAACAGCTTAGTGAGTTGTCACTTTTTAAGAACAGTTCACCAAGAAATTGTAGAAATGATGGAACAATTCATAATACGTCTATGACAAAATGCTTAATGTTGCAGTAGTTAAAGCTTTTTCTTTAAAACACTCTGGAAATGCTTCTCTCTGCTCATTAACATTTTCCGGAGACCTTATTTTATTAATAACAGAGGATCGTACCTTCACAAAGTCCTTAATTTCAAAGGGCAGCTTCTTGCAGGAATTCAGAAGTTGAGCTGTTTTAACCTTGATTTCAATGTCACCTGTTGGCATTTTCTTGAAGAGAAGAAAAGAGAGACTTATTTTCAGAATCACTCGTCATCGGGACGTGTACACAGTGAATGTTTATAAAACACGTGATTTATTTCAAGTGTAAAATGCACAGTGCTTATATTATAGTGTATAATGTAAATGTGATTTTGACGTTCGTATGCATATCTGTAGGTGATGTGACTGGTGGTTAGCAGATGTCCTAACGCGTATTTATGCAGGTGTGTGTGTCTGCAGTGAAGACTTTCACATCTGGAGGCTCACTCGTAGAGCTTACAGAGCTGTAGTGCCTGATGTCCTACGGGAGCTCGGCCTCTGTTGCCTGAGTGTGTGATCAGACAGTGCGAACGTACACGGATAAATTTACAGAGACAAGGTCTAAACCACTAACTGGGTTCTCTTGTCCCGGAGGTCGAGAAATCACCGTCCCAGACACCTGCACCACGGATTCCACGGGGGCTTCACATAAAATCTTCTTCACAGAAGCAGCCGACTGCAGAATAAGAGGGGGAAACAGTTGCAAGAAACAAATGAGCTTAAAGGAATCTGTAGTTAACAGACTTTCTATGGTTCAGAAAAACGTTAATACTCATGTAGCCCGACTGCTATATACACTGGGGCTGTCCTTCATGGTTTTATTAAAGAATTTGAAAAGTGCATCCCTATTTTGACTCCATTTAATACAACAAGTCAAACTCTTAACAGCTTAAATTTTTTTTCCTTAAAGGAAAATACGGAGAACGATTAATGCAAAAACAATTCTACATGATCCCCGGGGGACATGCGTTTATAACTGATGCTGCCAGTCGCTCTTCAGAGCTAGCATCAAAGTGCGCTCTAGAGCTGGGAGTGTATGCGCATGTTTTCCCAAACATGGATTGTGCTGTCAACCCAGCGTGCCAAACTTAACGTGGTGTAGGTATAACCCACACTTGTCTACCTGTGAGTGAGGCTGGCCATGTTCTCAGATGACTATAAGTCACTTTTATTTTCTTTTCTGTATTTCATGTTCACTCCCTAGGCTCATATTTCTATGGGGTCACTTTAAAAAAAATTTTGATTTCTAGTAGCCTTTTAGATATTACAGAAATTAGCCCTGTGTATTTGATGTGCTCATTAACCTATGTCTTATATTTATATAGAGATACATGTTTGTAGTGAATATTTTTTCCCAGTTTGTCATTTGTCTTATATTGTTTAGTTTTCATTAAGATCTGAATCTCAAACCTCAGACATACGTAGCTTACTCTAAGCACAGCATCAAGAGGCTTTCGGTAACAGTACCTCATCCTGGGGAATGACAACTTGAACAAGCCCGTGGGAATCTCTCAGCACCAAGAAGATGTTCTGCCTAATTAATAAGGAAAATGAACATGTGAGGATAAAACCTGAGCCTAAACTTTAAACAGCCAGAACAAACAAACAAAAGACCCATATGAGCTCTCATATTCCTTTTTTAAATAATATGTGCTTTCATTAGCTACAGTCATGAAATTTTCTATGAAGCTATTTAAGAAAAAAAGATTTTTTTCATTTTCAATTTTTATTGCCCATATATATGTGTATATATATACATATATGTCTCTCTCTCTACATACACACACACACACATACACACACACAGAGACACACACTGTTATCCAGATGGCTTATTAATGAAAAGATGTTTAAAGAAAATTAAATTTTCATTGGCTTACATTTTATAAAAAAATTTATTAAATTTGGAAACTTTCCACATATTAAAATCCAAGGTAATACTTTAGAATATTATAAAAATGATTGATCATTTTTGAAATATAGCAACATTGTCTTTTCCTAAAAAAAAGACACAATCAAACATTTTTAGAAGAGGTCCAATCGCTAATTTAATACCTTTATAACCCATCACAGGTACCCCAAATCCTAATATTTTAGTATTGAAGCTACATTTCTCATACATAATACTAACAAGAGGGTCAGAAAGCTTCCCTAGATTTTGAGTTAAGAAAATAAAGTCAGCAAATTTTTGGGTCAGATACTTACTGAGAGTCACACTATTTGGGTCTTTCAAAACAAAAGTGAAAATTCAGTGAATTCTGAGAATCTTGCAGTTGTAAAGTTTTTATTCTTCTGACTGGTTAAAAATTAATGAAGGTTTGAAATTGCCTTGGGAACACCACCACACATTCTTAAAACATCCGCCTTGATTTACCTGCGGTACTGAATCCATCCACACAAGGTGACTTCTTGGCCTAAGTGAGAAGAACGCAACTCTCCACATGTGTTGGTCCGGGCAATAAAGCTACTGAATTCTTAAAAAAAGAAAAAAAGCAAGATTAAAAATATCTCATTTGCAAACTGCATAAAAAGAAAGACTTAAATCACAGTATCTTAGGTATGTCATGTCAATGGATAAAATTTATAAAGTAGGTCATTTGATTCAATCACTTAAACTTACCTGCAAATGTCAAGTAACTAACTGTCTTAATTTAAATTTCTGCTCTATGTTAGGAAATCTAAACTTTTTCGATCACTTAGCATTTGCATTGACCAAATATTACCCTATTCTTAATAGTGCGCATTTCTTCCCAAGTGAAATAGGACCTTACGAATTACAGAAGTCTGATGGTGCAGTAACTAGCTTTAGTATGAATCTAGAGTGAAAGTCACTTTTACTCTTAGAAAACATTACTCAAAATATTTTTAAACTTGAAAGAACTTTTTAGGCTTCTTACTCGTAGCATCAACTAAAAGTAGAATAAATAGCCTATGTGGCTAACTTTTCTGGTCTTTTTAAACTGAAGGGAAAAAACTATATTATAAGAAATGAAAAGAGGGGAGAAGTAGACGGGATGAAAGGGGTCAAATATGTGGGGACAGAAAGAAATCTAACAATGGGCAGAGTACACACAATGCAATACATATATATGCCTTACTGTTGAATTGTACACCTGCAACTTCGTTAACCAAAGTCACCATAATAAAATAAATGAAAAGAATGATTTGCTTCTACACATAAGGCCATCCAGTTAAGACTGGGGGGGAAATGGAACAGGAGCCCTCGGCCTGCAGAGAACAGGAGGAAGTGCTGTTCAGACGCTGTTCAGATGAGAGCAGGTCAGGGCTTTCACCTGGAATTCTCTGCGAACTCTGCACCAGATTCCTGGAGAGAGAACCCCAGATCAGCTGGGCGATCCTTCCGGTGGGTGTGGCTAAGCCCCCCTTTAGCCGATTTAACCAGCTGGAGACCATGGTGCCGCATGGAGGGGGACGCTCGCGAGTCCCAGTGCAGGTGTTGGATGGTGCTCAACAATCCGTTCTGGAAGTACCCACACGAATCTCTTAAAATGCTAGCAGTTCCCACTCTCGTCTCCGATACTTAAGCCCTTCTCCGCCGAACATTCGAGTGCACGTGTCTGGAAAGTGGATCGATCTGGCAGGTGTCCGGGGCCCTTGGGGAGTGGGTAGGAGAAACGCCTCCCCCACACCCGGTGCACCAGTCTCCTCCACTGAGCAGCGCCAGAGCGCGGCAGCGCGTCCACACCACGGCAGCGCGTCCACACCGCGGCGTGAGCTGGGCCGGCGCGCACGCCGGGGCGGAAGGGGCCGGATCTCCGCGCGCGCACCGCCCTCCCTGCCCCGCTCCCCGAGGCGCCCCGCGGGCAGGTCCTCAGCTCGCGTTTCAAGTCTCCCAGGCTGGAGGCCGACCTCGGAGCTTCAGATGGAGGAAGGCAGGCAAATCCAGAACGTTCTGAGGGCCCGAACCCCGCAC
Source organism: Macroglossus sobrinus (assembly GCA_004027375.1). Lineage (NCBI taxonomy): Eukaryota > Metazoa > Chordata > Mammalia > Chiroptera > Pteropodidae > Macroglossus > Macroglossus sobrinus. The sequence continues at coordinate 136,985 of PVKZ01002271.1, forward strand.
GTAGACCGCCTGGAGGAGTCGAGGGCACCCCAAAACGCCCGCGAACGCCCAACGTGACGGTGAAGGCTTTCAACCAATCAGAGCGCAGGCGCTGCCGCCATGCTTAGTGCGGGCGGAAGTAGGACGGAAAGCTTCGCGCGCAGGGAAAAGCCGTAGAGCAACGGCCGCGAGCTCAGGCGGATGGACGATGATGGTTAGGTCGCTCGACCGTGCCCTCAGTTGAAATGGCGATCCTAGTTGCTTCACACACTTGGCATCGGCGGCTGGGAGGCCCTCTGCGTCCGGCCGCGGAGCGAGTCGGGAAACGATTTTGAACTGCAGTGGCGGCCAGGGGGTAAACTGCAGCTTCCCAAGGGCGGGGTTCTGAAGGTGTCCTGGCCACCCGAAGGGCTCAGGTGGAGAGAGCGAGTTGGGACACACTGTCCCTTGCCTTTCCCCTCCGCGGGCAGTGGCCGACTCAGCAGGAGCGAGCGTCGCAGAGTTGGGTGAAAGCGTAATGTCCCTCTGGGTGAAGTTACAGGGCTCTCCTGACGTCTGAGAGAGCGGAGGTCCTTCCCGGGCACGTTTGTGTCCCCGGTGAACCCGCCTGTGGAGCACGAGCGAATTTGGGAGGGCCAGGTGTCTTCTCTCAGCTGCTATTTGGGTGACATTCTTACTTCAGGGGATTTCAGTATCTACGGAGTTTTGGATCCAGACTTGAAGCATGATTCGTGAAACCGGCTTGGGTGACAGCGTCATCACAGCATTTCATTGGTAAGACGCTTCATGTTTGTTCAGGACTGGCAGTAAACTTGATCTTTCGCCCTGTCGTGTGGTCGTTATCTTTATAATGTGTGTTTCCCACTACGCCCTTGGCGCCCGGCTAAGCCTTGGCCTTGGGGCGGTTGGCTTCAGGGACTGGTGGCAACGTAGAAAAGCGATTAAGTCAGGCTCCTTTCCTTCACAGACTTAGCACAAAGAGAACAACGAAGTTGTAATCGTGTGCCATGAACTACGAGGGCAGCACTTGGCAGGAGAGCTAGCTAATTTTAAACTGATTTTAAAGTTTTATAGAAATATTCAGTAAATATATGTTACCTGGGCTTTTAAATATTGCTTAAGTATAATTGGCATACAGTATTATATTAGTTAGATTAGTTGCAGGTGTGTAATATTGTGATCTGACATTTACATAGCTTGTAGTGTGACCCCACTAATTCTATTAATCATCTGTCACTGTGCAAACTTATCACAATATCATTGACTGTATTTCCCTTTCTCCACCCATCCCTGCATACTCTACCCTCTGGGAACCATGAGTCTGTTTTGGTTATTCATTTGTTGTTGGTTTGTTTTTTCAGATTCCACAAATTAGTGAAATCATATGGTATTTGTCTTTCTCTGACTTGTGCCACTTAGCATAGTACTGTCTAGGTCCATCTATGTTGTTGCAAATAACTAGATTTCATTCTTTTTCATGGCTGTGTAATATTCCATTGTGTATATATGGACACCTAGGTTGCTTCCATATCTTGGCTATTGGAAACAGTGCAGCGGTAAACATAGGGGTGCAGATGCCTTTTCGAGTTAGTGTTTTTGTGTTCTTTGCATAAATCCTGAGAAGTGGACTTGCTGGTCATATGGTCTAGTTTTAGTTTTTGGAAGACTCCATGCGGTTTTTTATAGTGGCTTCACCAATTTATATTCCACCAACAGTGCAGGGTTTTTAACTCCTACTAGACATTGAGGCAGATCGAGCACGGTCTTAAAGGAGGTGGCATGACAAAAGGAAACTTCAGATGGGGAACATAGTCAACAGGCAAGGATATATTTATGTCTAGGAGAAGTAGGAGGATAAGGACAAGCTGAATTCAGAAAGATCTTAAATTCAGAGCAGAAGAGTAGAATTTGCCTCATTGCTGTAAAGGTTTTTGCAAAGGTGTCTGATGGTAAAGTGCCATTTCTGAAGAGTGGTTTACCCTCGGATGTGGAAAACGCTTAGCTGCGGTAGGTAGTGGGCACCTGGCTTAGGAAGTAGCTTTGGGGATGGATGGCAGAGACCTTGGAAGAGAAAACTCAAAAGAATGTGTTTAGTGAGTACCTATTACAGAACGAAAGTGGGAGACTATGAAATGGATTTAAATTAACGTGGGAAATTGACAGGAATTTGAAAACGGACCAGTTCACTTTTGAAAGGAGGATGGGAAGGAGTTCAATTTAGTTCTGAGTTTGTTGTGCTTGCATTATCTATAAGATATTCATGAAAATGGCCTGTAGCCAGTGAGAAATACTGGACGTGGTTGAAGTCAAAACTGGGGCAGAGATGGGGAGAAAAAGAATTCCTTTATAGTGAGGAGAGGAATCATGAAAACTGTGAGTACAAATGAAATTTTTAGTGTTTAGAATTGTGGTTTGATTTCTTTTTATGTAGATCATGGATTCTCATGATGTCCCAGAATCAACTCCCAGACAAAGTGCACCCTCGAGGCTTAAAGATTATTTCATAGGTGCCACTCCTCTGCAGAAGCGATTAGAATCGGCCAGGAAGCTGACTTCATTTGTTCCGACTCCACCTCGAAGGAAAATTCCCCAGTGTCCCGAGCTGCAGGTATGCTTTTTGTGTTCCAGCCTGTTAATCAGGAATTGAGAATATTCACAAACAAAGCACTTTAGTTTTTGTTACTATCTCCCCATTTGTTATGCCTTCTGACTCCTTTAATCTGCAACATTGACACAATATTTCTTTGTCTTTTGTGACAGTGACATTTTTGAAGAGGATAGTTTCCTCCTCTCTCTTTTTAAAATAGAATATTCCTCATTTTGCATTTGATGTTTCGTCATGATTGGATTGGAGTTATATATTCTTGGCTGGAATACTGTCTAGGTGCTGTTGTGTCCTCGGGGAGTGATGTCTGGTCCCACATAGGTGATGTTAACTCATCATCCTATCGGGATGTCACTCAGTAATTATTTATTACTGTTTTCTTCCCCCGTGCTGCTAAGAAGCAGTCAGTGGGGAGACACTTTTAAGATAATGTGGACATCCTGTTCCTTGTCCATATTTCCTCATACACTTAACATCTATTAATAAATTTTGCCTGATCCCATCTTTATCATGATGGTTGCAAAATAATGATTTTCAAATATTTACCAACCAGCCTTTGGCATTCTATTAGGAACTTTTCTCCTTTCTCCTATCTGTTTATCCGTACGGATTCATGAATTCCAGTTTTTCAAATTTTTGTAATTCATTACTAAATTATTTTGGTGTTTACATTGGCCCAGATATGTCTGGTGGCAACATGTTCTGTTTTGATATATAACAACTCTGATGGCATACAGGATTACTAAGTTGCAATTTTCTGGAAGCATGAGATAAAGCCCCAGTCAGTACAAGTTTGGTGTGTGGTTTTGAGTCATTCAGCATGTAGCCTGGTGGAGGGCTCACTCACACCTTTGTAACTTTGTTTTCTTGTCAGTGTCCTGTGCATAATATTTTTTGGGCTATGAGAAAATTTTTCCTTTTTTTTTTTTTTTGTGAAAACTATCTTAAAGGAAAATTACTAGTGCTGGTAATGAAAGTGATGGTTTCCTCATCAGAAAAACAGAAATTCCATAGAAAGTTTGGAATGCCCAATTCAGCGCTCCCTTATTTCTGTGATACAAATAATTTTGCCATACTTTTTGATAGTGATAAGGAAAAAGTACATGAACCGTCATGTAAAAGTTGATAACTGTTTCATAAATACTCTGGTCAGAGCAAATATTGTTGTCAAGTAGTGAAAGTTCCACACGATAGTGGGCGCTGTGAGAATGTCAGGAGGTGTGGATTCTATAGGAAAATTCAACTCAGCATAAAACGAGGAGTCTATAGGGTGTGTGTGAAGCCCCTCAGGAATGCCGTAGGGTGATACAAACGAAGTGGTTTTGTTTCGAATGGTGTGTAATAGAGCCTGGCAGAAATACTCCCAAGTATCTTTTTACTTAATCTACTGATACACGCATCGTGTCATAGAGTGGATATATTGCCAAACAATTTAAAGAACTACTCACTTAAAACCAATCCAAGTAGTTGCTCCAGGAATAACTACTATTTTCAGACTCTATAATTGGAAGTTGCTAAAAGTAGAAACATCAATGTTCATCCAATAAATGTTTATTGAACACATTGTTCTAGAGCTTCCTAGTGAACAGAATAGACAGAACCCCTCTCTTCATCCTTCTCATACTCTAGTAGAGAAAACAGTCAGACACATCCATCACATCACAGGAATAAATGCTGTGAAAAAAAGCATGTTAAGGAGATACAGAGTGATGAAGTCGGAGTGGGGGCAGGTGTTACTTAAATCGTGTGGCCTCCTGAGGACATTTGGGCAGATCGAAGGGCAGGGACATGCCACGTGAACACCCATGGGAAGAGCGTTCCAGAAGGCACGCACAGCAAAAGCAAAGACCCTTTGAAGGACCTTCGGCGAGTCTGGCAGACTCCAGTTTGTCCGAAGCGCAGCAGTCAGATCCGTATGCAGCACTTAAAGCTCTATTATTAAATTCTTATCTGCTACAGTTTCCTAATTCTTAGATGTCTTTTGTCGTGATTTGATTTTTAGGAAGATGCTGAACCTCAAAAGGTTTCATTCCTTCTGAATAAGCAATGGACTTTATATAGTTTAACTCCCCTCTATAAATTCTCCTACACTAATCTCAAGGAATATTCTAAACTTCTGAGTGCGTTTATTGCCGCCGAAAAGCAGAAAGGCCTTGCCGTGGAAGTCGGGGAGGACTTGAGCATCAAAGTGACTTTCTCTGCTCTCCTGGGAATGAAAGGGACACCGAGAGACCCGGAAGCATTTCTTGTCCAGGTATGGTACAGAAGCGACCCTTGCTCCCTCGGAGAAAAGAATCTGCATTGTCCTGGTTTGGAAATTGTGGTATTTTTTTACACTGTTTTTAAAATTCCTAAGCTATGATTTATAACTTCTTTTATGTCTTATTTGACCACATCATAGTAATTAGATCTGGCCAACTTAAAAAAAAAAAGGTTTTTTCCTGTTACAACATAATCATGTTTATTTTAGAAAACTTAGAAAATACATGAACATTCAAAAGGTTTTTTCCTATTACAACATAATCATGTTTATTTTAGAAAACTTAGAAAATACATGAACAGTTTAGCATTTTGGTATAGACAATCTGAATAGGCCTCTATCTACTACAGGCATTCAACCAATAATGAATAACCTCCAAAAAGAAAGCACCAGACCCAACTAAATTCACTGGTGAATTCTACCCAGCAGTTAAAAGGAGAAATGATAGGGATTCTCTTTGAGAGGAGAGAAGCGGTGAGAAAACTTCCTGAGTCATTCTGTGAGGCCAGTGCTACTCTAAGACCATCCCAGACTGAGACGGTGTAAGAAAATACAGACCAGTATCTCTCGTGAACGTGGTTACACCTGTTAGGCTATCTGTAGCTGTGAAAACGAGGGTCACATTGACCATACTTTTGCAGTATGGCTTTTTTTATTAATAATTAATGTTGGAGGTGTTTACTCGTGTCGTTAGGAATTCTTCAGTTCTTTGGTTTTTACTACAATTAAGTTCCGAGTAGAATTTTAACAACAAAGTAATGTTAAAACATCCGTGATTATCTGGAAGGTATGTGTGTTGTATAATTTATATATTTAAAGTTTGAAGGGTTGGTCAGATCTGCTGGAAAATATAATCAAGATTCCAGAAGATCTCAGTGGAGTGGCACAATGGGTCAATGGAAAGAGATGGAGATTTTTAATAGGAATAAGTTTATTGCCTCAATATAGGTTGAGGAGATTTACCTATTAGCAAAAATGAATATGTAGGACTTACATAAAGCTTTCGACTAAAAACCAGAGAACTACTGCAATCTAATATTATAGCAATAAAAGCATACTCTAGGTTACAGATGGTGATAGTCCTGTAAACCAGACCTTTTGAAGAAATTATGTTCCTTTTGTTCACCCATACGGAAGAATTTCAGAGCAGAGAGAACTCGTGTTTGTCACGGGAGGAGGATGGGCGGGGAGGCTGGGGATGCTGAACCTGGCGGTCTGTGTGGTAGGGGTGGATGGTCAGGGGTTTGATCTGATGCGTTCTGCATGTGCTCACTACAGGGCCTACCGTGGGAGAACTTGGTAGGCTGCCATGGGAAATACCGACGTCCTCCTCAGCGTAAGAGGTCAAGCACAGTGCATCTGGTGACCTTTTACGGTCCTTTTAAAGTTGAGATTTTTCTTCTGGATGCTGTACCCGGTTATGCTGTGTTGGCAGCATCCTTTATTTGCATTTCTGTTGTGAAGATCTGGCCATATACCACGTCTTTAGAATATTAGAGAAAAGGTCAATAACTTGATAAGCCCTAATAATGCTTAGGAACACTAGTCCCTAACATCTTCTTATTTAAATGTACTAATTAATTTTGAGAAGATTTAATTTCAGAATCGATGTGCATTTGCATTTAGTGACCCTGTTTTATTTCCCTTCCTAGATTCTGTCAAAATCTCAGTTGCCATCTGAGAACGGAGAAGGCAAAGTGTTATGGTCCGGTTGGTTCTGCTGTGTGTTTGGGGACAGTCTCCTGGAGACCGTTCCAGAAGATTTCACCTGCCTGCCCTTATTCCTCGCACATGGAGCCGCGGCTAACACAGCCGCGATCGGAACCTGGTTTCAGAAAACTTTCGACTGCTCTTTCAGCCCCTTAGCCATCAGCGCGTTCAACCTCTCCTGGATGGCCGCTATGTGGACCGCGTGCAAGATGGACCATTACATGGCTGCTACTGAACTCCTTTGGTCCGTTCCCTGTAGCCCGCAAAGTCTGGACATTTCTTACGCCATACATCCCGAGGATGCCAAAGCTCTGTGGGACAGTGTCCACAAAACCCCCGGGGAGGTGACCCAGGAGGAAGTCGACTTATTCATGGACTGCCTCTATTCCCATTTCTACAGGCATTTCAGAATCCACTTATCCGCCACGAGATTGGTTCGCGTTTCAACATCTGTAGCGTCAGCCCATACCGATGGGAAAATAAAGGTCAGTTCGAACAAATCTAGTTAAGGGATTTTTCCTTATCGTTGCAGAGTTTTCAAAACGTATGGTAATTGCATTTTCCACATGGGAGAAACATATGTGAATGTCACCAATTCAAGACAGTAGAGAGATTTTATTTTGTGCTTTATAAATGGTTTACTAAAAAGGCTTCAGCCTTTAGATGCAGTTTTATGGAAGGATACTGTATGCTCTGTGTTACGGATTTTGATGATAATAGAAATTATTCTCTAGTAATTTTGAAACTTTCAAAATTGTTTTTTGTTGGGCTTTGAAATAATGATCATAGAACAGTGGATTTTGTGCAGTAGGTAAGAAAATGATAGCCAGAAACACAGAACTAAGATACCATCTTTATATTTTAGGCTTTTCTGTCCCTAATGAGAAAGAAATAATGGAGACATTGTTTTACTGTTTAAAAAGTCCTGATTAGAGGAAGTATCAGAAAGAGACTGAGATTAGGTACTCAAATATATTAAAATATATTCATATGTTTAAACTATGTTAACATACAACCACAATAAACACTCAGTGAGTACTGGTTTTATCACTGTGCTGGGAATTCAGTGTATCCCAGTGCTAATCTTTAGACCAATGTTGTGTTTCGGTGTTTTCATCCACGTTTTATTTTGAACTTTTTCCTCTTTGCCCCAAGATAATTCGCGGATTACCATCCCAACCTGACCCCCAAAGTTTGCCATGAAACATCTCGCTTTTATTATTTTCGCATTGCTCTAGTACATCCATGGTCTTTGGAAACAAATGACATCCTATTTATAGCACTGTTTTTAGTAGTTCGATCGCTGAGAATGTCAAATCTTAGGAAACATAGCATTCCTATGCGAGCTACACTTTTCTAAACGGGAAAAGGGTCAAAACAAGGAAACTGAGGCCTGGATGGGCTTCAGTGACACATGCAAGATAGAGGAGGAGTCAAGAGTTGAACTCTCGTCTCTTAGGTCCCAAGGTCATCCTCTGCCTGTGAGCACTGCATGAGTGCTCTTCAAACTGGCGGTCACGACGTGACAGGTTGGAAAATATTTTTGATGGCAAGAGACCAGCTTTAAAAAACAAACAAAAGAAATGGAATAGAAAATATGAAAATGAGAGTGTATCACATGTGGTAAGGGTGTACATTTATTTGTACTGGGTCCTGATTTCAAATGTATTATTTACTATAGCTTACAGTACAAAATTTGCAAGATTATACGAAACGAGGTTGTTTTGACGTGCAGGAATAAAACTACATTTTTGCCATTCAGAATTCAGTGCTCATGAAGTCCTTACATGTTTTTGAATTTTGTTTCCATTTGCTCGCACTCTAGTAAGCTGCATTTCAAAGGTGTTATATTATGTGTTCTTAACTATCTATGCAAATGAGAGTGGGCCAGCAACATTTATTTCATCTGGTCCATTCTAAATCTAAGCGCCTCCCTTACTGATGTAAGGTAGCAACTGTGGCTCCGAGGGTCCAGTAATGCCACGGTGATAGCTCACATTTATTATTAAGTTGTTTCAGGTGTTATTAAGCATTTTACCCATTTTGTCTAATTTAGTTTTTACAACAAACCTACACACACAGTTTGTAACTTTACACGTGTTGTAAAGAGGAACCGTAGCTTGCAGGATAAACAAGTTCCTTCAGATCACACAGCTCATAAGTGGGGTTGGAGTCTGAACCCGGTCATTTGCCTCAAAAGCTTATGCTTTTAATTGCAACACTGTACTACCTCTCAAAATTTTGAAGTTAGGGTGTTAACCAGGTTTCTGCCATCTTCTTGGCTTCTAGGAAGTACTTTTGGAATTTATCCCTTTGAGAGAGAAATTATGGAACCTTTCTAGAAAATGTAGATGCTTAATTTGCATATAAGTCCAAGGAGTTCATGGATACCCCTTCCTCCCCTTCCTCCTTAGGCAGGAAGCCCAAACATGGCAGCCAGAATAAATGAGAACCCCAGTCTAATTACTTCTGAACACCATCGACTATAGTTGTAAGTTCAAGTTAGAAGTCTTCATTAAACAAAATTTATTTGACTTAGAACAGGAATGGTTTCGCTTTATTTTCGTTTTTAACTTTCAGATAGAGAATTTAAAATAAGCCTGGACTATTTATCAAATCTCAAACTGCTTTATCATAATTAATTCTTTAAAAATTTTAAATGTTGTTCCCTTTTTTCCCCCGCCCCAGATTCTGTGTCAGAAATACCTTATTGGAGTGTTGGCATATTTGACAGAACTGGCAATTTTTCAGCTTGAGTGAGGCCTTGTGGGGACTACAACTAATGGATTATAGACCTGTTTCTCACTGATTGTTTGCCTGATTGCCAAGCCGACGGGGACTGCAGGAGACGCGGACGGCCACCTCTGCCTTTGGAGCCGCCTGGGTGGAAGCTGAGAGGGACCTGATACACAAGGAGAACGAAGAAGGTGGTGGGCGCGCCCCAGCCCAGGGTCCACGTGACACCCGTGAGGCTCCGGGATGCCAGTCTCTAGAAAATGCCGAGTTGTTGATCATCTTTCTAAAAAATATGTAATGCTTATTATTTCAAACTTTTAGGATTCAAATGAGATATCTTTAATATTGACTATTTCTGGTTTGGGTCTTTAAAACCTTTAATCCCTTTTAAGAATTTAGACTTGTATTCAGAGAGAAGTTCTGTCTTGTGAAGGCATTTTTCTAGCACCATTTTGCTGTAGAGAACTAGCAATCAAAAAATCGTCTCCCAAAAGAAACTGAAGATGAATATAGATTTTTTCTAGCCACTAATATGCTTCTGTTTTTAATATTTTATTCTTATTGCAGTGTTGAATTAAATATTTACTTTTAAAATGAAGCAGCGTGTCTATCAGTGTCTTGGTGACAGATCTTTGGTTAACGTCCTAGGATTGGACGTCATGCGTTTGTCTCCAGCACAGAGTTTACAAGCCGACAGTTACATAGAGTCGAAAGGCACTTGTGCGCTGCTTTTGAGGACAAAGATTTTCTTGTTTAACTTTCATGTCCCCACGTTTGCTTTAGCAGAACGCTTGGTAAATATCTGTGGACTAAATGAATTTTAACCAACGTGTCCATTTTATAGGTGAAAACTATGAGATCCAGCAAGTTAAGAGACTTGCCCAAGAGGTAATGTCTAAATCTCTTCTTATTACTAACTGAGCATAGGAAGGTTCTGTTGTACTTAAGAAACAATGTTTTTTTAAAATCTTGTTTGGAGGAAGTATAACGTCTTTCTAAAAACGGGTTACCTTCTGCAGTGTGGTGTTATTTCTCAGATGAGGGGCAGCAGAGGTGGCAGGAAAAGCATGGGCTTTGGAGCCGAATGTTCCTTAATTCAACCTACCTTAAGCTTCGGCTGTGTGCTTAGAGTCGTGTTGAGTAATGGGGATCTAACGGTGACCACTAAAAGCCCGGTCTTGTGGAAATTCTGTTCCAGTGTAGGAAGGCAGAGGTGAATGTGGAGGTGAGTGCGATGTGTGAGGGTGGGTGGCACGGGGCCTGTCAAGAGGGTCCCTCGGAAGAAGTGGCGTTGGAGCTGAGTCCTGGATGATTGGGAACCAGCCACGTCATTCGGGGAAGGGTATGCCAGACAGATGACCTGGCAGGAGCAAAGGCCCTGAGGTAGGTACAAGCTGGGCCTGCTGAGGCACATAGGGAATCCCCGTGGCTGGAGCTCAGTGAGTGAAAGGGAGTCACGTGAGATGAGACAGGACACTGCAGGAGAGACTCCTTCCCCCGGGCTCTGGCTGGGCCCGTGGCTGCCCAGAATAAAGGTGACATTTTCCCAGCCTTTCTCCTAGGTAGGCGTAGTCATGTGACTAAGTTCTGACCCGCATATAAGAATCTTCCTTAAAACACCAGGCATGTGCCTCTCGCCCTTGCCTTACCCTTCCAGCTTTGCTGCTTGGAACACACAGAACGGCTGGTCCCCTCCCTGCTCTTTTAGGTCCCAGGGATGAGGTCAGGTCCTAGGCATCCGGGAACAGTGGCCTGGAAGGAGTTTGTGCCCCGAGGACTTCTTGAAGCTGAACCCCAGTGCCAGCTTTGGGTGGTCTTCCTCCAGACTTGTGTGTCGGAGAAGTAAACCTCCATCTCGTTTAAGCTTTTGGTGTTGGGGTCTCTTGCTCATAACCAAACCGAATCCTGATACCGAGAGGCGGGATCCACATCGTCTCAGTGTTTATAGGTACTGGGAAGAGACTGGGTTTTATTCTCAATGCAGTCAGAAGCCCCTGGAGTTTTAGAGCAGGAGAGTAATGCGACCCCGTTTGCATTTTGTAAAATATGGGGGAGAGTGAGCTGTAGGCGGACAGGAGTGCAAGAGGTTACAGGGTGGTTAGAAATGGTGCGACCTCTACGGAGAAGTTAGCAGTATCTTACCAGAATTACGAGGGGTTCACTCCTGGACGACCGATTCTACTTCTAGGATTCTGTCTCCAAATTCGCTGGCAAAATACAAAACGAGGCATTAAAAGGCCATTCATTACAAGAGTGTTTGTAACAAACATTGGGGTTAAAAACAGTGCAAACACCTGTCAGGGGCCATGGGTTGCATACGTAATGGGTCAGCCGCCCAGGGAGTTACTAGAGAGAGGTGTGAGGAGACGGCTAATACTGCCCCCGCGTGATCGCTGGGAGACACCATGGAAAGGGCAGAATGGGGCACAGTGTATGGCATTGCTATCTTTTACGGAAGGAATGGGAGAATATGAGTATGTGTGTGTATTTACGCTTTTAAAGAAATAGTGGAAGGATAAACCCGAAATTAAAGTGGTTACTAATGATAGTTAAGGTTTATCTGTATGTTCCTGGTTTATATGGTTTCAAACAGAACAGTGTAAGTGTTTTATACAGTTATGAAATGAAATTAGGTCGAAAAGAAAAACCCGAAGCATTCCTTAAAAATTGAAAACAAATGGACCTGGGTATATCGTTCATGCTATAATCACACAAAGAATTATTTTTAGTGTCTTTAAACACTGCTGTTTTGACTATACATGTCAGTGGACTAGGAAAAGAAGAGCAGCAAAGGAACCTTAAATTGCATTGTTATATTTTTCTTAATAAATTTGGCATTATTTTACCACTATTTATAAGATGAAATGTGTAATTAAAACCATGTTAACAATTAAAAAATTCAGTATAAAAGATATACAATTATAAAATCAGATAAGCTTAAGTAAAAACTATTAAATTTAATTGGAAATATCAGAATAAACTCGTTTTTTGAAATGCAGTTTTTAATTTTGATGTAGTCCAAGTTATCACTTATTTTATTTCTTGGGTTTTTAGTGTTATACCTAAAAAGTCATTGCTTCACCTGAATTCCCGAAGATTTACTCCTATGTTTTCTTCTAAAGATTTTATAATTTTAGCTCTTCAATTTAGGTAATCGTTTTGAGTTAATTTTTACGTCTGGCATGGGTAAGCATCCAAATGTATTATTTTGCATATGGATAGTCATTTGTCCTAGCACCATTTATTGAAAGGACTATTATTTTCCCATTGAATTGTCTGTCACCTCTCTCAAATCAGTTGGTCATAGATGTTAATTTCCGGACTCAATTCTACTTATGTTGGTCCTTATGTCAGTGTCACACTGTCTTGTTTACTATAGATGTCTAGTGTGTTTTGAAATCAGGAAGTATACATCTTTCAGCTTTGTCCTTTTTTTCAAGATTGCTGTGGCTATTCTGGGTCTTTTGCATTTGTATAAGAATTTTAGGATCAGTTGGTCAATTTCTGTAAAAAGGTTAGCTGGGATTTTGATAGTGATTGTGTTGAATGTGTAGGTCAGTTTGGGGAGTATTGTCATCATAATTACATTAAATCTTCCAGTCTGTGTGTATGGGGTATCCTTCTATTTAAACCTTTTCAAAAAATTTTTCGACGTTTTATAGTCTTCAGCATACAAATATTGTACTTTTGTTGTTGTTGTTGTTGATAAATTTATTCCTAAGTATTTTATTCTTTTTTATGCTATTGAGAATAAAATCGTTTTCTTAATTTCATTTTTGGGCTGTTGTGGCTAGTGCAAGAAATACAGTTGATTTTGTACATTGTTCTTGTATCATGTGACCTCACTTGTTTAGTCTAATTTTCAGTGAATTCCTTAAGGCTTTCTAAGTACAAGATTGGTGAATAAAGACAGTTTAACTTTTTAATTTCAATCTGGATGCTTTTTTTCCCCGTGCCAAATTGCCTTGGCTGGAATCTTCACTACAATGGCAGATGGGGTGGTGAGAATGCATGTCTTGTTCCTGATCTTAATGGGATGTGTGTTTCACCGTTAACTGTGATGCCAGCTGTTTCATAGATGCCCTTTCCTAGGTTAAAGAAGTTCTGTCCCTAATTTGTTGAAGATTTTAAAAATTATTATTATGAATGGAAGTTGGATCTCGTCAAATCATTTTTCTGCATCTATTGAGATGATTCATGATTTTTCTTTTACTTAAAACTACATGTCACTTCTGGATTCATTTCATATGTGAAGAGTTTGGAAGTTGCCACTCTGTCTAGTAGCAACAAGTAAAACGCTGAACAGATGGAAAAATCAACAACTCTTCTCGGATCTGTAGGACAGGGGAGGACACGGCAAACTGCTATCCTCAGGACTGGAGAGACAAACAGGCCAATACATGGAGTCGTGGCCTAACCTGAGCAGTGACTCACGAGCAAACCCCTCATGGGAACCAGGGCCAGGGTAAGAAAACCTGAACTGTAACTGATGGATTGCTGGAGGTTCCGTGGGGACAAAGCTTAGTTTAAAAATCCAGGACCCAGTTAAATCCTCAACTATGCTAATTAATTAACAAAATATTCTATATTAGAGCAATGTCTTTACTAGAATAGGTACATTTCGCTCAATAATAGACTGGAGCATCTTCGGTGGAAAATTAAAAAATGCCACTTGGGCTCCAGCGAACACTCTGACCAGTGCTGTCGTCCTGGGCCTCTACTCTCGCATCACTGCCATGCAAACTGCTCCCATTGGGGTCCTCCCGGTTTATGGAGAGCCTCGTCCCTAGAGGACTGTGCCCATTATTTTCCTCGCCTTTTCTTCCAGTATAGGGAATAGTCTTGAACAATGTGATTTGCCCTAAAGACCGGCTGTAAACGCTGCAGTTCTGTAAGGGTCTCATAACCATTTTTAGACGTTTCCAGACCACTCGAAACTGACTTCTGTCAGCACACTTAGTCCCGGGCCGTGCTCCAGGTAGGCCCGCAGTGCAGTGAGGCAGAGAGAAGCGGAGTGGGAGTTCGGGGGCTGGTTCTAATGCTGGTTCCATCACTGACTAGGGAAGGGCCTCCTTGGCTTTCCGTCTCAGGCAAAGTAAGTGGGTTTGGATCAGATGATTGATTGGCAGGAGTCCTTCTGGCTCAAAATTTTGTGATTCTAAGTCCTCTAACCAGAAAATAAGTTTAGTGGCTAGGTAACAAAATATTAAATATTAACATATTACCTAAATATTTATAATTAATATAGACTAATACACACATTAAATTATGCATTAAACTTAAATTTTTTATATATAAAATATAATAATTCTAATTCTAGCTGGCAATCCCTTTATTCTTTCAGGTTTGTGAAAGTGTAACTTTACATAAAGGAAATATAAAGATAAATGATATAGAAACAATCTAAATAGCAAAGATACAAGGATTAAAAAGTATTAACCAACATTTTTTATGGTAAGTACTATCTTTATTTAAAAAAGTTATACATGCTAGAAAAAAGCATAAATGATACACGTAAACAATTGTTTACCAAATACTTATTTTTTTCCTTGTAAAGGTGCAAATGATTTTTAAATGTAAACACAAAAGTTGTCGAACATTTTTGTCGTGGGAGAAAGGAGGAGAAAGTTATTCCTTTTGGTTGCAGATAAAGTCTCATTCAAAGATTTTCCTGCAAAATACATTGAAAACGGTCTGTGAACACAATGACAAAAAAATTTGAACCCACTGACATTTTTATCATTTTTTCCTTAAAACTTTTAAACTTTTCTCCGTTGAGAGAAGTAGTGACGGTGGCTTTACAGGAGGAGGAGGATATATAGTTGTATAAAAGAACCCAGATATTATTAATCACATGCCTCAGTTGGTTTCGCTCCCATTAGTGCGTAGTATTACGTGAGCAGAAGACTCCATCCCTGGGATGCCGTGGTGACGGGCAGCCTCAGCTCCAGCAGGCCTGAGCGTGTAGTGTGAATTGCATAACAGTCTCGCTGCTGGGGAGAGGATGGTTCTCCCTGCTGGTCCTTAGTAGCAACACGAAAACAGGAAGGAAAGTCGCTTTAGTCAGTAATGTGTCTGAGTGAAAACTCGCAGAGTTGCACGTGATTCTGTTGGGGGACTCTCAGGACAGTGCGTGAGAACTGAGGACTGTGTGTGTAGAGGCACTGAGCAGAGCTCTCAATCTAGCAGAAACTCGATGAAATCAGTATGGAAAAAAAGACAGAGCAGAAAACAAGCTCACGTGGAAGAAAACAAGAGTCCCACTGACGAAAGCTTTCAGAGTCCTGGTTTCATCGATTTAATATTCCTTTTGAACTGTACTGTTTACAACGAGATGCTTCCTCTTTTTCAGTTTGTTTGAAAGGTTTTCAAGTCTTCTGGTGCTTAGTGCGAGAGAGATGGCTGGTGCCCTTCGCACCGCTGTCTCTGTCGCGGGTGGTCCCTGGGGGAGTGCAGTCGTGGGTGGAGTGCCTGGAAATAACGTCTAGATCGTAGATAGCCCTTCTCCCCTTATTTGCATTTTCAAACTTAATATCTTAAAAATCAAGTTTTACTGCTCGGAATTTTTCCTGTTTTTTTTTTTCTTTCCTTTTTTCCTTTTTTTTTTTTGGTGGGAAGAAGGCTAGGGGAAAAAAAAAAAAACAACTCATGATAAATTAAAACCAAAAATAAATATTCTGCACAGAACAGAATTATTGTGCAAAGATGGCATCCTGCAGGAGAAGTACTTTCACTGTGTTTGTATTTCCGTATTGTTGAGGCACCGGCAAAGAATAAAATTTGTTCTAGTATTTTCTTTAGTTGTCCAAAGCTCCGGAGTGAGAGCTCTCCAGAACGCAGAGGAGTGCGTACACAGCTGTCTTCCAGGCGTTCACCATATGTGGGATTCACAGTGCGTCATTTTAATAACTCCTACACCACCCCCGAGCCGACGGTAGTTCATCCCGCCATATAACCTGCAAGCACAAACAAAATCAGGTTTTAAACTGGAAAAAGCACCATTTCTTCCATAACTAAGATGTTAATAAGACGTTTCCATGTTTTATGTCACAACTAATATTTTTAGCTTTCATACATCTGGAATTGAGCGCTGGCAAGTAGCAGAAATGACACGCTACCACTTACAGGGGACTGTTTCATGAATAAGAGAGTGTCCTGTCAACTTTTTGCATCATAACGGTACGACTTTACACCTAGACCGATTTCTAACAATTACACAGAATCATAGATTCTACATTTTCGTGGCTAATTGTGACCCTGGCTGTTATTTTCGCACCTACATTTTCCTTTTGCCTAAATTTCCATTATTTTTACCCTTTTGTCTTGAATGTACTCTTCTAAGCCTCCTCGAATGCTTTATGGAACAAAACTGGATACGAATAAATGAAGTCAGCATCTAGTTGTGACATGTGAACAAGATCATCTTCAAAATTAAGGATTTTCATGGAAAAGGATGTTAGATCCTCTTCCAGCTGTGAGGTAAATTTCTTGTAAGTTGGGGATATGTAACTAAGAACATTTAGATCTCTCTCAACAGATGATCCTTAGGAATTTCACGAATATTGCTGGGTCACATACTACAAATTCTATTTAGTGACAGTTACTGAAAAACTAGTTCTTATGCAGGATCATAGTATTTAAGTGGCAGAAGTAAATTTGGCTGTCTTCTCAAATTATGCTTACTCAGATTCCCACTAAAAATAGAAAGCTATATATGGAAAAAATAAGCTACAGCAGGGAAGTTCCTGTTCACGAAAATCTCATGCCTCCCCCCTTACCTGTGCTCAGTTTTGCTGAAATGCTCCCTTTTCAGTGAGGCCTACTGGAGCGCCTTTCACAAGGACGCTCCTCCCGGCCCGCCCCAGGCACAGCACTGTCTCCCTCGCTATGATGCGACCCAGGCTTTGTTCACTCAGTGAACCTTCATGAACGAGGATGTGAAAAGGCAGAAGCCAAAGGAGCTGCAAAGCCATTAGCCCGACTTCAGCGTTGTGGCCGCTGAGCCACACACCCATGAGAGAGACGCGGAACCCAAAGACAGTCAGTCACCTGACACCTGTACAAGCTGTGCCTTTCCCAGAGAGGAAGACTATAAAACACTCAGTAAGCTCATTAGTTGGAATCTTCTATATGGATGGAAACTCTGGGTGGGTAGTTACGGTCTCAGAATTAGAAAGCGTTTGCTTAGGACACAGTAGGGATGGACTCTGAGACCGCCCCTTTGGAACAGGGCCTGTAAAACGACCTCAGCTTATCTTTCAAGGTCACGACAAAGTCTTTCTAACGTCCGGGACCTCAGATCTCATGTCCAGCCTGATCCCTGTGGTCGGTGTGTGGCCTCCACCACGGAGGGGGGTGGGGCGGGCTGCCCCAGACTTGTTTTGGCGAATAAGCCCAATTTATTGGGAAAGAACCCCCAAATTCCTTACAGGTAAACTGTTTCCTTAGAGGCTGGTATTTAGGATTAAGTATAGATATGAAGTACATCAAACTCCCAGGATTGATATTTTGTATGAAGTTGGAGAATTAACTATGTATTTGATGTTTTAGGTTCTTATAATGTTAAGAGACTGGCAAGTATCAGATTAGTTTTGTGAATCAGGTATAAAACATATGACTGAGTATAGATTTAGAGCTATAATTTTACGTTTAAAGCTTTAAGAGAATTTTGCTAAATGTATAAAAGTTTTTGAATAAAATAAATGCAAGAGTCCCCTGATTTATGTGAATTTATAAGGACTATTTAAGTATTGAGGAAGAATTGGTTTGACAATTAAAAGCAAAATGAAATTAAACCTGTCAATATAGTTAAACATAATTAAACTGTCTTACATAGTATGTAGCCTCCTCCCAAAAGTGACCGTTAAAAGTTACTTTGGACACTAAGCTAACTCATCATTGACGGTTGCCATATGGGAGGGGGTTGGCAGGCTGGGCGAACAAGGGGAAGGGATTAAGAAGTACAAACTGGTAGTTACAAACAGTCACGAGGTGTAAAGTACAGCATAAGGAATATAGTCAATAGTATCGTAATAACTATTCATGGTGTCTCATGGGTACTGGATTTATCGGGGAGATCACTTCGTAAGTTATATGAAAGTCTAACCACTATGTTGGACGCCTGAAACTAATATTGTTTGCTACCTGTAATTAAAAAATTAAAAAAAAATTATTAGTGTTAAAAAGTTACTAGACTTTAAAATAGAATAATAATATATTTAAGTAGATTTTAAAAGCTCAAGGAAAAAAATTGGTTTTAAAATGAAATATTATTTTTAAAAAGTAACTGCAATTTGTTTTTCTGGGCATAAAGCTGCTCACCAGAACCAAAATGTAGCACCGACAGCCCGAGAGCCACAGACCTCGGTTCTGGTTCTGTCTCTGCCACGAACTTGCTTAGGCCTCGGCTTCTCAGCGGAACACGATGAGTCTAGAGAGGGGATCTGTTGTTTTCGCCATCACTCATGATGACACTGGACGGTTACCAGAGAGAAGAATGTTCTAAGCCGTCGGCCGCTTTAGAGCAATTAAATCAAATAAGCCATAGAATGTGTGTGACACCAGCGCTCTCCCAAGTACTGCGGGAGGTGGTTCGGCGCACTGCCCACCGGACCTGGACGGCCACAGGCCAGCTCCAGCCCGTGACTTTCAAGTCAGCAGCGAGCTGACTGCGACACAGCGGAACGGTTACCTCCAGGTGTTGGCATCGGGATCGAAAACTTCGATGGTCTTCAAGTACGTCGTGCCGTCAAAGCCTCCCACAGCCATGAGCTGCCCGTTCACCACGGCCAAGCCCACCTGCGGGAGCGAACACAGCGCCGCTGACGGAACTGCCCGTCGCCGGGGAGAGCTACACTGCATCCCGGGGAAAGCTGTAAGGCCTTACGTTCGATTACTCGTTTGGTTTACTTGATTATTTAATAGACTTTTGTCTGTGTTACAGAAGAAAACGGTAAAGACAAAAATCTACAAATTATAGGAACTAGAAAATCATATAATTAGAATGTGATATGGAGTTGAAAGCATGCATTTCTCGAATTTTGGGAAAAGCAATCACTGAGAGTGAACAAGGATCTCCAAGTCCTTTTACTCCGTTTGGTATTTGCCTTTTCCAATACACTATTTAAATTACCGCTGAGACTCTCTTTAAAATACAGACCTAACCACGTGGTCACGTTCCCCTGAAACCCGTCTAAGCCTCCCTACCCCCTGAGAGAAGTTAACGTCATCCTGTCACTGGGGCTCTCGGGCCCGTTTTGGCATCGCCTCCTAATGCACCCGGTGCTGGAGTACTGTGAGATGAACTGCCTGTCCCAGAACAGACAGACAGTTCACATCTCTGTACTTTGGCACACGTTCCCTGGCTGGTGTTCTCTGTCCTTGTTCTAGAAAACCTTGTTCTTCTCTCACGGCCTCACTCGCATGAGACTTTCTCTGGGGCGGTAAGCCTGTCCTCCCAGGCTCTCCTTTACTGCACAGGCCACTCCTATCGGATTTGCTTCCGATAATTAGCTGAAAGCATGTAATTTTCTCTCACTGAATTGGGAGCCCCTTGAGAGGAATCATGGCATACTCATTTTTGCTTTCCCAGTACACGGTAAGCATTTCATGTTTGCTACTGAGTGAAAAGAGAATTAACAGAACGTAGTGGGGATGTGCGTATGCGGCTGTTGGTCCCAGTAATAAAGAGCCATGGACAGGCACGTGAACGGTGTTCCCTGATTTGCGACCAGAATCCCTTATCCTCAGACCACAGAATCTTAGCTATGCTGGGTCCTCCCCGCTGGGTCCTCCTCCATCGATGGAGCCCTGGTCGGGTTGGCGGTGTAGGGGGTACATTTCACACTGAGCCCAGTGTCCTAGGACGGACCCTGGACGGCTTGTAGTCACAGGTCACCCATGGTCTAGAGCAGACACAGGTCAGCCTGACCTGCCTGCACGACACGCGGGACAGGCTCACACCAGTCTGCGGAGGCTGGTGGGGCAGCTGTGTCTCTGCCCGCGCATTTGTGGGACATGCCGGCTCCTGGAGTGTGGCCGAGGAACGTCAGGTGGCAATGTTTGGCTCTCACAGATGTGGATGCGAGGGGCGAAGTTAGCCCGGGTGGCAGATAAGACAGGGAGATGCCTTTCAGAGAAGCAAGTGCTACTAGATGAATCATAAAAAATAATTCTCTAACTAAAGATATGATTGGCTATCTTTACATGAGATAACAGCGATCAGAAGGAATTAATTCTTCCCTAGTAGGAAGGTAGCAGGGGTCTTCGGCCGGAACGCGCCCCCGCCCTGCCCCAGGGTGCCGTCTGTCCCCTCCAAGTCCCCGGCAGCTGGGCACTTACTCCGCTGCGGCGGGACGTCATGGCCACCACCGGCGACCACTGGTTGGCCCTGGGGTTGAACCTCTCGGCGCTGCTGAGCTCCGTGGTGTCGTCTCGGCCCCCCACGGCGTAGATCATGTCCTGGTACACGGCGCAGCCCAGGTGCTTCCTCCGCGTCCCCATGGGGGCCGTGGTGTGCCACCTGTTCTCCTGAGGGTTGTAGCGCTCCACTGCGGGGAGAAGGGGAACCCGGGGGTGACCCCTCGGCCTCGTCCCCCGGCTCTTCTTCGTGGCCACTCTAACTGTGGTGACGCATTTTTAATACGTAACCTGATATTTGCTCCCAGGAGGGATTCGGACACCCACAGACGGTATCACTATACTCTTACCGGGTATATTCCTAGGTTATAATAGAGGGTTTTTTTTTTCCCCCCTAAGCGATGGGGGGAATAACCATATTAAGAAATTAACTGTTTTACTCATGACAGATTCCCAGCAGCTAGTAAAGCAGAGGGAGAAAGACTTGTGTGGGGCACATACTAGAAGACTGGCTGCGTGGGGGCTGAGGAGGCGCTAAGAGCTGCCGTCTCCTAGAAGGAGGACCATTTCCCGGATAAGCTGCAGGGTCACCTGCCGCCCTGGGGGACGCGGACGGCCGCGGGGACGGCCCACCTGTGTTGAGAGGCGACGTCCCGTCGGAGCCGCCCACGGCGTATAAGAAGCCGCCTAACACGGCCACGGCCACGCCGAGCCTGCGGGTGCTCATGGAAGCCACGCGGGTCCACTTGTTCTCCTTCGGGTCGTACCTGCAGGGAGAGGGGCCAGAGATGGCACGCGCTTTTAGCGAGCGAAGCCTTCTTCGTGACGTGTGAGGTCATGCTGGTGACAAATGCACAGTCAGAATCTAACACGATTTACTCACTTACAGGGAACAACCCCAGGCTCGGGGCCTGTGCCAGGCATAAGCGGTTGTGCACACCGACTTCAGCTGCCGGGCCGGGGCGCTGACAACTGCGCTTGTCCTTCGCCAGGACGGGCCGGGCGCTGGCCGTCCCGGGGAGGGGAGCGGACCCCTCCTTTCTGCTCTCTCGCCGACCCCGTCAGCGTGGTCTCGGCAATGGCCCTTCGCGCTGTACCATTTTGTCTGTTTTTAGCCTTTTTCTACTGCTGTGACTTAAAACGACAACCACCGTATTAAGGCTGGCGTCCCCAAGGTTGGGAATCTGGGAAAGGCTCCACGGGGAGTGTGGGTGGCGGTGGGGGGCTCTGGCCTGGCACACTCCAGCTACTCTCTGCACCTGGGCGAGTCTGGGTTCCTGTTAGCCTGGCAACCTCAGATGGCTTAAGGTGTTGGAGGTGACTGCCTAAGAGAGCCAAGGGGAAGCTGTGCCACCCTTCACGACCCAGCCTCAGAAGCCACGTACTGCTTCTCCTGCCACTCGTAAGCCAGCCCAGATGCACGGGGAGAAAGCGCAGGCCCCCCTCTCAGTGAGCACAGTGCCAGACTGTGCGAAGGGCAGGAGGGTGGCGGGTACAGCGCAGTAACTGGGGAACTGTCTTCGCAGCCAGCCAGGCACATAACCCTCCACGGGCGGAGGTCTCGGCTGTCTGGGGCGCCCTCTCCTCCAGTGCCGCTGGTCCTGGCGACCTGGGGTCTTGCTTCCGGATTTCTGGGCCCTCACGGCTCCCACCTCTTTCCTGTTCTCCCAGCCCTAACGTTCCTACTGCGACTTCACTGCCCTCTTTGGTTTTTTTAGCCCTTCAATATCTAGCCGATTTTTTTTTTTTTTTTTTTAGGTGAGGCTACCTTGGTTGACCTCACAGATTGCAAGGACTTTGTCAGCTTATAATCTCTTCTTTTTAATTTTTTATGCCTACAGCACCTGGTTAGATGGTCTCCCATCCAAGTACTAACCAGGCCCGACCCTGCTCAGCTTCCAAGATCAAACAGGATCAGGCTCGTTCAGGGTGGTATGGCCATAGGCTCTAGCCAACTTTTAAACAGTAAATTCTCTCTCCTAAAATAACTGATATGGTTTCTGTTTTCTTTATTGGGGCCTGATGGATAAATTACTACCACTAAGAAAGAAATATGACAAATCATTTGGAATATGCGCTAGGCATTTTACTTTATTATGTAGGTGGAAAATTCTGTTAGTGTATTAAGTATGTAGAGAAAACTATATCAATGTTACAGGAAATATAAATGCTAAAAATAGCCCTGATTCCTAAGAAGTGGGGGAGACAGAGCACATTCTTCTTTTTAAAATTGGTATGTAAAATTTTGCTTCGAGTGTACAGCATCCATAACTCAACATCTGTATACATCACAAAGTAATCGCCACGCACCATTACACAGTTGACCCTTCACCCCCTATGCCCTTTCCCTCTGGTGACCCCAGATCTGTTCTCTATCTAGGAGTTTTGTTTCTTTTTTTTTAGATTCCACATATCAGTGACATTATATGGTATTTGTCTTTGTTTGACTTATTTCAATTAGCATAATACCTTCAAGGTCCAGCCACGTTGTTGCAAATGGCAAGATTTCCTTTTTTATGGCTGAGTAGTATTCCAGTGTACGTATGTGTACGTGTGTGTGTGTGCATGTGTGCCACATCGCCTTTATCCACTCATCCACTGAGGGACACAGGTTGTTTCCATGTCTTGGCTATTGTAAATAACACTGCAGTGAACAGGGATGCATATACCATTTCGAATTAGTGTTTTTGTTTTCTTTGGATAAATACCCAGAAGGGGAATTGCTGGATGATATGGTAATTCTGTTCTCAATGTTTTGAAGAACCTCCCTCCTGTTTTCCACCGTGGCTGCACCAATTTACATTCTCATTGACAGCGCACGGGGGGTCCCTTTTCTCCACATTCACACCCACCGTTCGTGGATTTCCTGAGATGGCCATTCTGACGGGTGTGAGGAGGTATCTCACTGTGGTTTTGTCTGCATTTCCCTGGTAGTCAGTGATGCTGAACATCTTTCCACTCTGCATGTCTTCGGAAAGGTGTCTATTCGGATCCTCTGCCCATTTTTAAATCTGGTTATTTTGTCGTTGTTGTTGAGTTGTATGAGTGCTCAGTATCTTCTGATATTAATCCCGTGGCGGATATATGATTTGCAAATATCTTCTCCCATTCAGTAAGCTGCCTTTTCATTTTAATGATGGTTTCTTCTGCTGTGCAAAAGCTTTTCAGTTTGAGGTAGTCCCACTTGTTTGTTTTTGCTTTTGTTTCCCTTGCATTTGGAGTCAGATCCACAAGAATATATTTTTAATTCCGACTTTCATAGCATTTTCATAGCTTGCATCATTTTCCTGATATCCTTTTGGCACGTGTTAAAACAGTTTAAGTTTCGATCTGTTCTGTAGGTGTGTCTTTCTGATGTGCTTTTATCGACCACAGAGATGCTGTTATTCTGCTGCTCATCTTCTCTCTGACATTAACTTTGTATGGGATCCAACCTCAGTACTTTGCTGTTGCTGATTTTTAGATGCAACAAGTTTCCCTTCACTTATAGGTGTGGTTCGTGATCATTTTTTAACTTCACGAAGCACCCTCTTATTTTTTTTTCATGTAACATTTAAAAAACATAGTGGTTGCCTCCTGAGATACACTGGCTTTATTCACTGCTCCTACCTTTATCTTGGCTTCTCTGTCCATTCTATCTGTTGTCGTTATCCTGCTCAGTTGGATTCTGCCCCCAGAAATGCAGGCTCTGTTCTGGGAGGTCATTCTGCCTGGCTCTCAGCTGGGGTGATTCTGCCCCCGGCCCGGACATCCGGCAACGTCTGGGGGTGTTCTCGTTGTCACAGGCAGGCGTGTGCCACAGGCACTAGTGGTGGAGGCCCCGGCGCAGCTCACAGTGCACGGCAGCACCCCCACGACAGTCGTCGGGAGGAAACGCCGGGGAGCTGGGCGGAGAAACCCTGTGAGGCCCTGGGCGCCACCGCAGGTCCCTGCACCTGCTCCCCGTGGGGAATGGGCAGAACCTCCGTGGTCTCAGCTGTCCGCACGTTCCCCCGCGGGCTTCCTAGTGCCCGCGCACTGGCTGGGGCTTGCTCTGCTCCTGGAGAGTCGGACTGCCGACCGCTTCTCCCTGTCTCTCCTGCACAAGGATATCGTGCCGGTCTTGTG
Organism: Macroglossus sobrinus; assembly: GCA_004027375.1. Taxonomy (NCBI): domain Eukaryota; kingdom Metazoa; phylum Chordata; class Mammalia; order Chiroptera; family Pteropodidae; genus Macroglossus; species Macroglossus sobrinus. Next base: position 161,740 of record PVKZ01002271.1, read on the forward strand.
GCCACTGGTGGTTGTGCTTTGCCTATTTGTGTTTTGGGGGTCATGGGGATACCCTTTCTCCTAGTTTATTTTAAATATTGTCCAGAAGGGTTTTTAAAAGCTGCGGTAAAGCGCACGTAGAACCCAGCATCGTCAAGTGCGCGCTCGGTCGCGCTGAGAGCTCCGCTCGCAGGCTTCGGCTCTGCCCTCTGCCGGTGTCCGTGCGTGGAGGGACTTGGGAGGGATCAAAATGACGCTGTCGCTAACATCATCTGCCCAGAATCCTCCTGCATGGAGCTTTGAAACTGCAGAAGTAAGTTTCTTACCAGAAAGATGGAAGGGGACGGCCGTACTTTTCAAGGGTTCCCTGCAGCTTTCTCTCTAAGACAGAGTTAAACTCTTCAGCTTAAACATGGTAACCCAACTAGTTAATGCTGCTGCAAAAATGCTGAGGAGTCACAAGCATTTCATTTTAAGAAGTAAGGATGAAATATGGTACGTTCTTGCCAGCAATCACGGTACGTGAGACTCCAAAATCTAATCTCGTATAGAATGGCAAAAACTGATGTGGCAAGAAATTAAGAACAGAATCTATTTCAGCAAAATGAACTGACCTGTAAAAGTATAATGTAAACCATAGCAAGAATTAATGACAATCCACATGCAAATTATCCGGCATCTATATAAGATGTGCTAGAAAAAGAACTAGTACTTTAGCCATTTTTCTGGCAGTCTGGGCAAAGTCATGCATTAAGCGTTCTCCCAGTCCTGGGGGAAATCTCAGAACAGATTCCGAAGTGGCAGGCCTGACATCACATACAGAGTGTCACTCACAGCGTGATTCCAACACCCCAGCGTCCCAGTGTGGGGCTGGATCGGTGCTGGCGCACGGTGTAAACAATCGGGTTACACCTGCCAGCTTCTTAGGCTTTAAGATCAACTGAGAACGTTTTCCTTACAGCCCACGGGAAATCCACGACATCGTGGGTCCCCAGGTGTCCTAAACGGTTTCTTTTAAAGAGCCCTCTGGATTTTTTAAAAACTTGAAAATGACTTGAAAACAATCACCTCTCAACAATGTTGAGGCAAGACACGCCGTCCTGGCCGCCCACGGCGTAGAGAAAGCCCCCGAGCACCGCCACGCCCACGCTCGTCCTGCAGGTGCTGGTGGGGGCCACGTCGCCGCTCCACTGGTTCGTTTTGGGGTCATACCTGCAGAGAACGTCAAGGGCAAGGCGGTAAAGTCCGGCTGTGTTTATATAGTCACTGACATATACATATATACATAGTCTTTCCCCTAAACATGATTAATAACTAAAGCATGAAAGTCTAATTTATTTTTAAAATTCATTTGTACTTAAACAAGTTATCTATGATATGTTTTCCTTGGAAAAACTTTCCAGAATGTTACAGATAAAGCTAAAGCTCCCTTTGAGTTCCACCTGGTTCCTGGTCCCTTCTCATTTGATTTGGTGTATCCTTCAAGGCTTGTCAGTAAAGTCTTTTTAAACAGGTGTCTACCTATTCACACAGATATTCCTTATGCGCACGTTTTCTTTACGTAAGGAATGGCACACAGTAGGCATCGTCTTCCAGGGAAGAAAGAACAGCGCGCACACCTGCAGTGACGGAGGCACGAGCGGGAGCGTGTCTAAGACCTGTGAGCGATCTGGTGGGTCTGCGGCAGCATGGCTGGGGGACGGTGGCGTGCCGGTACCAGGGGACACAGACTGGATAAATAGGTGGCGGTCGGATCATAAAGGCCTTGCATGTCATGCTATGTGTCTAGGCTGCCACAGACGCCACGCTAAAGCAGGAAGCATCCGTTTCCTAATTAACCTCCCAAATGAAACTGTCTGAACAGGAGGGAAAATTTCAGATTTCCCTGCCCTTACTTACCGTTCGACGCTGTTGAGATAAGAGGACCCGTCATGGCCTCCTACCGCATAGAGCAGGTCGTCGAGGACACTGACCCCGACGCCACATCGCCGTTTGCTCATTGACGCCACCATTCGCCATTCGTTGGTCTGCGGGTCGTATCGTTCGACGCTGGAGATGGCATCTCCACTGCACCAGCCACCGACTGGGGAGGTCATGGAACAGGTGAGCACAATACCTGCCTAAAGCAGACTCCCTTACTGCCATCCTGTCAACTGTGACCCGGATTTACACAACGTGTTGACTTTTGCTTATTGCACTGGGACTGCTATGACAGTTAATTTTCTAAGTAAGCTGGTATTAGGTCCATTTTACAGAGGAAGGCAAGGGTCCCAGCTGAGATCGGACTGGGGGGTGGTGTGGCATTTGATGGACAGACGCTGAATTTAGTTAGAAAACTGGGGCTCGACTGTTGTCTCTGCTGGCGAAGTCCTGTTAGCTACCTTGTTTGTAAAATGAGGAGTAAACATTTTAAAGTGAGGTAATAGATATGAAACTTTCTAAAGCATAAAATGCTATGTAAATATAATGTATAATTACAAACCAAAAAAAAGCCATAACTCAAAAGCCTGTTTTTTGTTTGTTTGTGTTTACTCTATAAGGGGAGAGGCAAGATTTTGGCCCTACTCATGATCTCGTAATAGGCCCTCATGTGACTAAAAAAATAATACAAGTCTTAGGATTTCTATTACAAAATATTTTGCTTTCTGTTTAATCTGTAGTAGGTACTGAATTCTAATTTATCCAGCATGACAAGATCAGAGGACATTTGTAAGAAATGACATTTTCATCAGTAATACACGGAGGAACAGGGTCAAGCCGAGTTCCACCGAGCCTCCCCGGGTTCTCCCAGGAAGGAAGTACGGCCACAGCAGACACATTTGGTTTGTCATTCTTTCAGACTATCTCTCTTTCAGCCCAAAATAACAGCTCGATTCTAGAGCTTACAATGTGACGTCTAAGGGTGGCTTCACTTCAAATTGTTTGAAAACAAATGGTTTCCAGGGCGTCTCAATAACTCATGAGCCAGGCTAAAACAGGAGCAGTGTCTGTAGCCTTCTTCTAGATGGACTTGGAAATTCAGTTCCTTATTTCAAATCTTAAATGTGCCGCACACATTTTATTTTATTATGGTTTCATTTAAATCAGGGTATTCAACGAATATTAAATCACAGTAAGTTTTGTGTATATTAATTTGCTTAAATTTGAATTCTGTTCTAGAATATAAGCCAGGAGTTTCAACAGCAAAGAAACTTGGGCTGCAAATGTGAGGGTTATGAACACTGAAGACAAATCAAATAGCCTAAACCCTCAGGTACAACTTTATAATGGAAGCCATTAAAATGAGCTTTTCATTGGATTACGTGGTTACAAATCAAATTAATAGCACTTTATAAACTGTGTCCTTTGATACTAAAGAAAAGCCAACATACCTAAGGAAAAATACTGCTGAAAAGAGATATAGTTTTATATGTGTGAGATGTAGACTCTAAAAAGAATTACTTCGAAGACAGGTTTGGTCAAAAAAATGTTACTTTAAAGAAGGCGACTTTCACATAATCTCTAGAATAAGGATTACTGAACTGCAAACACTAAAACACCCCAACAAAACAGAAGCATAGGTCCTCTTCCACGTACGAAGTGACAGGAGTGGTCCCCTACTGCTCCTGGCACGTGCCTTGTGATTTTCCTGTAATCATGATGGTGGACGACAGTTTCTCACTAGCTGTCCTCAGGATCAGACAAGAGGAGCAAAACGCACGCAGGGTGGCTGGGGCTCAGTCTAACTCAGCAGAGCTAGAGAAGAGTGTAATGGTTTAACTGGAGATATTGCTTTTTGACAGTCCCTGTCAGTATGAGGCAACCTGCCCAGGGGCATGTAAATGAGTGCGTATGACTCATCTGAACAAAGCATCCACTGCCTAACGGTTTTAGATTTAGATAAAAATAGAGCGCTCTTTAGGAGAATACCAGTGTTGGATCGTGACTCAAGAGTCAAGCTACATTATGTGATAACTCGTTATGGGGCTCTTATGACAGAGGCGGTCACAACGGTCCAAAGAGCCACTCAAATGACAGTCTGTTATCGCGAGAGTACTCAGCTGGCCCCAGCGTGTTAGGATCCGAACCTGCAAAGAGCACTTCTCCACACCGGATGGGCTTCCGCGGTCTCGTCCTTGGCCCCTGCATCAGCGGTCGCTCTTGAGGCAACAGGAGGTAGTTTTTAGCCTCATCCACCAGGTCTCTGTGGAGGAAATTCTGCCTTTATTCTAAATGTCTACGTGACGCTGTGAGTCAAACCCCAGTGGGGTTTAGGAATCTGTAAGTCGGCAAAGGGGACAAGCGCACATCAAACCGAATCACGGATGCTCAACGGGCAACATTAAAGGGTCACAAACACGAGCGCGATGACGCCAGCCACCCTGGGAGCTGGGAGCCGATCGGCATTTCCATCATGACTTCGTAACTTCGTGCAAATTTAGCCTCGAACTCAACATGCTTGGGGCCAACAATAACTTATGGGAAACTAAAAATTACAGTTCAGTTCCCCGCCTGTAAGTGTACTGCTTTTTAATTAATTGTCTTAGATTCTGCAGGATACTGGCAAAGAAGCATATCAGCCATGGTACTGGACTGTTTGCTAGATTAATCAATCAAACTAGGTCAAAAATTGGATGGTTAAAAAGAAACACTGTTCCATCATTTAATATTGATTTGCTATCTGGTACTGCCTGAATTGTTTACTCTCAACAACTCTGCTGAGAATGAACAGATTTTTTTTTTGTCTATCAAGGCATTTTATGAGGCCTGGCTTGTTCTTTCATTTCTGTGTATGCAACATGCTGGGAAAAATGGTTAAAAACACCATATGGTTTCAGATGTCAACCTAAATCCTAAAATCTGTCAAACTGGGAAACGTAATTTGTCACATTTTACAGACAGCCCGATAAAGTAGGAGTTTTGTCTGTCTGTTTGCTTTTAAAAGCATCCAGCATTACTTTCAATCAAGAAGTGTGACGACACTGAATTCTAGCGGCGATCTTTCACAGCCACTGTAGGAGGGTGGCAGACCGGTAACCCGTCCATAGTCGCAGAAAGCAGGCCAGTCCCGTTCCCTAACTAGGCGCCTGTGACGGAATGAAAAGTGCTCCTGACACACTTTTTTGACAGTCAATAGCATTATTTATCTCAAGAAAAAAATATATATTAGCAGAGAACTGCCTCTTTAAATCCAAGCTTCCATTCAAATCCTAGACATCCACCTCTTTATTGCCACACGTAAAAATCTACCGGAATGGAATACCAGGAGTGCAGTCTCTCTTCTTCCGTCTCCTCCTCGTGACCTCAGCCCAGGAGAAAAGCCTGTTAAATCTGCCTGGTTTCAGCACTAAGAAACAATATTCAGGAAGCAACACAAATATGAAAACTGGGAGATAACAGGACTGCTTGGTGGTTGACTTTCCCCACCCGGGGCCATTCCTACCTGCATTCTTCATCACTTTTGATGAGGGGATCGGAGCCGACGGTGCCCACCAGGAACTTGGGACTAAGCAGGGGCAGCCGGACGTGCTGCAGCACCTATGGGACAACGGACACCTCACAGGCACGACGCCCACCTGCAAGGTGTCTCAGAGACACATAGCCCGCACCCCCGCCGGCATTCCAGTCGTCTCAGAGCTAACGGAATGAATTCACTAAGTGGTCTAATTGATCAATAATGAAGAGGGAGGGAAAGCATACATACTACACTTATTCTAACAAATTCAATAATTAGAATCATCAGAAAATTGAAAGCACACTAGTATTACTTCAGAATGCCACTTTAACCTTTCAGCAATATGGCATATACTTTTATAACTAGCTTATGAAACTGGACCCTAACAATCTAGAAGAATATCCTGTTAAATTGCTAAAGATTACAGTCATATCAAGAACATAGAACATTTTAGTGACCACTTATGCCCCAAATTATTTCTTTATTTTTCAAGATGTCATGGGATTTCCAAGCCATAGTGCAGAGTATGACAATCGCGATCCTTGCCTTTTTTTGTTCATTTCTGTACCATTTGGGCTTTGACTTGTGCTAGAGCCCAAACCTAGAGTTGACGCCAAATAAAGAGGAAGCAAAGGGATAGAAAGTTCCTGATGATAAACAGTTTAAAATGCTCCTACACACTTATCTCCCTGACTATTTGGAAACAGGTGGCTTTTTCTTATGGTCTGGTATAAGGGACAGTGATAACCATTTGTGTTTTGCAACATCCAGGACTTAGAGAAGCATTTCTGTCATACCTGGGGTAACTGAGGGCGTCTCTCCTGGATGCTGTATTTGACCCAGGCCATCACTGCATTGAACACCTGCTCTTCACTGCGAACGTTTAGCTCGTCACTAGATATGATGTCGATGAGCTGATTGGCTGGAAGCAACATGAACTCTTCACTTTCCATCACCTGTTCACAGCGAGGTGAGAATAAAAGGAAACCTTGTGATCAGATTTAATTTATTGTCTCAAGGATTATGAAGCAAAGCTCTATTCTCCAATGGAGCTGAAGTTCAACTTAGTACCAGAGTAGAAAAGTTTAAAAAGAGAACAAAGATGGCAGACGTATTTTTAGGACAATGAAACTATTATGTGCAATACTACAATGGGGGGTATATGCCATTCTACTTTTGTCAGAAGCCTTAAAATGTCCATCGAGAGAGAGCCCTAATGTAAGTTATAGACTGTGGGTGACACGAGCACAGTGATACTAGTCAGTGCAGGCTCGTCAGTGTACCCCTCTGGTGGGGGGTGCTGATAGTGGGGGAGGGTATGTGTGTAAGTGGGGTACACAGAAATTGTACTTTCTGCTCAGTTTTGCTGTGAATCTGAAACTACTCTAATAAGATTTATTGAGGGTATCAGCAATTTTATAAGCAAGAATGAGAGAGTCAGACCCAGGAAAACCTCTGAGTACCAAACCACTCTGATATCTACCTGTCCGTCCGTCCGTCCGTCCATCCATCTATCTGTGGAGACTACAGACACACCAGGGACCTACCTTACCCCAAGGCTAGGGAACTGTCAGACAGAGAGGAAATGCCAGCGAGCCCCTAGTGCGGTCCAGCCTCAAATCCCCAGGCCTTGTGAGTCCTGCCGCTGTGTGTAGAGTACAAGGGACAGGGAGCGAGGCAGGGGGAAGGGTCCCAGCTACACTCCGAGCCAAGCCGTCTGTCCTCTGGTGCAGAGACTGCGCTACATGGGACCGTGAGTGCAGGACGGACAAGGTAGAGAGAGAGCGCAGATGCCTACTGCGTGACCTCTGATGCAGGTGATGTATTCTCTTGGGACAAGACGCTTTTCCTCCCTCCCTCCCCACTCCTTCCTTGCTGGCTGCTTGTTGTCATTTCCCACATGGCGCAAGGCACACCGTTCTGGGGGGTCAGGAAGGCTTGCCTACGGCCTGGAGAGTAAAGAGTGAGGCTCTCGACTTCCGTTTTGGTGTTCACTGTTTTGATATAAAAGAACCGACCTGCTGCTGGCCGCGGCCGGCCTCGTCTCGGGGTGGGTGGGGAGGAAGGGAGAAGGGAGGACTCAAAGGAGCCCAGTTCCTCTGGAAGTGTGGAGGCGGGTGGTGGCCACTCAGGATGGGGGCCCCGGCCTTGGCCTTGCTGGGCTGGCCACCGGGCTGCTTCCTCGGGGGTCCTGAGCCAGGTCACAGGTGATCGTGCTTCTGGAGGCCCGGGGGGATTGTGAGTGCTCTGGGGACTCCAATGCTGTGTGGAGTTGCCCAAAAAGAAGCCTGCCCACCAGTGACCTGGGCAGCCCTGGGACCCGGGTGGTGTGGGATGGCTTCTCTAGGCGTCTGGCACTTCCGCAGGCGGCCAGAGCGAGCCCTGGAGGGGCTGGCTGCTACGCTCCTGCCTGTGGGCTGGCGGAAACCTCCCGGCTGGCGGCGCAAGGCCTCGGGGCCATTTGCAGAAGAGACTGCAGGAGGCCGCTCCACGACCCAGATGCGCAGGGCCGGGCTCCTTTCATGCTCATCAAAAAGTCAGAACATTTACCAGGATGTGAGTGAGGTAAGCCATCACAGTTTGACTATCTGATTAAAAATGTTTTTCCCCAAATACACTATTAAAAAAATGCGAACCTCAAAATGAAATAGTTAAGGGCCATTGGGCCAGCTAGACTCAGCAGAAAAAACTAAAGAGCACTTCCATTTTATGGCACAAGTTTTCAAATGATCTGAGTAAAGACCCGCTGGGTGCAGGATGCTGAGCTGGTCAGCGCTACGTCTCAGCCGAGGCTGCGCAGGCAACAGCAGTCAGAATGGCTGCACGGTACTCCCTAGGCAGGGCTGTCAGATCTAGCAAATAAAAATGCGGGCGTACGTACACTAGATGATTATTTGTTTATCTGAATTTAGACTTCACTGGGATTCCTGTATTTTATCTGGCAACCCTAAGCTGGGGCTATACCGTCAAGAGCCAAGTTCAGGGCCAAGTTCAGGGCCAAGTTCCGGGCCAAGTTCCGGGCCCGGCTCCAAGTCAAGCGTGCAGGGCTGCACCGTCAGGGCCGGCCGGGCAGCGCCCCACTCTCCTCTTTCCACTCTTTCATTTCTTTAAATACAACGAAGGTGTCATATATCTTTGAGGACGGCCTTTGTTCCTTTTTGGATCATGTCACAGTATAATTCCCCCCCGCAACTTAGTGATTATAAACCAAATATTACATAAGTATCAATGGCTACCGAGTTTAAAGTTTATGCATGAACCACTACATTAGCAAGTCACTTAACGGAAATGTTAGGTGGCAACAAGACATGAAAATTTGTGTGAGAAAATATCTGGCTCTAAGAGCAAAGAGTAAAAATGATACTTTTGATCAACAAAGTATGGTTAAAATGTTACTTCTCCTTTTCCACCACCAAGAGAAAGATATTAATGATCTACTATTAGGGCAAATCTGGCACCGAAGTCTAACCTTGAATCAAACACTTAAGAAAACAAGTATCTGCTTTTTCAAGTAAGAGTTTGCGGGAGATCTGAATCTTAACTCTTACGTGATTATGGTAATTTCTTTGATAGAAATTGGGTTATTCCGGTTTTGTTTATTCTTGAGTCAGTTTTTGTATGGAAATTTCCTCCTTCTTAAAATAATCCCTTCCCTTGCAGTGATGACCCCCTGGTCCTAGTTTTTCCCTCTTCTCTCGTCTGTTTATTCCCGGTCTCCTTGCCGGCTGCTCTTAGCCGACCACCTTTCAATGCTGGAAGCATTTTAGGCCCCTTTTCTCCTCTCCTCACTAGGTGATCTCATTGGCATTGATTTTTTGACCTTCTTTATGGTGCTTTTTGTTATTACAAAGTTTAAAATTTTTATGCAGTCAAATTTATCAATCTTTCTTTTATGGATTCTGGGCTATTTCCTGCCTAAAAAAGATTAAGCCGTAGTTTAATTACTATGACTTCATTACTATGTTGATGACTCCTAAATTTTAATCCCAGCCTAACCTCTTTTCTAAGATTTAGATTCATATAAATAGTTGTCTGCTTGGTATCTTTACTTAGATATCTCATAGGCATCTCAAACTGAATATACCTAAAACAAAACCCATGATCTTACCTCCTCAAACTGTTCCCCTCTCCAGTACATCTGAAGTACAAATTTCCAGAAATGGGATTGTTGAGTCAAATGTGTACAAAAGGTGTAATTTTGATAGAGAGTGCTGAATTTCCTTTCCAAGGGCTTGTATCAATTTAAACGCACACTAGCAAAGTAGCTACTTTCTCCATGGCCTTGTCAACAGGGTATGCAATCAAACTTCTGGATATCTGTAATCTGATAGGTAAACATAGTACCTTTGTGTACTATGCGTGAGCAGATTGGCATGTGTTTAAGGGCAATCTGAATTTCTTGTTATTGCTGTTTTATATGAGGTCATTGGTTTAGGTTATTGACCAATAGGAACTCTTGATGCAATAAGAAGATTATTACCTTGATATGAACTAGAAATATTTTCTCCCAGTTTGTCTTTGACCTTTGTCTTTTTTTGTTTGTTTTAACATACAGATATTTTTATTTTTATATAGTTAAATCTATTGTTATTTTCTTTTGTGCTTTCTGGGTTAGCCAATTAGGCCTTCTTCACCTCAGGATTAGAAAGGAATAGCTCTGTTATCTAATATTTTCATGCTTTCATTTTGTGTTTTTAAGTCTTTGATCCATTGGAGTTATCCGGTTGAACAGAAGAGCGATGTTCAAGTGTAAAATGAACCATGTCTTTCCTTTGCTTATATCACTTTAATGGTTTTCTATTGCTCTTAAGATTAAATTTCAAATTCTTCACATGGTCCATTAACTCCAGTGTGATCCGGCTCTGTTCTCTCTGGACAATCATTACACAACGTCCTCCCCTTTACTCTCTGGGCCTCACTGACTCTTTCTGTTCTTCAGACGAGCTATACTTCTTCACGTCTCAGGATTGTGCATCAGCTGTTCTGGAACTGAAGCTGGACCTCCCCATGACACACTGTTGAATCACCCGGCTGCTGCTTTGCAGCACCTGTTACTGGAGTCAATCACCTGTGGAATTCTGCATTCAACGGCTGCCTGCCCTGCTGGGTCACACACTCTGTGGAACCGGACGCCCCAGGGGTCCGCTTGCCGCTGTACCCCATTTCCCCAGGCACAGGGGCTGACACATAGCAGCATTACAGGTATTTGTTAAATTAATAACCGAAAAGTAACAGGTTTAATGAAAAATTCTTTTAACATCTACTTTCATTTTTTTCTGATTATTAGTTCACTAAATAACCTCTGACTTACAATTTATTCTGCTAAATACTCCATATAATCAGGAAGGACATGCGTCACGTAAGTCACTGATGCCAGGTATCCTATGTCCTTACGAATCAGTAAACTGTATTCAGGCTTCTACATTAGCCTTCTATGAATATGGCTAGGGACATATTCATAAAACACAAGATCGGCCTCTAAATAAAAACCGGGCTTAGACTTTATACCGATTCCTTTCTTTGATATACTGAGTCAGACTCAGCAGTAGACACCCGAGCAGGTGTCTGTGGACCTGTGTTGCTCTCCTGACAGGTACATCACGAATCCATTCAAACCACCACCGCCACTCACCTCTTGGAAGTTATGCTGCGTGAACTTGTCTGCTATCCTCAGCAACTCACGACACGAATGTGTGTCGGCAAAGGCCCGAATGCCCAGGCAGTTGGAGGGGTCTAACTGTCGCTTTAGGAATTCACAGCAGGCCTCCTGAATTTCCGCCAGCTGGAGCAGGCAGGCGGCCGGCAGGAGGGTCTGGACGTTGCCCTCCTCCACGGTGACCTGGGAGGTGTACGCAAAGTCAATGAGCAGCTCCATGGCCCTCTCGTCGATGTCTCGGATCACCACCTCGGTCTGCCGGCTCTCTGCCAGCTCGCCCGTGAACATAGCCCGGAAGTAGGGGCTGCAGGCGGACAGAATGACGCGGTGGGCATATATCTTCTTGGCGCCCACGACCAGCACCACGTCGCACAGCTCCCGGTGCTTCCTCAGGAGGTTGATCACCTCCAGCGTCTGGCGAGGGTGCTTGTCGGAGACGTAGGGCATGCGGGCGGGCTGCGGGACCCCTTCCGGCAGTTTGTTGGGGTCTCCGAGGGTGCAGCGGCTGGTCACATCCATTCCAGTTTCTCCTGGCCGAATGCTGGTACACCTGCGGGAGTGGCGGGGACAGTGAAGAGAGATGGCGACACTGTGAGACGCTCACTCCCGCCACAGTGTCCCCAAGTCGAGACAGGGAACCCTGCAGGTGACGAGAGCGCAAGCCAGGCCGCAGAGCGCTCCCATCTAAGGCCCCTGGAGCTCCAAGGCCCCTGGAGCGTCCAGACGGATGGACAGCGCCGGCTCTGAGGCAGCGCGCGCCCTGGTTAAGGACACCTGTTTCTCATCTCAGAAGCAGCCGACCAGACTCTGATGACCGCCTGCCCTACATTAAAATGCCCAGAAAAAGTGTAATTTATCGTTTCTCTGCATAAAACGGACCTAGGGACTTTAATTCTTTAATCTGATTTCACCAAAATCTTGGTTTTTATTTTTCTAAAACCCAGAAATGTTTATTTCTCATTACCACTGGGTGATATTTTAAGGTTCTACTTAAAATCTATAAAATACAGGTCACGCTGCATGAAAAGATCGAAAGCAAAACAGGCCGGGGTCTGAAAATGGACTTTGTACGCAGCACTATAATTCCTTCATCCTCAGGTGCGTGCTTTCTACGGTTTATACAGTCGGCTATAGTGGTTCTAAAGAACCAAAAAACAAACCTAAAAAAAAAAGAATCAAAACACGCATTGAAAAGTCGTGTCACTGGGATGCGACGCGTCTCTGCGGAGGGCCAGACAGGAATGAGGGGAGAGCTCAGAGTGAAGCTTTGGGACACTGCAGGAAACGGAAGCATCAGCTACACGGATGAACACGAGCTATGCCGGCAGCTAAGAAGAGCTCTGCATACCTTTAAGACAATATTCGCACTTTTAAAATGTTAAGTCAACTGTGTATCTTTTAAGTGAGGAAATGTGATGAATAACTGCATTTACGTTAAAAGGCATCACTTGAAAACCAAGGACATGGTTCTCCCTTTCTCCCTTAGCAACCTGTTTTTCCGAAGTATTTATACATTCAGTCTTTCTGTGCTTGGCCTCAGCTCACAGGTGACTCCGCCCACAGGTGACTGTGTATTCTAGAGCACAGACTGTTCATGATTCCCAATGTGTGGCAGAAACAGCACTGTTTATGCTTGACAAATGGCAGACTGACACAGAAAGTCGAACAGTTAAAAGGGCAATTTTTACCACCCACATAATTAAGGTGCTTTTAACCACAGTGCTTAGTGATGCTCTGTATGCATTGGATGCTGAAAGAATAAATGGCATGGTTAACAGAGGTATAATCAAGCTTAATAGAAAAAACCCACCATTAAAGACAAGACCAATTCAAAAATTCCTGTTATAACACTGAGATTACATGTAGAAATGAAAGCATTTTTGTTGCAGCCTTAGTTATGTATGTAAGGATGTACTCGGGTATAAACACGTTTCTTATTTCACCTAAGTACAATATGAAAGCTAATTTCTATGTACCTATTTATTATTTTAAAAGTATACGCTGTCTCATGTGAAGCTGTGCCATACGTGTATATGAACTACCTAAAGATGTATGAGGATTTTGTTTACTTAACCTCTGTTCTAGAGGTATCAGGATTGTAATGTGGAGGACCAAACAATTCAGTATAATAAAGTAACAGTAATTTTGAAGGCAGAAAGTTTTTGGGTGGAGAAAGAGAGAATTATAACAGAGAGAAAAGGAAAGGGAGATTTTTTTAAATGGTGGCAGGCTGCGATCTAAAGAGAGAGACAGCCAGTGAGAAAAACCTCGATTGGCCAAAGAAACTTTACGACGCCCTCCATTATCCCTAAACTTTCTGTAAAAACCCAAGGTATTCAATGGCGTGGTCAAGGACGGTGATGAAAGAGACAGTGAGTACGGAGTTCTGGAAAGAAGCTTGCCTGTGAAAAGAAGAGACATAAAGGTACTGTGTCTACTTAAAGAGGTGAGACTGGCAAAGATTATATACTTAAGCTAAGAACCAGAAGGAGGGACAGGTTTAAGAATATGAGTAGAGGGGGAAGAGAATGAACGACGGAGCAAGATCCTTGGAGAACGGGAGTGTACAGAACACCGAAATGCAAGTAATGGATCTCAGACAAAAGGAAGAAGGCTCCCTAAGAGATCGGAGGAAGGGAGCGGGAGGGAAGATAATGTGGAAACAGGCACATTTACTTTGGAGTTGGGGGCGTCAGGAGCTGAGGGAAGTTCATACCCGGTGGCCTCTCTTTTTTTCTGTGGAGTTGGGAGTTGGGGGAGCAGGTCATTTTTTGCCAGTACGCAGCGTGGGACAGGAAGGTGAGACATGGTGAGGATGAGAAACAGCGGCTGGGGGTGAGCAAGCACGCCCGGGACTCAGCAATACTGTTGGCTAACACTGTTGGCTCAGGTGATACTAAAGACTCACTATGGTAGCATGCGTCCCTTGTGGTTGGCTTTATCCAGTGGTGACCACCAGCCCAAATCAGAGAATATAAATATCTGCATTAACCTAGAGTTGTTAATCTAGCGGCTCAAGTGGTTGCAGAGGTGAACCGTGTGAAAATGGAAGGGGCAAAAGGCATGTTCACCCTGATGGGGTCAAAGACCAGATGGGGCGGGTGCTCAAGAGGTTACGGTCAGGAAACACGTTATGAGGACTTAGGATTTCAGGGAGAGCTGTTCTGAGTGAGAGCAGGAATGAACTGTTGAAGTGAGTGAAGGTGAAAGTCATGAGCATTTAGGAAGTCAGGAAACAGGCTAGGTAAATGGATGGGTCATTCTCATGAATATTGGTATCTCCTAAGAAGAGAGAAGAACCAAATCATGTGCATATAGGAAGGATAAACCAATGAACAAATCAAATATCTTAAGTATCCTTCATGTTTACCCAAGGAATGGTGCAATTTTGGGTACCTCCCTAAGTAAATAACATTTCTACCCACTCAAAGTATGAGTCCACTTCAAGTTTCAGAGCTACCATGGCACACATTCCCAAGATGCTGTGCTCCAAAAGTAAAATTCTTAACTGCACAAAGCAATTTTCTGCAAGTAACTAAAATGATGTGAAATTAAGCACAATAAAAAGTTTTGAAAACTTAGTCTCTGCTTCTAAGGCATTCAGAAGGAAGTTTAACTCTTAGTCCAAAGACCTGCCAAACCTTAGCTTGGAACTGAGTTCCTCATCTAAATAAACAGCTCTCCTTTTCTACTTCAAAAATTTTGTTTTAATTTGAAAATTAACAGCCTGCTCATCTAATCTTCACCATGAGTAAATTATCAATTAAAAACTCTAGATATGCTTAAATAAAACAAGACCCAAGAGCCTAAAGCTTCTTACCCATTTTAGAATCTTTACTGGGTTTTTCTCTTAGGCTCCAACCTAAACTCCCCTGGTACTCCCTAGGGATTTGCCTTGGCACCTTCCTTTTCTGTCCCAGCCTCATTCACACTTACAACTTCAAGAAATTTCTGTGTGCTGATGACTCGAAATCTTTTTTTTTTTTTTAATCACCAGCCCAACCCATTCTTCTGCCCTAAACTCATATTCCAATTACATGCTGGCTCTCTCTACCTGGCTGTTTTCTAGAAATAATCTTAAAGTGTCTGAAAGACAACCTGTTCTTGGCGTAGTGAAACCTGTTCCTCATCCCGTATTTTTAACTTACGGCAGTACTTAAGTCTCCCAAGCTGAAATCTTTGGGGTCATTTCCATTGTCACCTTCTCTTCACTCAATATTCACCGAATCCTTTTGATTTTACTATTAAACTCTTCAGTTCCATCCTCTCCCCCAATCCTGACGGCCACAGATCTATTTCGGGTCCTCGTCAGCTTTCATCTGAGCTACTACCACTCCTTTAAATTAGTTTATTTGCCATCGTTTCTTCCCTCTTTCTAGCCTTTGCTCTAGCTTCCTAAATATCGGCCCAAAGGACAAATCTGATCTGCATAACGATGTCCATTGGCTCTTCAACACCTAAAGGGCAAAGCCACGCTCCTTCCCGTGGTGGCAGCCTCATGTTCCATGATTTTTCCTGTTTTCCCTTCTTCTCCCACATATCCTAAACTCCACATATACTGTTCCATACGTGCCAGACACTTCCAGGTCTTGGTGTCTTTTTTTTTTGGCACAGCTGTTCCTTCTGTTCATGGTGTCTTTTATTATCTCTCTTCTTTGAATTCTTATTCTTTAAAGTATGTTCCTTACTTTGAAGCAAATTCTTATCCTTTCTGGAATATCCAGCTCAAATATCACCACCTCTGTGAAGCTCTCTGTGTTTACATCTCTCTTAAAATCCTGTTCATGTTGTATTATGGTGTTCTGTTTACATGTCTCTATCTCTGCATCTGTATGTGTGCAGCACACAGGCACAGAACAAGTACCATATGAATGTTTGGTGAGTGAATAAACCAATTCCTAATAAGGTCAGGCTTGGCTTCCTATTTATATGTTTAAGGAAAGATGGGAGAATTACATTGCAAGATGTTTTAGTGTCTCTAAATGAAATAAATGATTACAAATAATATCTTGGGAAACAGGTACATTGTTGGTGAGATTATACACTGGTATAATCTCAAAGGAGGGGAATTAGTCAATTGCTATCAAAAATTTAAAATACACAAATTCTTTGGGCAATTTGACATCTAAGAATTTATTCTATACTTCTATAAAAAGAAAGATACAGAAGATGTGTAGGATCTGCTGACATCAATTTTTTCAAGCTGAGAGAGAGATTCTGTATATGCTGTATATGCCTTACAACATCTGTGAACGAATGCCTAAGAAACTGCTCACAGTGCCTGCCTCTGGAGAGGAATGTGGCAGCTGGGCTCAGCACTGGGACACTTTGCATTGAATATCCTATTTTATCTTCTTAACTTCTGTATCAGGTACAAATAATAGCTAGTTAAATGAATGCGATGAAGCTTTACTAATAAAATGCCAGTCAATTTTAGAAAACTTCATAATTAAGTATTAAAATACTTTAAACAGTTTTCAGTCTTTTCTTGTTCCTAGTCCCCCGCCCCAGGGGAAATGTCTGCAGGTACCGTTCAGCCAGAATGCATATGTATTCAAATAATCTCCACGTCAAGAGTTACTTCTCATTCAAAGCTTCTCCAATAGCAGCTAAGTATAAACTCAACTTTACTTTCCAGAAATTGCTTTCTGGGTTGCAACCGCAAGAATGGCAGCCCAACAAGGACATACCCTTTGGAAGCATGATCACGACTTAATGCAGGCATCAGGTAAACAAAACAAAACAAAACAAAACAAGAGAGCAATGGGGAAGTCAAGTAACGGTGATGAAGAAAGAGCTGTAACTTAATTAATGGCACCAGAATTCTCCAATGCAATTTTGAATAACTGGCAGTATTATATAATAAAGCAAAAAAAAGGGTATGAGTAATTAAATGAATATTTTATATAGAAAGTACTGATAAAGACATTCCCACGCTGTGCTTTCTCTTTTTAAAAAATAAGCTCTTATTTTAGCAATTACATAAGATATAACATTTATGACAGTTGAGGATGAGAAGCAATCAGTGGCTTTTGCAATCATGTTAAAAGTTAAAGTGATGAAGTATTGATATATGTGTTGTTTATTTCATGTACTCGCAGTCGAATATTCCTACTATAGAGTAAGATATACATAAGATAATGGCATTTGTTCCATCTTTTCATCTGGAAGTCTCAAAGCATCTGCAAGTATTCATCAATTCTCAATATTCTGGTCAGATACATTAGAGAGGTACTCTGGGGCACGGAGAAGGTGAACAGATCAAGGTCAGTAAAAAAAAATCAATAACAGATTTGGAAAAAGATATATATTCTGGTTCTTGCTCCTGGTTCTAAGTCATACCCCCATCATTAAATGTTTCTTAAGAGAGTCTGCCACAGCTGTTGATCTTTGATGTTAAAAAACAAATAATTAAATATAGTTCAATAAATATAAAATGAGTTTAAATAATGAAGAAATAGAGCTGGGCTGATCTTATTTCAATAGTATTCTAGTCCTATTTGTTAGAACAGATTGAGAAAAAGCATTACTAAATTCTAGGGTTGAGAGGTCTATAATTGCCTGTATTTTCCCATAAACAGTTCTACTTTTCTGTGGACTAAGTTATTGTGCCCAATACTTTGTTTTACTCAAACAATCTTCCCTACAGTGCAGCTATTTAAAGTAACAGAACAAATGTATTACTGAACATCAGTGAAATAACCAAAACCATAATTAGTACAGAGTATTATAGAATCATGATTCTTATATAGCAACAGAACCTTTTGCATTCCATAGGGAATTGAAGACTATAATGAACACTTAATGATTATCACAAAAAATTAGCACGCCAAAAGGAAAATTTGAGTGTTTACATTCACGGTACTCTTTAGAAATTTAAATTCTGTATTTTACTTTAATACAAAAAAGCTACTAATTCCTGATACTACTTTTAATTTATTTTCGAAAATGAAGCATTAGTTCTAAGGTATGATTTGTAAACCTTAAACAAAAAAAATTTTGTTTTAAATGAAGCCCTGAATTATCACGTGAATTTCAGTCAATGGAACCGAAGGTTTTCTCCTTAAATACCTACCTGCGCATTGGCTTTCCCTCCATGCACCGTGAAAAGCGCCCTGCACCACACTCTACAGCCGAACCTAAGGCAACAGAAAAGCAGTAACTTAATAAAAACGATTGCTGATCTTTCCAGTAACAATCTCTATATCATCATTCCATTCAGTGATAAACAATTTTATATCCTATTACATCACAGGCGTTTTGCAGGTGCACAATCATAACCTTTACCTAGCACCTTTCATGTGGCTATCCTTACTTCGCATACTAATGGTTACAAGTGAAGGCGAGACAAAGTGCGCTCAACAGTCCCGACTGCTGGGTCGTCTCACTTCACAAAGTGCTTGGAGACACTTCACTTTGACTTCACCATCAAGTATACTTACAGACCATTGCCCAGATATCTACGGCAGTACTAACATGATAGATCGAATAGGGAACACGCTGGTTTAACCACGGATCTGAGCAATTAACATGTCCAGGGTGACAGAAGCGGGGGAGAGGTGGATTTGGGGGGGAATTTGTCATTAAAAACAAACAACTCCACTTCCGACAGCCCGGGCAGCTTGATCTGTACAGAAAAACTATAGCTCTAAGATTAACACTCTTTACAAGCCCTTCCCTCAGCCCCAGAAACAACGCCCACCACTCACTTGGCAAGATCTCGCTAGATCCCCAGGGTTAAGTGGCACGCACAGTGACCATCTCCTTTGCCCGAATTCCGACCCCTGTCTGGGGACGCTGTCCAGGGAAGCCCAAAGCCCCCAGGAAGAAAAGCCCAGCGCTTTCCTTGGCTCCGGGAAAGGGCTGTCAGCCAGCGAGGGCGCAGTCTGGAGCCCCGCGAGGCCCAGCCCCAGCGCCCCAACATGCCCCTTTTCGGAGCCGACTGACAGGCGGCGGGCGAAGCACGGCCCTGATCCCACCGGCGGCTGGGCAACTTGGGATCGCAGATGTGCAAAGCGAGCCCGGGGCGCTGCCCACTGTCCCTGCTCCAAGGCGGCTAACTTACCGGCTCTGACACTTTCCTTTCCTCGGCCGCAGGTTCCCCTGCCTCCTGCGCCCG
Organism: Macroglossus sobrinus; assembly: GCA_004027375.1. Lineage (NCBI taxonomy): Eukaryota > Metazoa > Chordata > Mammalia > Chiroptera > Pteropodidae > Macroglossus > Macroglossus sobrinus. The sequence continues at coordinate 180,928 of PVKZ01002271.1, forward strand.
CCGTCCCTCCCTGCCTCCTCCTCCGCCGCCGCTAGCGCCAGCAGGATGCCGCTCCTCGAGCTATTTCCTCCCGGTCCCTCGCTCCAGTTCAGCAGCAGGAAGTGGTCCCGGTCCTAAAGCGTTCCCCCTGGAACCCACTCACTCCGCCAAGAAGTTCCGCGGCGACTCAGGAGGGAGCCGCTCTCTTTGCCAGGAGTTCGGGTAACCTCAAGCAACACCTGTCATCTCAACCAGTTCCTTTTATGTCACTTTGCGAGTTCACCGCTGAACTGGCAGTGTTTGAATACTGAAGCCTCTTTCTTTCTTGTTTTCCCCCGCAAAAGGCAACAGAGGGATGGGAGTAGTCACGGAAAGCTAGGAATTTTGATGGATTTGTAGCAGGTGAGTCTCTTATTGGCACAGTCTTGTCCCTATTGTGGATTGAATGATGGACGCATGCAGTATGTAGTCTGCATATATCTATTAGGTCTGTACCATGTGCAAACTGTTGAGCATACACAGCCAAATCAGAAATTGATCCAACCTTCCAGATTGACCATTTAAGCTTTGAAGACACCAGAGTTTTATCCAGGATTCAAAGGCTGTATGAACTCACTTTAGTATTGGGCAGGGAGATCCTTTTCTTTAAAGAATTTTTAAATTATCAATTACAGTTGACATACGATATTTTAGTTTTAGGTGTACAACATAGTGATTAGACATAACTTACGGAGTGATCACACTGATAAATTTAGTGCAGATCTTACATCATACATTATTGACTATATTCCCCATGCTATACTTTAAGACCTCATGACTATTTTATAACTACCAATTCATACTTCTTAATCCTGTCCCCCTTTTCACTTATTCCTCCAAAACTCCCTCCCATCTGGCAACCATCAAAATATTCTCTGTAGCTGTTTATTTTCTTTGTTTGTTTATTTTGTTTTTTAGATTTCACATATAAGTGAATCAAAGGGCATTTATCTTTGTCTGCCTTGTTTCACTTAGCATAATACCTTCTAGGTCCATCCATGTTGCAGATGGCAATATTTCACTCTTTTTTGTGGCTGCGTAATATTCCATTGTATATATATACCACTTCTTTATCCATTCATCTATTGATGGACACTTAGGTGCTTCCATATCTTGGCTATTGTAAAAAATGCTGCAATGAACATATGGATGCCTATGTCTTTTTGAATTAGTGTTTTGGGTCTCTCCAGATAAAAACGCAGAATTAGAATTATTGGGTGCTTCTTTATCTCTGGTATAAGTATTACATCCCTTCACTTTTTTCACTCAACGCCCAACCCCTCACTTCTTTGGCAATCACCAGATTGTCCTCTGTATCTGTGAATTCTCCTTCTTAAAGAAGTCCCTTTAACATTTCTTGTAATATGGTTTGGTAGTGATGAACTCCTTTAGCTTTTTCTCGTCTGGGAGAAAAATCCTTTTCATTTTGTCTTTTGCCCGATTTTCCCATAGCACACAGCCACCTGATTTTTACCATATATTTAGGAAACAAACGATAGGGCAGGGGATACGATTTCAGTAATATCAATGAAAGACTGTTGTTGGTTTCCTGACAACTATCCAAGACTAAGCATGAAATTAACCAAATTTTCTTTAGCTAGTCTTCACATGGGATCTACACAGGTTTGTCCACTTGTTTCTGAGAGGGAAAGAATACCTTTTGCCAATTAGCTTGTAGTAAGAAATGGCCATTAGATCTAGACACCCATAGTTTCAGATCCTAGTCCTGGGACTGACTAGCTTTGTGATCTTGGTCAAATTTCTTCATCTCTTAAGCGTTAGTTTCCTTTATGTAAAACGGAAATAATACCTTTTTAAAATTGTTTTGAGAAGTAAATTATAATGAAGATCAGGGTAGGATATCCAGAGAAAGACTGAAATATGGAAATATGGAAATTTAGTATGTGATAAAAGTGATATCTCACGTCAGTGGAAGAATGCATGAACTGTTGCATAAATGATGCTGATACAAAAATGGAAAAAGATAAAATTGGGTCCTTTCCATACAAAGAGTTGGACTCCACTGGTGTCTCAGCAAAGGCCTCTGAAGACCCGTGGGAAGCTCTGAAGTTGCACCGCCCTTTAGAATTGTCACAAGTTGGGGTGAAGGAGTTGGGTCTTTGTATCCCACAACAACCAGATGTATCAGAGGTCTAGATGCAAATAATGAAAACATAAAAATAAAACAAGACGGAAAACATGAATGAATTTATTAAGAGTGGAGGAAAACTTCCCTGATTATAACTCAAAATTTGAAGCAAAAGGCTGATAAATTTGACTGCATAAAAAAATTTTCATGGGAAAAATATTGCAAATGAAGGGAAAAAATGGCAATTAGGAAAAAATTGCAATATATATCACAAAGGCTCATAATGTAATGTACACATGGCGCCTGAAAAAGGAGGAATGATAAATAAGCTTGGCCCTTCTCTGCTGGTTTCTTTGATTCCCCTGTCCCACTCACACTTTTATCTCCTTTTAAATGGTCGTCTGTTTGGGATCTTAAATTCCTGAATCGACAGAGAGTTTCCAAGTTCCTTCCACTCTTGACGTAGTTGGCACTCGTCACGTCCCAGGGAACGCTACATGTTGGTGACCAAAAACCAGAGGAGAAGGATCTCCAACAGACTAGAAAAATAAGTACGCAGTCCGTCATAATTACAATCTTTTATTGTTTTTAGAACGCATCCTCTATTTCTGGAAAATACCTCCATTTAAAGGCCAAAGATAAGACTAGGGCGGGCTGGCAACCAATAGGCATACCTTATTTTTCAATTTTATTTAAGCCGTAAAATAAAGAAAACCATATTACAGAACATTTACAAAATAAAGAAGAAACCCGCACACGCCCGTTCGATTTTAATCATTGCAGTCTTAATTAACCATCCCTCCCCGCCTTCCCGTCGCCCTTCCCGCACCTGCAGCCCGGACCTGCGCGCGCACCGGAGCCGCGGCGCTGGGGCTGCGCTGCCGCGCGCCGGGTGCGCCGTCGCCATGGTAACCGCGGAAGCCGTGGACCAGGCGAGCGGTGAGTGCGGGGCCCGGGCGCCCAGGGCCGGGTGGCCTGCGGGGCAGTGGGCGTCTCTCGGCCAGGCGGCTCCGGCCGCGGCGGGAGGGGAGCGGGCTTGGCCTTCGCCCCGACCTTTGGGGAGTGCGTCCCGCCCCGCGGGCAGCCCCGGGGATTCCGGGGCATCCCGGGAGGTCCTTGTGGGATTCAGGCTGAAAGGCAAACTCAGTGGCTGGTGTCCCCTCCGCCGGAGCTCTTGGGTGACGCGGCGGGGCCGCCACTCTCTGTGGCCTCTTCCTCGGGCCTTCCCTTTGTTTAACCCTGAGGGCCCAGGGCCACCCTTGGGGACCTTCTCCTGGAGCTGGGACTTAAAATCCTCAAAGGACTACATTTTTAAATGTTGACTTAAAAATGCCCTTTAGATCTGTTCCCCTAACGCAACCTCACGCTGCCTCGTGTTCCTCCTTGCCCTTGTTAACGCTGCTCCCGTCACGTGGGTGGTTCTTTTTGCCGCCTTTTAAGATTCCTATTCTTCAATACTGAAGGGTCACCTCTCCTGGGAAAGCTTTCCGGGACCCTCCTCATCCCCCCTCCGCAAACCTGATTTAGATGGCCATCCCCTCTCACAGCGCCCTTGCGTCTCTCCGTTACATCCCACATCTCACTCTGTCATTGCTGATTTACTTGTGTCAAAGGCCAATGGGGTCGGGACAGTGACTTGCGTGGTGTTCTATTATTAGTGCCTTAGCAGCCTTAAGAGTTCACACTTTATAAAGTCAAAAGGAAAAGTTTCTAGACTCGTTTTGTTTTTTTTTTTACACTACTTCAGTAGGGCAGAGCAGGTGCTCTTCTGATTTCGCAAACGAGGAGAGTAAGTTCATTAAACTCACATAATAAAGGTCAATCAGAACCAAAGCGTGGGGTTTCCCATGCTCCACCCAGAAGGCCAGTCTGCCTTCAGAGTCCCAGCCCTCCCTCTTCCTCCCCCACGCTCATATGCTCTGTGAACTTTTGGCTATAGGTATAGTGGGGTTACAATTTTGATTCATGTTATAACTTTTGTGGACAAAGAAAATAATTTATTTTTGTCTATGACAGATCTAGTTTCTTTCATGAGCACTCACTCATTGGTTATTAGGGGAAAAAATAATGGAACTGTTCAGTTGCTTTTAAAGTTTAGCTCGATCTGTACTTGGCTTCTTAGGGTAATGTTGAATTTTTCTTATATATAAATGTTTAGGTTCTCAGGGAACTTCTCCCATTGATTCTCTCCTTGCGATGGTATCCTGGTAAGAAGTGTCCGGGGTCCCTTTGCCATGTCTGAGATCTCATGTACCTTGTGACAGGTTGCTCCTGGTTTGGTCAGGCCTCAGGGCCTGGACCCACTCAGTTACAAAGAGCTCTTGCTGTGACTTCCCGTCACCATGCCTGGGATAGTTTGCTCTGCAGCCCTCTGTGTCTACACAGCTTCCTCACCAGGTATGGGCAGGTCCCCTCTGCTACTTCTTAGGTCTCCAATATGTCCTAAAGCAATGGTCTACATAACCCACATAAAGCTTTCCTTTATGTGGATTATATCTATGCATGCAGTAACTATTATAAATATAGTAAGAGTTAGAAATTAAAACAGAATTTTAAAAAATGTTTATTGACAATAATAAATGATTATATGTTAGACATAGATTATATATTTCTCATAGAACATAACTCTTCTAAAATAAAAAATATTAGTGAGAAAGTCAAGTTAAATTTTTAAAATACATTAGAATATTGATAAAAGGAAGAAAGGAAAATATATTATAATGATCTTCCTGTTAGTACTTATATTCATAGTAAACATACTTTAAAATATTTTAAAGCTTCTATGTTATAAGAAGAGAAAGATTTATAAAAAATAGGATTCTTCCCTCTGTCTTCAAAAGACAGAATATGGTGAGACGCAGCCAGCAGCAGATACAGCACGAGGTTTACTTCTATTCTCCTAACTGGGTATTTTCTTCTGAACGTCAGGTCTAAGGATAAGTGTCCTGGAGGACTTCACTTCGTCCCTTTATTTCAGAAAGGCTGATTCCGGTGTAGTCCAGATTTGGACTGGAACAGTCTTGAGGGTTTGACCATAGATGGGAGTGGCTCGAGGGTTAGTCCTCGTCCAGTCCCTGGGACACTGTCGGGGACTTAGACATCGTTTGCCTTTGCACACTCATTCTTTCCCATGTGCCAGTGGTTTTCCAGAGGCTGCGTGACTTGTGATATCGCATCACATGTCATCATAGTGAATGAAGAAGCAGATGTGAGTTAAGCCAGACATTAAAGAGATTTGAAAAACTGTGAAACAATGCCACTCTTCTCATCAATATTTTGTTTATAAAATATAGTTATTTTACGTTATAGTTTTATGTTAACATGATTATTTTAAGATGAGTTAATAAATATTTTAAAGATTTCTCAGTTTTTACTTCTAATATGGTAAATATTGATAAATATAATTCATATAAGCTAAAATTTGCGGATCTCAATTTTTAAGACTGCAAAGAACTCTAAGATCAAAGAATCTGAGAAGTGCTGTCCTAATCGTGTTAGTTCTGGACTGATGTGGAAATTAAGCTCTATTTAAGGACGTACTAAGGGTAGCTTCGAGTATCCTGAATCATATTTCCAAATTTGGACCAGCTTATCTGCAGATCTCTGAATTCACCTGGAATCAGATTGACCTTGGATGCAGAATAATCTGTCTGTACTCACATATTTGGTGCTGGTTGAGTTAAAAATCATTTACTCAAGACGCTAGATGGGAAAACTGTACTTTAAAAAAGGCAGCAATAATAGCCTTTCCAGCTTTTTTTTGTTTGCTTTATGGATGCTTTTGCTGGAGGATCGATGATGCTTTAATGATGACAATAGCCTCTGCTTACTGAGCGCTCCCCAGGTGCTTGGCGCATGCACCATATAATTTATTATATCCAGAACAATCATGTAAACCAGGTTCTAGTGTTATTCCCGTGAGAGACGAGGTAAATTGTTCAGCATAATAAGGTCGCTGATAACTTGCAGGGTTGAATAGTGAAATCAAGTCTTTCTGACTCCAAAACCCATGGCTCTTGGCTGTGAAGAAAAGCTGTGGGAATTGCAAGCCTGATGTTAAGAGTTTTGAAGACTTGTCACATATAAAGAACTGTGGTAAGTCTGAAAGTGACACAAGAGAAACACAAGGCTTGATCCTCGCCCCAGTTCAGTTTACGATCTAGTCGAATAGATGACGTACGTACTTGACACAAGTAGAAAATAGATAACGTCGTGTTTGCTAAGCCGTATGGTACAGACTATATATAATGACCTTGAAGTTCAGAGGAAGCAGAAGCCCAGGCGTGTTCTAGGGAAGAGTCAAGGAAAGTTTTAGGAAGAAGGTAGGTGTATAGCTTGGCCTGAAATGCAAATAGGGTTTTCTCAGTATCTTCAAGGTGTCCTGTCTGGAGCATAAGTAACTGGAACTGCCCTCGGTACATTGGAACATATGTCACCCAAGCTCCATAGCACATGCTGTCCGACTTCTGATAGATTTTTTTTTTTAATGCCTACAGCACCTGGTCTTCCTATATGGTCTCCCATCCAAGTACTAACCAGGCCCCACCCTGCTTAGCTTCCGAGATCAGACAGATCGGGCGTGTTCAGAATGGCATGGCCGTAGACAGTTTGATTTTTTCTTGTTGGTTTCCTGGTGTAATCTCCCAAGTGGTTATTCAGGACTAATGTTTTTTCACACTGTGGGTTGCAACCTATTCACATGAAATCAATTAGGTGGGTGGCACCCAGCCTTAAAAACAGAATCAAAATAAAAACATGACTCTGTTACATGTAGTAAGGATTAATAGTCTTTTGCTTGAATATATATATATATATATATATATATATATATATATATATATATGCAAATATGCCCATATATGCAATGTACCCAGGATAAAAGTATCCATTACTACTGAAAAATAAATTATTTTTAATAGAAGGTATATGTATTTATGTATATAATTAAGATATCATAAATCAATATATACTGTATATAACATACAATGCAATATATACAATATTTATATTTGGACAGAACATTGACCTCGTGGTGTGAATTAGCTGTGCAAGCTGCCGCCATTATGCTTGCGGTCCAGTGAGGCAATGTTACGTTTTCCTAGAGGTTGTGTGTTATGCATCCACTTACATCTTGTTGTCCACTGCTTGGGCCCAGGGCCACACCATGTTGCACAGGAGACTGGGAAATAGTTTTGGTTAAAAAAAAAAAAAGCGTAGTTAAAAGACAAGGTGGTGGGATTGTATTTCTAAAGCAGGGAGATTAGATTTGGGGAAAGCCAACTGTTTACCATATCCGGGGCCCAGGTGGTCACTGGGTGGCCAGAGAGGAGCAGGAACCCAGAAAGCCCCCTGAGGGTGAGATTGCAAGAATCAGAGCATGGTCTCTGCAGGGAGTTTGATCAGCACACCATTCCCCCGTGGCGAATGACCTTCAGCTAGCCTCATGTCCTTCTGTCCCTTGTTCGGTAGTCAAGCTCCTGGTCACTTATATGTGGACGCTGGAAAAACTGAACTCATAGATAAAGAGAACAGATTGGTGGTCACCGGAGGTGAGGCCGGGGGGTAGTCAAAAGATGCAAGCTTCCGGTTATAAATCTGTCCTGGGAATGTGCTGTGTGGCATGGTGACTGCAGTTAATGGTCCTGTGTGGAACTGAATACAGTGCTGTCCTGTATTTGAAAGTTGCTAAGACAAGTTGACCATATATCAAATCATGACATTGCACATGTGAAACTAACATGTGTTACATGTCAGTTTTGAAAAGGCAGTGATTCACACCACCATCAACAGAGTATCAGTCAGTTCCAGAACTGAGCAACTGACTGGCTGAGCCCGATATATGTGCTTGATTGACCCCAAGTGGTGCTGAGATAATGAGAAGGAGGATGTTGCTTCTTGGACTTCTGTAGTTGGAAAAATTCTCTTAAATGGAGATTGGGATTCTTTCAGGATGCATGTGTATGCGTGTGTGTGTGTGTGTGTGTGTGTGTGTGTGTTGGGAGGGTTGAGAGTTGGATGCAAGACACTCAAAAGGATTCTAAGTTTCCTCTACACAGTTATTTATTCTGTAAAATGAGGGAATTGAATGAAACAATCTCAGAGATAAGATCTGGGTCAGCTCTTAACGGCCGAGTCATGGTTCATTAGCCAACTTGACTTCCATACCTAACCCCTTTGGCATTGCTTGCTTTCATTATAGAGGCAGGGAAATTGAGAAACTTGCTTTTTTTTTTTTTTTTTTTTTTTTTGCTTCTCTTAAATATAGGAACACAGTCTGGCCTTTGAGATATAACTGGAAGTTGGTCGGTAGGGAAGATGTTTTGTTTTCCCCTTAAAAGGGACGGGTGCTGCTCGTATCCTCTGGCGGGGGAGGGGGCAGTCCCCCCTTTTCCTGCCATAAATGGAGACATGGTGCCAGGAATTCTGATAGCCCTTTTGTCACCACAAGGCAACTGCCATGATAATGAAATGGAATACAAAGATAGAAAGAGCTTGGAACTATCTTTTTGAGCTGACTCATCTCCACCTTTAAATTTCCTGTTAGGTGAGAAAATAATCTACTTCAAAAAGTAATCTTACTATTTTTATATATTTGCAATTAGATGATTCCTAACGTCAGCAGCTTATAGGTATTACACGTCTTTAGTGAAGGCGGAGATTGATGTAGGGCTGTAGTAATGAGATGTTATTCCGTGTAACTGGATTTGCCTTCCTTCTGACTTCTGAACGACCAAATCTTGCCTATTCTTTAGGCTCCAGCTTAAATGCCATATTCTTTAACAAATATATATGATGGCTTTTATCCCATTTCCTACATCTTTCCACCCTCACCCCCGGTACAGCACTGTCATTTACTCACTTTCACCGCTGCGTGCTGTTTTATGTGAATCTGTCACAGTCTGTGCTTCTGTCCATGGGCATGGTTTTTCCCCCACCCACAATTTCGGCTGTAAAAACTCGGGTGCTACAGATATTCTTATGCCACCCTTCTCTGAATCATTCCCCATTTAATATGGTTCTGCCAGGGTGAGCTCTGTTAAGACTTCCTCGATTAATTCTAGCTGGAATTAATCTCGTCCCTTCTCAATTTCCACAACATTTCATCTCTTATGATGCTTGCCATATGTGTCACCTTTTATTACACTTCTTTCGCACATGTCACATCTTCTCTCTTGAAAACGTAGGTTGTCGAGGGCAGAAAATAAATTTTATTCTTCTTGGTAATTTACGCAGTGTCTGCACAGTCCTGAGTATATTAGTAAGCTTCCGTGAGCATTACTGAGCGAATGAATTGTCTGAACATCCGTAACTGACTTTTTAAGGTCCTACTAATCTGGCCCAGTGACCCGACCAGATGCCTTACTTCTCCCCGGTGTGGCCACATTTTCCTCCTGCCACCTGGCAGTGACTCTAGCCCCCAGTGACCTCTTTCTTCTGTTCCTTTTGCGTTTACTATTTATATCATATATAGAATGTTTTAGTGTATATTCAGGCAGTGTACTGACTTGTGGCAGGTACACGATAAACTTAATTAATCGAATGGATGAAATACCATGTTTTATAATTATTTCCAACTGGTTAAGTATTTTCATCCCACCTGTACTTTCAGTGGACTGACTGAATACACACACACACACACACACACACACAAACATACATACAAACAATCAAACACACTAATTTGAGTAGATTTCTATTACTTTGTTTTTCTTTGGTCGCAGGCATTTTTTTGGAGTTCATGGAGTCCGAAGGACCCCCAGAGCCTGAGTGTTCAGAAAAATCGTCATTGTTCTCACAGCAAGAAGAAGAGGAGGAGGAAGAATTCGAAGAAGAAACTGAGGAGGAGGAGGAGGAGAAGGCAGGCCCGGTCAACCCGCTCCTGCAGCCCGTCCTCTCGGGGCACGTGGAAGGGGTGCAGAGGATTTTCGAGGACCCCGAGAACCCTCACCACGACGAGGCCATGCAGCTGCTCTTGGAGGAAGACGTCGTCGGGAGAAACTTGCTGTACGCAGCGTGCATGGCCGGGCAGAGCGACGTGATTAGAGCTTTGGCAAAATACGGCGTGAATCTGAATGAAAAAACCGCCAGAGGTATTTTGTCTTTTTCCTCTCGTGTTACTCAGGAGTACCTACAGGCGTTACCGTCGTGGGTATAATAAAGTTGGGTAAATTTGGTGTGCCTGTGTCGTGTATGCATACACATATGAGTGTGTGTGTGTGTGTGTGTGTGTTGACACTGTGGCTTAGTAAGTACATAAGGACACAGACTTGACTCTTCACTTGCAACTTGGGCAAGCGACCTAATCGTTCTGAGTCTCTGGTCCTTCATCTACAACGTGGGGCTCGGAATTGCATGTTCCCGGTGGGCGTGATGAGGATGCAACGAGATGGATGTGAACAGCTCATAGGACTCGGCGCGCGGCGAGCCGCTGGGCAGTCAGCGCCGGCCGCGTCCTGTCCTGTCTGCAGGTTACACGCTCTTGCACTGCGCGGCGGCCTGGGGGCGTCTGGAGACGCTGAAGGTGCTGGTGGGCCTGGACGTGGACATCGAAGCTCTGAACTTCCGGGAGGAGAGGGCCCGAGACGTCGCCGCTCGCTACTCGCAGACCGAGTGCGTCCGGTTCCTGGACTGGGCAGGTGAGGGTGCTCCCGGGTGCAGCCAGCTGATGGCTCGTCTGCGCGTTTCCACGTAGTATGCTTCCGTCAAAGGTTATTGAGACTGTGTGCTGCTTGGAGTTTTACTAATATTTTGCATACGTCATTTCCACAGTAGAACACAGTGTAGAGATTTCAGGAAGGTAAACCCGTGTAACTATGCATGTGCACACACACACGGGTTGAAAAACTGGTACTTATGAAGTTCACGGCTTTCATTTTGCGTAGTTATTTGCATTGGTGTTTTTAGCAAGCGTTTCTTAAATGCCCAGTGAGTGTAGCGTTGTTGCAGGTACAGGTGGTTGTTCCTGTCCTCTGGGCATTTGTTAGGTGCGAGATAGGACACTATAGACACATCCTGCAGTTAAACAACAGTATGGGAAAGACTGTGAGGAAGGGTTAAAACCAGCAGGGCAGGGGGAACACTCCGGGGAGTGGTCAGAGCATGTGAAGTCAGAGCATGTTGCAGTTGAACTTGACCTTAAAGAGTGGGTGGGACTGGAATATATGTCGGACAGTAAAAGGGTGCGAGCAAAATCTGCAAGGGCTGGGGATGAAAGCGGCATGTTGAGGGATGGACAGTGACGAGATGGCCTTACTGGACCGGAACGTCAGTGTGGCACAGGCAGGTTACAGCCCAGGCAGAACATAAAAGAGAGAGTACGTGGGGTCTCCGGTCAGATCGCTGAGCTTTACGTACTGGCACCTCTACTCGAAACTCATGTGACTTTGGACAAAGTATGTAAATTCTTTATACCTCAGTTTCATTTTCCGGAAAAAGGGGCCAATAGTAATTCCTACCTCTTGGGGTTGTTATCAGAATTAAATGCCTGGCATGTCATCAGCAGTTGAAAAATGCTGCTGCTGTTATTACAGCCAGATTATACCCCGAAGTGCCAGGCCAGGGTGTTTTTATTTCATTTCTGTAGCCGCTGGAGACACCGAAAATTGTTTATGTAGAAAGGAAGAGGATGAAAGTGGCAATTGGGAAGATTCACCTGCTAGCACTAAGGAGCTTGCTTATCAGTAAAATAAGAGGACAGGGACAGTTCATAGAAATAAGGAAATTGAGGGAAGGAAGCACGTTTTGGAAGAAGATGATGAGTTATATTTTGTGGATTATTTTATAGATAATTGTTCATTTGTACCAAACATTTTCTAGGGGCAAGACTTCTATCTCTACCTTTGATTTTATGATTACATAGGTAAGTAAAAAGAAAAATAGTGAATTGATCCCCCATGAATAGTTATTGTAGGTGAAATTCACATTATGTAATTTACAACCTATTTTTGAAGAATGACCCATAATACTTAAAAACCAATTCAGGGACAAACGTTGCTGGAACTTTTCTGAAAAGCAGCAGTTTGGGGCTTATGGGTGTGGAGTTTACTTTCCTTCTCCTTAGGTTTCCTTTGCTCTAATACCAGCTGTTTTCATTTGTCTCCTTACATTGCTAGGGGAATTAACATTTCCTAGTGATGAAGGTTAAAGAACTATAACACTGTAAACTATTGTTCTGTTTCCAGATCAGTGATGGGATTGTAAGGATGGGAGCTTCATGGTAACATAGCTCTGGGATGTCAGAAACACAAGCTGTTCAACATCATATTTACCATTTGTTTGATTCACTTACCAAGAGAATAAACCACTTCCATTTCTTGTTCTAGCAATTAGAGTAGGAGGCACCCAGAGACGTTTAAGAGGCTGAAGAGTCCCCTGCCTAAAATTCCACTATTAGAGATACATTTCTTTGGGTTTTGGGGGTTTGGAGACTTTTTAAGTGTTCAAGGGTCCTTCATTAAGAGAAAAATATACCAGCGCTCTCTTAGAGGGAATTCGTTGACCATTCAGAACTCTGACGGAGTGGAACAAACAGTAATGGAAACGGGAGGCAGGGTTGTGCTAAGGGAGAGTGGAACGAAAGAGAAGAATCTGGAAAGTCAAATCATAAATAAACGTTTAAACCATAAATAAACTTTTAATAATCCACAACTACCCATGGCAGGCACTGTCCTTTTCTATTACTTATAAAGACTGTAGAGTTATCTATTTCTGTTTCAAGGATTGTTCTTGAAAAGTTTTTTTTTTTTCCTGACAATCTGTTACAGATCTGGTATATTTTTTTTTCTGGGATTTTTCAACATGTTTTTAATCAAATCTTCTGTCTCAGTCTCAGATCAGTCTCTCGGTTTTTGTTGGAAAGTGTGGTAACCGTACTTTTTAAAGATTGAAGTGGCTGCACATCGAAAGTCGGAACTTTAAAAAATGTTGAAACTTAATTCTTCATTTATCAAACTGGAAATGGAAAAAAAAATATATTGTAAAATTAATCTATTCCTGAATCTTTTCCATACTATTTTTAGCAATGAGATAGGCAACTAAGTCTCCTTGTGGCCATATAAAATTTGCTCAGGAAAGTAAGAAAAATCACAAATATTACTTAAATTAGATTTATTAAAACACTAAAGAGCCTATTCTACCCATTCATTGGTTAATGATTAGTAATCCCATACATTAAAGAGAGTTAAATACTTAAACCTGAGACAATGGTACTGTGCATTCCCCCTCCCCGCCCCAGTACTTTTGTAAGTATGGATGCCGTTTTAGCGGATTAGAAAGAACTTTTCAACCCAGACTTCTCTGGAAGGTTTCAGTAATGAAGGTAGCTTGGGGGAGGGGTGCTGGTTGAAAAAGGTGAAGGGCTTTAGAAGTAAAAATTGGTAGTTAAAAATAGTCTTGGGCATGTGGAGTACAGCGTAGGGACTACACAGTCTCTAGGCTTGTGATAACCATGTCTAGTGCCAGGTGGGTACTAGCCTACTTGGGGGCATCACTTTGTAAATTACATAAACGTCTAACCACTATGCTGTATACCTGAAACTAACGTATATATAAAAATAAAAAAGTTAAAAAAAAGGAAGGTGGCCAAAAATTACAAAGGCTCGCAAAGGTATGTTTTTATCCTTCGTATGAATTCTCTCATGGGTCTCCCGGGTGTCTCCGAGTTGGGCTGAGCTACAGGTGCGTGTGGTTGTGCTTAGTGGGCTCTGGCTCGTCTTCGCTCTTCTTCTTCTTTGGTTTTCGGTGCTTGAGTTTCTTAGCCGAAGCACGTTGGGATACCTGATTGAGGTACTTGGTCATCATCGACGTGGTGGCCACCAGTTTGCAGAGTATTTGGTCGATGTCGTAGATGGACTGCGTTTGCAGATCTTTGTTATTGGAGGTATCTGAGGAGGCTTGTTTTTCCAGCTGAAAGGAGAAAAACAAATGATGACGTAGTTTTTTGTTTTTTGTTTTCCCTTACCGTAGTTCAGATTAAATTTGTTTTCTGGACAAATGTCCTTAAACTCCAACGACACACATTACTTTAAACAAAAGAAGGGTTACTACAGGAGAAAGGTACCAATACCCTTTCGTCTATGCTCCCGTGTGAGAGGATAGTAATCGTCATCACCATCGGCAAAAGGTGCTTTTTATGGTTAGAGCATTCTGCTAGGAGGAATTATGTAAATATTAGCAGAATATTTCTCTTTCTTAAACAGCCCCAAAGTATAACGCAATAAAATCATAGTCATTTTATAACTATCTAATTGTCATGAAAATCAATGACCTTTTTTAAGATTGCCTCCAAATATGGTGCCACTGGCCCAGTGGGGAATTTGTTTAGGAGTGCCGTTTCCCAGAAAGTTATCCTAGCATTAGAAATTAGCTTACAGTCCATTTTAAAAACACATGCCAACCGTTATGGACTTCGTCTTTTTAGATGGGTGTGGAAGGGATTTAACAGACCCCTTACTCCCGATCCTTCATTTTAGGGATGAGGCAGCTGAGAAAGATCGAAGCACTTACCCGAGGGCCTGGCTGGATAACTTCACTTACTATACATTCTGCTCTTTGTAGCTCACCACTTTCTGGATGTGTTTTGTAACTTGAAACAGAGGGGTTGGGCTAGGTTACTTTAAGGATCTTGTAACTCAGTACCTGGTGTGTACAAGACACTGTGCTAGGTGCTCGGAGCGAATGGCAGGTGCCGGGGGAAGTGACAAAGGGAAATACGATGTGGTACTTTTTCTCAAAGAAGCTGAGAAATCTTACGCTTTAACCTCTGACATTCTACAAGTATTACTAGGTCATCACTCATTCACCTTTTTCTTGTGTCTCTTCCATTTCATCCACAGGTAATGCACAGATAAAACAGTCAGGATTAGAAAGAGAGCCTGTGCTAAAATATACATGAGATGTAAACAGTCCCTAAATATATCCACATTAGCAAAATTGCAGCATAGTTTGTCCATAGGGTACGGTAGACAGTGAGATGGAGAAGGCTTGACTTTCAGATAAGTCATTTCTTCTGGAAAGATCTCCCATCCGACCTTTGTCCAGATCGTCCCATCGCAAATGCAGAGGCTCTCCCTGAGGAGGCAGATCAACAACAGAGGAGAAACCAGGGAGGTTCCTTGAAGGGACATCTTTCTCTCTTAATAGGGACAAAAGAATCTATAGCCAAAAATGTGGTCAGAGGCAGAGCAGAAGTGCCCCGAGCATGAGTTAATATGCCGCTCTGGTGAAGACATTTAAGATAGTCTTCCCGGACCATAAAGTGTACACTGGTGGTCATTGTCACATCATCAGTCACAGCGATTCAGCGAGAGATTCCGTGATGTCATAAAGAGCCATATTGGAACGAAAAGGTGTCATCTAACCAGTCACCTTTGGTTTTCTCAGGGTTACTTTCTCTTGCTTTTTGCCGGAATGGGTTGAGTGTCTTCAATTTTATGAAAAATGAAGACTTTACGAATCTTTTACCGCTAATAAATTCAAACTGTAATCATATTAATGGACTTCCATGGAAATAATCTACCTGTATCTTCTCTACTCCTTATGAAGGTTGGCGGTTATGCATCTCCTTACAAAAATATCTGTACCTGTACCATTTCACACAACCTGCAGTCTGCCTCTTTTTTTTGCTCTGATTCGTCCTTCCCTTCAACTAGTTAAGCACATATCGAATGCTTCCTCCTTTTAACCAACGTCCCTTTGGTGGCAATGTGGCACTATTAGGTAGGGGGTGAGGGGCGGGGAATTTGGCATGCAACAAAAGGTGAGATGGTCAGGTGTCACAGTACATGATGAAAAGGTGAGACAGAGACCCTCCTTGAATGATCTTAACGATCTAGAGGTAGAAGCGAAAAAGAAGATAATACAAATTCCAAGATACCATAGACTCAAATGAGAACTAAATCAACTTATAATCACGTGACAGTTGAAAGAGCAGTGAGTGCGACTTGGGGGCGTTGGGAGTTTGCAGAAGTATATTTGAGTGAGGTTTGAATATCGAGTGGAATTTTGGTAGGCGGCAGTGCAGATGGGACCTCTGAGGTTGAGGAGTGTAAAATAAGCAAAGAAATTCTGTGTAAACATACAACACATAACTATAGTAAGCCTTTCAATTCATCGAGTCTTTTATTTTTCTCCAAGTGTTATATTTTGTTTACCTGTATCTTGCAGATTTTGTGATGACATTACGATGGGTGCTGTAGTGAATGGAATTATTTTAAACACCTTTTTTTTTTTTAAAGGAAAGCAATTTTTAAATTCATTTAGAAGGATCCAGAGCAAGTGACAGTTTGTGTATTAGAAATATCTTTTTTTGTTTCTTTCTCCAGAGTAGATATTTTAATAGATTACTGCCTCTTTGAGATCAGGTGTCACATTTTATATTTATTTGTTCTTCAAAAATTTTAGAATAATCCTAGGAACACAGTGAGTGCCCCAGAGTGCTGGGTTGGTTGAGTGTTACCTTTCTTGAAAGTCAGTGAAAACAACCAACCACAGAAAAAAATCTCCCATCAACAATCTTTTTAAAGCTCTGGACATATATAATAGTACGTTAGAAACCGTTGAGCATATGTTTTGGCCTGTGTCTTACTGTGCATTTTCCTGTCTTATTCTTTCAGATGCAAGGCTGGTCCTGAAAAAATATATTGCAAAGGTCTCTGCAACTGTCACAGAGACAGAGAAGGGCCCAGGGAGACTCTCTAAAGAAGACAAGGTACCACGTGATTATTGCTTGTTCTGAAGTCTTTTGAGATATTTGCCTTATATCTTTACTTTCTACACTAATGTTCCAGAGGTAGGTGATGGAATTTGCTGTTCTCTTCTTCTGTTTTTCCCTCCCTCCCTTCCTCTCTCCTTCTAATAAAAATTAAATGAAATAATATTAAAGAATAACAGAGATGTGCTCAGTGTCTCATCCAACAACACGATTGAATCCGAGAAATGTAGTGTTGAGTGAAAAAAAAAAAAAAACATTGCCAAAACGACATGGCTTTTTATAAAGGTCAACCACCAGCAAAATCAAACTATATTGTTTAGGGACGCCCACACAGGGTAAAACTATTTAAAGAAAGAACACAGAGATATCAACACAGTTTGTGACTGTCTCTTGGAGGTGGGCGGCGGGCGGTGGAAGGGGGAGGTGCAGAGAGCTGGCGTTGGCTGTACTGGCCGAGTTCTGGTTCTTCCGTTGGTTGGAGGTGTCACTGATACTCATTATTTTGCTCCAAAACTAAGATATACAGCATATATTTTAGTGCATATGTATATACTATACACATTATGTATTTTTAATGTATCAAGTTTTACATAATGTTAAAAAAAAGATACACAGATATAAAGACAGCTTGTTTCAAGCCAGCTTGCCACGTTTGCTGGATAGCAGAGTACTGGGTGTGGGCTGGTCTGTTGCTTTGGATGTTCACGCATGGGAGATAGTTCAGTGATGTGTTTTTGTTTGAATTATTTCTGGCATCTCTCTGCAGGATGTTCTATGACTTTCTGATGATAAAGAATTAACATTTGCTAAAGGCGTAGGCATCACCCAGTCTGGAACCGTGATAGGTTACACATTTCACTTGTGGCTTGTAAAAACACTTTACAAAATCTCTTATGAAACAAACAGAATATAGCCCAAACCCTATTAGAATCGCTATGGTAGCTATTCTGCAAAACAGGATTTTTCTGACACAAACACCACTTTGTCAAACTAGTTACTACAAAAGCCTTTTTAATTTCGATTTTTAAATGTTTGGTTATTGGAACTAGAAAATATTAGGCCCATAGAGTCATAATGAGAATGAAATTGGAATGTCCAAAGCAAGCTTTTTCTCTTCCGTTTCCAGGTTTAGTGTCCTGTAATTCTATTAACACTTGGCGTTAATCTCACCATACTTTCTCTTGTATAAACATATGCATGCCCACGTATAGTTTTATAAGAGAGACTTTGTTTTTATAAAAGTGGGATGCCTAGACATATGATTCTTTAATTTGCTTTTTTTTCTTGTACTAATATGTCACGGTATCTTTCCATGTCTACTTCCTTCTCTATACTTTTACCTCTACTCCTGCTTATTTAATAATAGGACATGCACTTATTCATTCCTCTTATTATTACAAACTGTCAGACAACAAACATCTCAGATCAGACGCCAGCGCTTTGCTGCCCACGCGCACAGAGATGCTTTTCGGCGATGCGGGGCCTGCTTCCCCCTCCTGGGAACCATCTGAGCAGGAATGAAGGGCCCACGTTGTCTGATGAGCTGCATGTAGCTCCTACCCTCCACTCGCTCTTTTCCAACCTTTGCAAACACTTCCCTGTATCACAGGGCTCAATCAGAATAAAGAATTGGGGAGAGGGTGTAGACGAGCCCAAGGCTTCATGACTCTCTAGTGTGAGTTTAATTATAATCACGTCCCCCTGATGTTGGAGCTGTGCTGTCCAGCAGAAGTAGCCACTAGCCACATCTGGCTATTTAAATGGAATTCATTAAAATGAAATAAGATAAAAAATTCAGTCACATTAGCTACTTTTTAAGTAGTCTCTGGCCGTACGTGTCCACGGTGGCTGTGCTGGACAGTGCGGATGTCAACCGTTGCCATCGTTGCAGAAAGTTTTGCCGGTTTAGGGATGCTATAGAGTTTTGTTTTTTCCCTAAATAAGTGGGAAGCAAACTCTCGTTTTCTGTCTCGAGAACACCATCCTCGGCGCCTGCCGGGCGAAGAGTGAGTGGCTGGAGACGCATTCGGAAGCCTCCATCGATGAGGTTTTTGAGCAGAAGCAACAACTGGAAGATACCGTGACTCCCATCTTCACGAAAATGGCTACACCACGTGAGTTTTGGATAAAAAAAAAACGGTTTGGATGTCAGAAGAGATGAAAATTAGGTTTAACGTTGTTATTTCTGAGACCCTCTGACTTTAACGGTCTTTATTAAGTGTGACCCCTGTGACAAGCACTGAGCTGTGCTATAACTTCCTCGTCTCGTTAATAGTTTTAATGTTAATAATGACTTAAAATGATAACTGAATTATTTCTGTAGAGAATGTCTAATGCTCATCTTATTATTATTACCATCAGTAATTATTTAATTTTATATAATTTACCATGCCTTTGATTTTGACCAGTGATTTTTCAACTAAGAAGGCATGTCCTCCTAGGAGGTAGGGTGGCAGAATCTGAGTTCCAAAAATAGTCACATGGAGGCAAAGCACAGCATAGAGAATATAATCAATACTATGATAATAACTATGCACAGTGTCACATGGGTACTAGACTTATCAGGCAATCACTTCCTAAGGTATATAAGTGTTTAATGATTATGTTGTGCACCTGAAACTAATATAATATTGTATGTCAACTGTAACTGAAAAGTAAATTTAAAAAAAAGCATTTTTGAGTGTTAGAACCATATTTTGCAAGACCTGTTGTTGGGAATACTGTCGTGTGAATGAAGAAGGTGCGATATCAGAATCTATCTAGGTAGAACGGGGAGAGGGGTACATTGATAAGGGTAAAAGGGAGTCAAATATATGGTGACAGAAGGAAATTTAACTTTGGGTAGTGAACACACAATGCATTCATTATTCATATGACATATTACTGAATTGTCCACTTGAAACCTATATGATTTTATTAACCAATGTCACCCCAATACATTTAATGAAAAAAGAAAAGAATCTTGGTGGCATTCATACCTAAGATTTTAAAAAAATATATCAGCTTTACTGAGATATATTCTCATACCATAAAATTCACCATTTAAGAATGTACAGACAGTGCAGTGATTTTTAGTGTATTCAGAGTTGTATGATCATCACCACTGTCTGATTTTAGAACACTTGACCGTCCATGAAAGAAACCCCACACCCATTACCAGCCCCTTCCCATCCCTCTTTCCCACAAGCCCCTGGTTACCATGAGCTACTTTCTATCTCTGAGTTTGCCTCTCCTGGACATTTCATAAATGGAATCACACAATCCCTGGCATTTCGTGCCTGGCTTCTTTCACTCAGCATAATGTTTTCAGAGTCCATCCGTGTCGTATCAATATTCCTTCGTATGGGTCCATAATATTGGGTCAATATTCCTTTGTATGGATCCAAAATATTCCATTGTATGGATTCAAATTTATCCATTTAGGAGTCGAAGGACATTTAAGCTTCCACTCTTTTGACTATTATAAGGATTATTATAAAATATTATAAATAAGCTTTTGTGAACACATTTTCGTGTCACTATATGTGTTCTATTCTCTAGGGTGCATTCTTAGGTGTGGAGTAACTGGCTCATTATACCTCTATGTCTGACCTTTTGAGGACTTGCTAAGCCATTTCCAATTTTTTCATTCCCACAAATGATATATATGAGAGCTCCAGTTTCTCCACATCATTGTCAACATTTGTTATTGTCTTTTAAAATGTTTTTTAGCCATCCCAGGGGTGAAGTGGTATCTTAATGTAGTTTTGATTCAGATTTCCTTAATTACTAACGATACTATGTGTTTTTCGTGTGCTTACTGGTCATGTGTATATTTTCTTTGGAAAAATGTCTGTTTGAATTCTTTGCCAATTTTCAGATTGAATTGTCTTTTTATTGTTGAGTTGTAAGAGTTCTGTATATATTTTGGAGACAAGTCCCTTACCAGATATGTGATTTGCAAATATTTCCTCTCATTCGGTGGGTTATCTTTTCATTTCCTTAATTGTATCCTTTGAAATACAAAATTTCGGTTTGATGAAGTCTAGTTTATTTATTTTTTCTCTTGTTGCTTGTGCTTTCAGGGTCATATGTAAGAAACATTGCCTAATCCAAGTTCATTACGTTTACTTCTGTTTTTCCTTCCTTTCTTTCTTTTTTCTTTTCTTTTCTTTTCTTTTCTTTTCTTTCTCTTTCTTTCTTTTTCTTTCTTTCTTTCTTTCTTTCTGTCTGTCTTTCTGTCTTTCTGTCTTTCTTTCTTTCCTTTTCTTTCTGTCTCTTTCTGTCTTTCTTTCTGTCTTTTCTTTTCTTTTCTTTCTGTCTTCTTTTCTTTGTCTTTCTTTCCTTTTCTTTCCTTTTTCTTTCTTTCTTTCTTTCTTTCTTTCTTTCTTTCTTTCTTTCTTTCTTTCTTTCTTTCTTTCTCTCTCTCTCTCTCTCTCTCTTTCTCTTTCTCTTTCTTTCTTTCCTTTCTTTTTCTTTCTTTCTTTCATTCTTTCTTTCATTCTTTCTTTTTAAAATTTTTTTTGTAAGAGTTTCATAGATTTAGCTCTTACATTTGGTTCTAGGATCCATTTTGAGTGATTTTTGTATATGATGTGAGGTAGGGGTTCAACTTCATTTCTTTGAATGTGTCCAGTACCTAAGATTTTTATGTTTGTCAACAAGGGCTGTGGATTTTTTTAAGGTTAAGACATACAACCTAGTCTTGTGGCATGGTAGACTATCCTTTGCCATGTATATCTAACATCCCAGATCTCCCAAAGGGGGCTAGATACTTTTGACCGTCCTTGGCTTTAAAGAACCCACGTGGTAAACATGCACGCTTGAGAAGCCGGACAGAGTGCTGTGTGTGGCCCGAGAAGTTCAAGTGTGGGAACAGGGACGTGGTCGGTGTCCGTCTGGCCGATTGTAGTCAAGTCTGTGTGAACAAACAGCAGACAGTGAGGTTAGAAGGTTAATGTGTCATCATTTCGTGGAAAGTACTGATTTATAAGCTTAGAAACTTGGGCTTTATTTTCAGCGTGGTGAGTTGACATGAAAGGTTTTGGGGTAGGAGAGGAGAGAGGTTAAGTAGGGGGAGTAATCCGGCTTTCCTTGTAAAACGGGTCGGAGAGAGAAGAGACCAGAGGGAGTGAGACCAGCATGGTCCAGGAGTTGAGATGATTAAGATGCGGATGTTTGTGATACGGTCCAATCCCCCCCCCCCCCCCCCCCCGCAACTCCACCGCTGCTGAGGACGGTTAGCTCTCCCCCCACGTCCCCTGGGTGCCCTCCAAGCACCCCGGTTTCTTGCACCTTCATATTAAGGAAAGGTTGGCTCTTGATGGAACCTCTGAAATGTCCCCTTCACTTTACAATGAAGAAAATGAAGACAAGAGAGGTTAAGCGATTTATAAAAAAAAATAGTTATTCTATTCAGCGGCAGAATTAGGAACAATAACCCTGACTGCAGTACAGCTGTAAATATTTTTAAAAAGGCGGGCGGGGAGAATACTCGAATTGACACAGCAACACCAAGGTTTAAGTAAGGGCTGGGACAGACCGGTTTACTGCATGCCCGTTTTTTTAAAAACTGGCTTCATTTTTTGTTTTATGTCACAAGCTGACTAGATGTAATCCTAAAACTCTGCTTCCTTTCAGGCCAAGTGAAAAGTGCCAAGTCTGTAAACTGAGGCCGTGGTCGGAGAAGGCGTCAGCCATCGCACCTTCTGCCGGACATACGTTTTATAAAAGGCCACCTTTTCTACCAGGATTTGTACAGACTAGACCTGTCCATGACAATGGAAGTTGAGGAAATCGATGTGGCGTTTTGTAAAAATGTTCGAGTATGGGATGAACTCACCCTTGCTTTGCTTTGCCCTCCCCCGCGGCCTCCGCCCAGACTCGGTGGCCTCCGCTCGGCCCCAGGCGCAGGGGCGTGTGGCTACCACGTGCTCCTTCCAGGGAACGCGTGGGCCCGAATCACTCACGAAAACTCTGCGGAGCCTTTCGAAGCTGCTAGGAGAACCCAGCCGTGTTCTGGGTCATCGAGGCAGGAAATCTCCATTCAGTTGAGGAACTGTGTATATATATATTAAAAAAAGGCATTGGCTATTTCCAGAGGAAAAATTCATTTTCCATCTCTCAAAAGGAGAGCTGTGGGGTGACTCTGGGGCAAGGACATGGTAAGAATAGTTTAGACCAGGGTCCTTTGCTTATACAACTGTTGTTGACTTTTATGTCCACGTTAAAATTTACCTGTAAGGTGGGAGGCAGTTCCTCAGCCTTCTTAATTATTTGTATTTAACCTCTGTCTCTCTTTCAATGAATAAACAGGAATCTGTTTTATATTTAGATTTTCTCTCTTCTGTAGGTTTGGTAACATAGATATTGTAACTAGACTCCAGGCCGCATTCCCTTCTGTTCTATTTTATATTTTCTGGTTTTTAATTATCATTGTTGGTTTGATATTTAGTGATTTGGAATGTTGTCGTCTTTTTTTTTTTCTAGTTTATCTAAAAACCCCTTATCTATTTACTCTGTGACTTTCTGGAAAAGTTTTATAAGAAGGAAATGTTTTTTAAAAAATGCTGTTTAGTCATTTTTCTTATACTTTTTTTTTTTCTTTGTCCCACCCTGAAAGATTGTTTTCTACTGTAGAGGGGACAGAAAAGAAATGAGCAACTGAGTAATTCCTTTTCAGCTGACATTTTCTCAGCCGTGGTTTTCATACAAGGAGCCACCTGCTTGGCCCTGTCTGAGTGTCGTGCCCACCCCTGAACCAACCATGTGTCAGAGGGTTGGGAAACTGACTAACCAGCCTGCTTGACCGCCTCAGATAGGATCGTGTATCATCAGAAGGTGAGGGCGGGACAGGAACGGGGCAGCCTCTCAGCCCTCGACTCCCAAAGCCACCCAAGTCTACTCAGTTGGCTCCACCAAAAATGATGAAATAGAAATTATTGCTTTTTAAAAAAAAGCTTCACGGGAAAGATCGTACTGTAGAGCAATTTGGTTATCTCTGCATTTCAGTTATCTGCTCTCTGTCGTCTGGCTCTCCGAGCCGTACGTCATCTCGAGCTGACTCTGGATTCTGCCCAGGTTTTCTTGAAGCGGGAGGACTTCACTGAAGGTCACGGGGAATCTGAATTTTGAAATATGACACTGCATGAATTTCACCTGTGGGGTCGAGGGTAGGGGCTAGATAGAGAAGGACCAGAGGCAGTGTGCTGGAGGAGAGGGATCAAGGCGACGAGCAGTGTGGACAGGGCGAAGCTGAAAATGGCACAGAGGGTGGTGACCTTGGCAAGAAGGGGAGTAAAACGAGGGCAGGATGGGAAGGAGGAAGGAGGGGACAGCCTGTGGGTGAGACTTTGTTTGTTTTGTTAATAATTTTCACATGGCCCTGGGGAGTGGTGGGAGGGACGGCCCGGTGGCTTACATGAACCACAACACAGGGTTGCCGAGTGAACATTTGGGGGAATGGCGTGCGGGTGTGGGCGCCGGCGCTGGTGGTCGCGGTCAGGGGGGACGGGACTGTTGACTGGAACCGTTTTGTCTCAGGTAGGCATTAGGACTTTGGTTTGTCCAAGTTTCCTTGACATGGAGCAGAGGAGAAAGTTGGTGATGGCTTAGCCATCTCGCTGCTGTGGTGTAGAGCTGGGTGCCCCGGGGAAGAGAACTGGGTTAGTGCAGTACAGGGATGAGAGAGGAGAATTTCACAGAATAACTTCCTCAGAGGTCAACTACAGATTGACTACCGATGTGCGCTTGCTTGGATGTCTACCGTATTCGTTTTCAGTGGTTAGATTCAGGGCAAAATACATGTGAGTTGGGCATCACAGAATTTGAGATGCATTTGCTGTCCTGTAAAGAGTGGGCGACATTGTTTCTTCACATTAAGGAGCAAAAGCCAAGGACACATAGGAGCCAAGGAGGAAAACGGGGGTGAGAAACTCCTATTGAAAGGAAGGAGAGGTGGAAGAAGAGAAAATGGAAAAGGATGAATAAAAAAAGGCAGAGGGGAGGCAGGGCAGTGTCGAAGAGCATTAGGGTGGAAGAAAGAAAAAGGGTGCATATTAAAAATATATGTAGGAGGAGATCCTGTCCACCTGGTCCGGGACCGTTCAGCTTTTATGTCAGGCGCAGAAAATCAGTTAAGGCAGTTGTGGGTGTGCACACAGCTTGGTGGATAAGGCCGCACGCTTCCCTGAGACCGCTCACGTAACTGCTTCTGGATTGGGGGTGGGCGTAATGTGTGTAGCCAATCAGAATGAAAGTGGGCTGGCCAGAAACCAATGGGAGTCAGGCATGGAAGTGGCTTTCGCTGTGACATCGGTTGGCAGTGCTGTGACCGTTCCTGGCAAACAGACACAGGGCTGAGCATCATTCCCCGGTGACTGTCTTCATCCGGATGCCAGCTCTGAGCCAGCTGTGCCCGGAAGGAAGCTACCGCTGGTCTCGGTCGTTTGGAGAAGCTGATGAGAGGGTGACGCGGTGGTGACAAGCGGGCAGAGCAGCATGTGAAGACGCCACGGACCGGGCGGGCTCCGTGAGAGGCAGGTGAAGTGATGGGAGGCGTCGCATTCCGAATCCCATTTCGGGCCCCATCCTCTGCTTCCCACCAGAATCCCTGTGCTCTGTAGACCACACAAGGACAAAGCCGAGAACCAAAGATGAGCTCTAAGTATTGTCGGGGACACTTCAGGAACCTCGGGAATTGTCAGGTTGGGGTTGGCCGCAAGGAAAATGACACAGGACGAGTCCTTCTCGGGACTGCCACATAGAGCACCCATGTGTGGGGGACTGGGGCTCAAATCCTGCCACGCCCCGAGGGCACAGCCTTAAGACAAATTAGGATTCTGCTCCGGCCCTTGGGACACGGTCTGTTGGGAAAGGCAGACACATGGCCGTGTCATACAATGGGTAGCGCGAAGCCCCCCACACTCACTCCCCCAGTACACGCCGCGGCCCGAGCCCAGAGCCCCCACGCCCCCCACGCCGCTGTGGTGCACCTGTAAGGTGTTGCTGGAGCTGGAGCTGGAGTGGGAGGTGTGAATGTGGGCGTCGGGTCCTGGCAAGTCTCACTGTCTCCTTTTTGCATGTGATAACAGGTCGGTCCGTAGCTGTGACAGTGTCGATAGTAACTCACCTCCGCGTTGGTCAAGGAAGGCCCGAGGAAGCGATGGCAAGAAAGAACTCCACGTTCTGGGTCTTCGATGAAGTTAGCAGGCCCGATCTACTCTGCGGGAGGCAGGCCGACTACACGTTCGTGAAGGGGCATTTCATAGTGCTCATTAGCGCCATTATTGTTTTGGGAGGTAGGTGGCGGTTGTTTCTAAATCTCATCTTTCCTCGGCCCTCTGACCCTTGGTCTGCACAGAAAGTAATCACAACCGCATCAAAAGGCGGGGTCCCGTGAAATTATAAGACGAGAGCGGATGCTGTCTGTCCGTCTGGCTTCATTTAATCCTAAGTAGCATCTACACTGTGTCCCCTCCTGCAGTGACCTTTGCCGAGCACAGCCCCGTGATAGGCACAGGTGAATGAGACAGTCCTTAACCCAAAAGGGTCTCTTAGGGACAGTTAGGCACACAAGGCACTACAGTTCAGTGTGCTTAGCATACCTCAGAAGTGTGGGCAAGGGTCTCTGGTGACGAGGAGGAGGAAGAGCCTTCCCTGATGTAAGTACCTGGGACGAGGGGAGCTTCAAATAGAACCTAGGCGTTCGAGTCACACTTTGCCTAATTGGCATCATCAGTTTTGTCCATTCTGCTGTGGCTTTTGATGCGATATTTCTTTGGGGGAAGATGCAGCACCCTCACCACCTCCTCCTGGAGAATCAGAAAGTTCACAAGGAAGGGCCCCTTCAACGATGCTGAAGAATTCAGTGGGTACAGTGAACGATACTGGCACAGGTAAAATAACACATTCCAAAATGCAGTCGTTTGATTCTACAGTTCAACGCTAGTGATTAGAGAAGGTTTAGTTCCCTTTGACATTTTTTATTTGAGCAAAAATGTCAGCTGCTTTAATATCCTTTCTGGAACTGGGAAGACTATAAAGAAAAACAATGAAGCAAACGGACATAAGAAACTTCAATTTTACTCATTGTATCAGGGAGTGAAGCTCTTTTCTCTGGGGTCTTTAAGACACTCATTAATGACCTTATCTCAGTTAGTACTTCGAGGTGCCGGTGACCATGAACTTCACTATTTCTAGATCCCCGATGATTCCATAGAGACAAGGGCTCCAGCAGTAAAGGGCGCTGCAGAGATAGTTCGAGAAATATTTCTTTGTCTGGCCTTACAAATAAGAAGTACTCAATAAATTTACTGATTTGGCTGGACCTATAGCCGGAAGTCAGGACATGCAGAATCTGGGATGCCAATGAATCTTGCCCGAGGCATAAATTAATTAGATTATAGTCTATATATTGCTCCTGCAGGGAATAAGTTTCAAGGCAAGAAAATACATGTAGATAGAGAATTAAGTGCTTTCGTTACCAGTCCGGTGAAGAAGACACTTTTTCCCTATGGTCAGGGCTCAGTTAAAAGTGTTTTTGTGGATGTGGTTCCACAATGTAGCAGTGAGCACGTCTGCGTCACACGCAGAAGGTCCTGGATTCACGCCCCAGTGGAGGCACGATCCATGGTCTGTGGCCACGCCACCCTGAGCAAGCCCGATGTCTGATCTCAGAAGCTAAGCAGAGTCGAGCCTGGTTAGTTCTTGGATGGGAGACCACCTGGGAAGATCAAGTGCTGTAGGCATTAAAAAAATAAGTAAATAAAAGTATTTCTGAGACAACAATTTAGTGGTTACCAGAGGGGCGGG
Organism: Macroglossus sobrinus; assembly: GCA_004027375.1. Taxonomy (NCBI): domain Eukaryota; kingdom Metazoa; phylum Chordata; class Mammalia; order Chiroptera; family Pteropodidae; genus Macroglossus; species Macroglossus sobrinus. The sequence continues at coordinate 208,536 of PVKZ01002271.1, forward strand.
AGGTGGGGAGAGGTGGGCAAGGGTCAAGGGGGTCGAATATATGGTGACAGATAGAGATCAGACTTTGGGCGGTGAACACACAATGCAAAATCCAGATGATGAATTATGGAATTGTACACTTGAAACCTATGTAATTTTATTAACCAATGTTAATAACCAATAAAAAGTCTTCCTGGCTTTTAGGAAAACTATAGAATACATGTTGCTGTAGCTTAGGATGAGTAATTATTAATGTAAGGTGTACTATGTAGATATGAATTTGGCTTTTCGTAATTTCTCATCATTGGACCCATAGGTGAGACACCTGTGCAGTGATCCTAAGGTGACACTGGGTGGGCAGATGGAAGGGCTTTGGAACCTCAATATTTTCCAGATTTATCTGTAAGAGATGCCTCTAAGATTCTGTGTCTCAGTCTTAAGAGACAACATTTGTAACAGCTGTCCATCATTTATTCATAATGATATAACAGAGGACGTTTAGAATTAAATAATCAGGGAGAGGGGATTCGAAATCGTTTTGAAACTACGCATCACGTCTAAATAACATGCATGCATTTCTTTAGGCTTCCTAAGGGCGTGCTTAAAGAATTCTGAAGTCATCACCTTGACAGTTCTCTCTCTACTAGGATTTGTGACGGGACAGCTGGCCTACTATTTCGTTGAGGTAATATATGTACCGTAAATTAGAGAATGACCGAAAGAACAAAGACCCTGAACAGCTCTCCCTGAATGTATGGAGGTTTATTATTATTATTATTATTATTATTATTATTATTATTATTATTATTTAATGTAAGTAGTTACAGAAAAATACTCACCTGGTGGTAAAGTTTTCGAAAGTGAAAAACCATTCAGGAAAGGACACACAGAGATGCTTAAGAAAAGGCGCCAGCCTGGACGTGGGGAAGAGTTGCTTGTCTCCTTGAGTTCTTCGTGGTCTCCCTGGGAGCCCCGTCCTGCTCCTTCCCCCGGTGCACACGCTGGCGTCTTGCCTGTGGCTGTTTTCAGCGCCTGTGGAGACCCGTCGTGAGAGGCAGTGGTTATCGCTATGACGAAGTATGGTTGCACTTTTCTAACTGCCAGATTAAATGCAAAACATCCCTCGTGGATAATATAGATACAAGAAAAATTAATTTGTTAACCTTTGATTTCAAATGCATAGCGGTGTGATCAGTTACAGTTTGTCTCCACGCATTCTCTTATTTTGTAAACAGAGACCGTGCTCGCGCCTCCCTAGGGTTGTCGAAGCCTCTAGTTACTCTCCTGAAATGTCACACATGTCCTGGCCAACGGCTTTTGGGTGTTTCCCATGCACTGGGCTCCCCGTTCAGTGCTTTGTATTTATTAATTTATTAACTTGTTTTTAATGCCTGAGTTAACTAATTCGCCCCCACAGTCACCCAGTGGAAGTGGTTATCCTGTGTCTGTTTTACAGATGTGGAAACGGAGGCACAGAGAGGTTAAGTCATGAAGGTTAAACTATGAATTGGGACAGAAACCTTTTTGGTGGGAATATTTGCGGCGCTGCTGTCACCGTTGCTGTGTCTTCTGTCCATCTGTGTGCGACCTTCATGGTTTATTTTCTGTAGGCACCATCCGTACTAGTATCGAACATTTTTCACTACATGACTCACTGGAAGATTTTAAAAGACTAAGCAAATGTCTGTGAAATCACAAGTAGCTATGCACGATTCCTTTTTCCCCTCTTAAAGCAAATTAGGATAAATATCTAACAGTCAAATAAAAAATACTTATCTGTGAACCACCTAGAATCGTCTCAGGGATCACCGAAGGTAGGGGTTCCACTTTTGAAGACACCAATTATTAACCACAAGCCCAAACTCACAATTGTCTGGTGAGTAGGGGACCTCACACGTAACTCATCTGGAAGGTTAGATCAAGAAATCAACCCGGAGACTCTCAGGACGTGGCTGGTAGATAATCTCTCATTAGCTGCAGATTAGAATACTCTTAAGCTTTATCTTGATTGGTGTACCATTGACCTAATTTCTCAACCTTCGAAATGGCCACAAACTAATTTCCTGTTTGCTTTGGTTAGTTTAGGTGCACCAAATCGTCTACCCTCTTCTACAAACTCCAAGTTTTTCGCTGTATTGTTATTTTGCACCTCTCATTATATTTATGGCTGCTTTGGATGTGGACTTTTATATACTCAAGAATATGCTTTGGCAGGTAAGGACACGTTTGAAAACAAATTAGGTCAATTCTTGCTTATTCGCGTGGACAGAGAATACAACGGTCGATAAAGATCAACACTTCACAAGTCTCACATGCTTAGTTGTCTTGCCCTCCTCATGCGGCAGAACCCGTAAGTAAAGAGAGCCCAAGGAAGGGAGAGTGGATAATATTGGCCGAGCGACCACTGTGACCAGGTGCTGAGTAAATAAATACCACCTCCGTGTCACATGGAAGCAGACAGCAGTGTGGAGGTCGCTGACCAGGCTGATAAATGACAACGCAGGCTCTGATGTCACAGCTGACTTCCTCTCAGTGCTCTCTGTGGACCCGCCCCTTTTTCCTGTTCTATTTGTGCCTTCTCTCTTTGTTCTTAACCACACTTGCCAGGCTATTTTAGTTTTCCTTTCAAAGAACATTTGACTTTTTTTGTTTTTATTTGTTTGTTTGTTTGGTTATTTATTTTCCCCCTAACATCTTGAGTTAGATATTAGTTGCCCGAGTTTTAGTTTATTTTTTTAGTTTTTGTTCTTTGTACATTTAAGGTTTTAAATTTTCCAATAACTAGTCTTTTAGTGTAATCTCATACGTTTTGATTTTTCGTGTTTTTTATTATCATCCCAGTCCTACCTAAATTTTAATATATTTTTTTCTGCGACCTGTTAAGTATCTAGAAATTGTTTTAACATGGCTCTTGATTATTATTGTTTCTCTCATCACAGAGTGGTCAGAGAAGGGGCTTTGTATGTCAGCTCTTGTGATTTGTGGAGATTTGCTTTGCAGCCTCGTACGTGATCAGTTTTCCAAAATGAGCTGTGTTTGCCTTACAAAAAAATGTCTGCTCTCTAACTTTTGAGTGCAGGGTTAACTAAATTTGTTCAGTAGATTGTTTTGTTAATTATGAACTTTGGTACATCTCACAATGGGATATTATTCAGCAATAAAAAGGGAACAAACTATTCATAGGCACAACTCAGAAGAATTTTAAATGTGCTGTGCTAAGAGTAAGGAAATCAGACTTAAAGCCTACTTATTATATACTTCCATCCAGAGACCGACTGTCTTTCTAGCAAAGTCAAAACTCACTTGTTGCCTGACACTCGGGCTAGGGGAAGAAATTGCCTATAAAGGGGCAGCATGGGGAAATTTTTTAGGGTGATGGATGTGTCACTGGGGTCAAGGATTAAATGACTGTATGCATTTGTCAAAAGTCACATAACTGTACACCAGAAGAAAGAATTTTACTGTATATAAGTTAAAGAAAACATTTTTTTAAATCAAAGGAAATAGATTTGGATTTATTTCTCCCATATAGTTCTGTACTTTTTATTTACCATGCTTTTTTTTTGCTTTCTTCCCTTTTCAATCAATAAAGTTAGTTCAGTCTTCTTTATCCTTTTTGTTCTTTCTGCTTGTTTAAAAGTTTTACATTTTATTTCTATTTTGAGGCAGGCACTGCTGGTTGCCTATATGATATGCATTCTCCCTTTTTTCCTCACTAACAGAAACTTACTATTTTTCAGTTGGTATGATGGTAGTGGGCCCACTGCAAACTATTGCATTTCCCGGCATCCCTGGCAAATGTGGTAGCCTTAGAAGAGTTTGGACAATTATCCAAAAGTTTGCTGAATGCGAAATCTTCTAGAATACTCTTAATAAGGGGGCCATATCAGCTGACACGTGCTTTTTGCCCTTTGTTTTTTTTACCTTTCTTTCTGCCTCAGTGAGACGCTGAGGAAAGCAGAAAATGTTTTACACAGAAGCAGGAGAAATTTCAAGAACATTGTAAGAACACTTTGATGTTGATAACTATTAAGCTGCAATAACAAGCCACAAGAAAGATGGGGGAATTGGTCTTTTAACAATAAGATAGAGTCTCATTTGTTTGGAAGGGATGATTTTCTTGAGGCCAGGTAAACCAGAATACTTTTTAAAGAATATATCACTAGAGGAATTGTACAGATCACCAAGATCTGATTCTTAGACAAGTAAATGAAGTCATGCCATCTTTGGAGGTGAAATCTAATAACTATGTCATGACTTGGCTTCACAGGTCTTGTTAACTGGATTAATTAGCTTCTCTACGGCGTTCATCATACTTGGAAATGTGATTATGAAATTCAATAAAGAGCTGTGGGATCTGCAAGCTTCCGTACTCTTTAGCATGGCCATTAGCATTACAGATCCTATCCATTCTGTGAATTCGCTGAAAATTATTGGTATGTCATTTATTTCTCTCTCTCATTGAAGTTCAAGGATAACTTATTTTGTCCGATTCTATTTTTTTCGCACGAATCATGCATCCAACAGAGTAGATGTTTTTTCTCGAAGGTAGAGCATCGATTGACCTGAAGGATGTAATCATGATGTGGATTACATAATGCCAATTATAATCTCAAAGGATTTTTTTTTTTCAAGAAGAAACATGTAACCTTTCTAGAAGGTGATAACAATGAGCATTCTTGCTCCATTCCACTGAATTCTGGGCCATGAGGTAGAGACTCTGTTCTTCCCACTGAAACTTTTCCAAGATCTCGCTACCTCTTGCCAGAACTCCGTTTTGGATGAGCCAAGCTGGGGCAGGTGGTAGTGGGGAGTGTGGTTTATTAAAAGAAGTGCGGTGAGAGCACAATGTGACAACGATGTCATGCCACACAAGCTTATTCCCAAAAAGGTTTGGGGCCTGTGTTGCTTCCCATCTTATTTAGAAAAAGCTGATTCCTCTCTGAAATAACCCCCTTTGGTCACATTTTGTTAACACGGCAGCACAAAGATGAAATGGTTAGATGCGGCCGTGTCTGTTTTTGACTCAGCAATATTTTCGTAACCAGTTTTAAGGTATTGGTTATATTTAATAGCATGTATTGCCTTAGGATGGGGGTGGGACACCTCCAACCTTTACAGCCAATGGTATTTGCATTTTACACACTCTTATACGTATGTTGGGAAACAGGTGGTTTTAAGGCACTCATGGTGGTGATATTCTAAATTGTCACAAGGTATTTCTCAAAGTCCTCTTTTCTCTCTCTCCCCACCCCCCTCCTCTTTTTCCAAGTTCAGGTTTTTTTTTTCTTCTTCTCACCTGTCTTTCTCTTTCACCTAATTTGTCTTCGCCACTTGTTTTATTCAACTCTCTTCCTGCTCCCTCTTCTGTAACTCTTGACTCTGAGTGGCTGTTAGTAAACTCTAAACTTTAATTATTTGTTGCAGTTTCCATATTCAAAATTGTTTTCAAAAAGGAGTAGGATACAAAATCTTCTATTTCTTGAACAGATAACGAGCAAAGAAAGGTGTTTGGCTCTTGGTTGACATTTTCTTTATGTCCATAACGCTCAGGTGGGACATCGGTTCTGGGCCCAGTAACCTTTTTCCCAATAAGACAAATATGACTCACTTTTAAGAGGGAAAATCACTCTCACTTAGGGCGTTGGCAGAGCCACCATATAGAACCCATGTGGGAATTAGATATATGATCCTTTTTCCCCCAAACAGTTTACTTCTATCTAATTGTCACAATACAGTAACTTTCTGGAATAGGAGCTTATAAAGCAATAACAAACACAGTTTCCATTGTGGTCTCCATCGAAATAAAAAGAATTACACTCTTAAAAAAGGGTTGCAACATTAAAACGGTTATATCTGGGTGGTGGAATTATAGATTTTTTTTTCTTATTTCCTTTTCTAAATTTTGCAGTGAATTAGTGAATATAATTTAGTTCTACATGAAAGCTGGAAGAAGTAGGGAGTCATCCCGGAGGTGTTTTATTATTAAAACGTTCACTCTGAATATTGTGGCTATAATAAAAACCTCATATGCCAGACCTCATGCTTTGCTTGCTCCTGGTTGGCCCACTGAATCTGAGGGAAGGCTAAAGCGTTTCTTGCCCGGCCAAGTCGAATGTGCTAATCCTGTTGAATTGGCATTTGTGTGCTTTCTGGTTATAGTCCAAGTTGTAATGATGAGACGAGATGGTTATAATTTGAATTTTGCCTTTTATTATCTTTGCTTTCTTATTGGCCGCAATGTTGAACGAGGAAGGACAGAAATAACCCACCTGACTATTGATCCTCAATCAGATACTGAGTGATAGGAAGTTCCTTATAATCCTGGTTTTTCCTCTATCATTCAGGAGACTTTTTGCAAAGCTGTTCCCTTCAGCTAAGTCACCTCTCTTTCTCTCTCTAAGAGGTTTTCAGTGGCCGTGCTCAGAAGCCGCAAGTTGGGGGACAGTGGTTGTTTAGTCGGGCACGTTGCCACTCTGAACAAAACAAATCTTGTCTCCGAGAACAGTGGATGGATGCTGGATGGGCCGGCACCCGTCTCTATCACCCTGCAAGTGAATTGTGTGTCACCAGGCAGTTAAATGGATTATGTTTCCCATTAAACTTAACTGTTAGTGGATGTTAAGTGCCAACAAGATATCGTCCTTAATTTTTTTTTTTACAATGGCTTTATTGCGACACAACCCGTACCATTATATTCCCTCTTTTAAAGTGTACAAATCAGTGGTGTTTAAATATTTAGTTACGCAGTCATCATCGCTGTCTGATTTTAGAACATTGTCATCACGCCCTAAACGAACCTCATCTCCGTTAGCTGTCACTCCTCCTTCCCTCGACCCCAACCCCCCAGCCCTTGGCAAGCACTTAATCTATTTTCTGTTTATGGATTTGCCTATTCTGGACATTTCGTTTAAATCACGTTGTATACCATATGCGATTTTTGCACCTGGCTTCTTTCACTTAGGTTGATGTTTTTAAGGTTTGCCCACGTCATAACCTGTATCCGTCAGTACTTTACTCCTTCCCGTGGGGGCCCAGATTGTTGATCCATTCATCGGCGGAGAGACTACGGGTCGTCCCCACTTTTTGAACTGTTATGAGTGATGTTGCTGTGAACATGCACGCAACAGATTGTTGCGTGGACGTGTGTTTTCAGCTCTCCTTGGTCTACGTCTCGGAGGAGACTTGCCGGCTCACATTTTGTACTTATTTCTGAAATGTGATTCCTGTGGAGTTTGATGTTGATCTCACCTTTACGCCACGTCCTGGGAAGCGTTCTGTCTCATTCTGAAGCTCAGTCATGGTTTGAGGCCACGGACTGCTCAAGCAGGGCTGTTGCCATGTGCCTTTGCCATCGGGGATGTAGAGGGCTCAGCGGAGACATTAAAAAGTGGCCATGGTGACTGCCCTATAGACGCATCCCAGTCACGGCTCATGGCCGCCTGTTTTTTTTTTTTTTCCTAGCCTATTCTTTTTCTTCTGTTTTTGTGTTTTCCGTGTATGAACATCATCTTCATGTACCGTATGAAGCTGTATTTTTTATTGACTTTTCCAGGCATTTCCAAAATGTATTCTGATGTCATTCGAGGAGAATCAATGATCATCTGTGGCTTCATATCCATCTTTTTTATAAAATTTCGGCACATCTTTCCTAAAACGTTCATGTTTAAGGGTAAGGTCGTATTTTTGTCTCTATATTTTCTAGAATCACTCTCGTCAATTCACACAGAATTTAAAGGACATTTAAGATGTCTTTAGTGCTTTCCCTACCCGTCACTCTTGGACCAATTAAAATAGTGTATTAGGCAACAAGAAAATAATGACATGCCCTCTCTGGGTTTTCTTGGGCATTAAGGGGAGAAGAATGTTAAATTATTTTATCTCCCTTGATATGTACGCGCACACCCACAGATGCACACGCATTGTTTCCTGTGGCTCGGATTTACTTTAATCCTGGACCCGTCTGCATCTCGGTGAGGGTACGTGAAGAACTGGCTTTGTTCCGGATCTGAGTCTGAGGGCAGAAGCAGTGCTGGGGCATCAGGTCTGAGAAGTGCTAACAGATCCACGTGATTCACGGTCACCGGGATTTAGAGCGTGTCGTCCAGCTAGGTTGCCAGAGACGGTGACCGTAGAGCAGAAAGGGGGGGAAATCGTGGCATGAAGAGGGGAAAAGTATTCTCCTGCTGTGTTTGTGTGGCAGTTATAGGAGGCGAGGTGTTAAAAGGAGAAAGAAACATCGGTGATAAAGAGGGCCTGGCCCGTGTTTAGGGTGGGGCGGTCTTTGTTATTTGGGGCTACCCTGGGCCTCCCTTGCCGTCACTGTGATCCCCAGTTGTCATGACTAAGGAAAGCTCCAGTTCCCAAATGCTACCTGGCCTGGGGACAGGGGTCACAAATGCACTGCAGGTTGATGGGGACTCCTGCCTGGACAAGGCTTGTTTGGCCCTGACATAGTTTGTGAAGAGAAATGGCATCTGGGTGGACACTCGGGCATCTTCCGGTTGGACACGCACTCTCCAGCTGGTCACTGGCTTGTCACATTATTCTCCCTGACTCGCTTCTGAGGGCGCAGAGTCTGCTGTCCCTGGCTGAGCAAACCTGGGCCTGCAGACGGTGAGGGGCACGCGTCCCGAGGGAGCCTCTCTTGCCAGCCTTTCACGGCAAACTCCCGTCTGCCAGAGAACAAGGTCTTCGTTCAGAATCTCAGAAGCGAACCAAAGTGCATCGACCCACATCATAGCATCAATAAAAAAAAACCAAAGTATATGTAGTTCAAGTGTGTTCTCTCTTATTTTCTTTTTCTAGATTTGCCCATACTCACAGACCTCTTCTTGGACATTCTGGGGAGCATCGTATTTGGATACTGGTGTGCAAAGATGCTTCAGCTGATCCTGACGGACCTTTTCAGCAACACGCTGACTCATGTCGTTCTTTGCATCTCAATGGTGTACCTGACTTTCTACATCGGTAAGGCAGAAACACACACACACACACACACACACACACACACACACACACACACACACAAAACGCTGTCCTCGGCATGAACTTCGTGCGTCTCTACTGTCTGTCCCTTGATCTTGAGTCCAGCTGCTTTTCCCTAACCTCCGTCCCCCTCGCTGTGTCCCCTCTGCGCGTCTGGTCTCCTTCAGCCCTTCCCTGGCCTCTCCCAACATCCCTTTAACGTCAACTCCACGTCCCTTCCCTTTGCCTTCTTCCCCTCCGTGCTTACTCTCTCATTCTTCCCGAACCCCATTGTTTGGCCGTACCTTTAGTCACTGCCAGTGCTCTGGACGAGGAATCACTGAGCCAGCCATTCCTGCCTTGAGCAGCCCGTCTCTGAAACACGAGTGTCAGCGGGAGGGAGGCCCCTGAGGTCTGTTCCAGCTCAGCAGCCTTTAACCCAGCGAGTCCCGAACCGAGCGGACCTTACAAGTGGCGGTGTGTCACCTGGGGCTGAGAGCGGGGCAGGAGGAGCCAGGCACGTCTGTACCTGGAGGAGAGGCAGGAGAGTGGACCGAACAGTCGTTTGCTAGTGTAGCCCAGTGACAATGGGAATTAATGGTTTTACTGGCCCGACAGAGGTGACCAGCTCCTGAGGGGCGCAGTGACTGTGGCCAAACAGCCAACTCCTGCCTCTGCTCTCAGCTCACACGGGGAGCAACCTCCGTGCAGAAAGGGGGTTCCGGAGGGGGGTTTCCATCCAGTTACAGACAAACTGACACCTGGTGTCGCCCACTGTCCCCAGTCAGTGAGATTAGAGAAGACATTCACCGGAGGGTCATTGCCTCCAACTTCCTTCATTTTTTCCTTTCCTGGAGAACCTTTTATGGATGTCTTAAATGTCTGAAGAAAAAAATTTTAATTTAATTTAATATTAAATTAAATATATATAAATTTAATTTAACTTATATATAAATATAAATTATATATATATATAAATAAAAATTAATTTATTATTTCCATTTTTTTCCCACTAGACCATGAGTCCCTTGAGGTGGGCGGATGCTGTCTCTAGTTTCTCTTTTCATTCATTCTTTCCTCTCTTCCACCAGCCAAGCCCAGCACCTGCCATATGTCTGTTAATAACTTAATGCACATCGGTTGAATTAACCAGTCAACTCTAGTCCTTGGAGAGCTCTGGGATTGGGCAGACTGGAGTTCAAACCCCAGCGTCGCCATCTGTTAGCTTGGGGACCCTGAAATATCACTGAACCGCTCTAAACTGTGGTTGATTTCCTCACCTATGAAAGTGATGTAGTGACACCGGACCTGAGAGCCACAGGTGCACCAGGGGAGGCGGTAGGAGGGGTCTGTGCTAGCCGAAGGAGTGTTTTATCGAGGGACATGGTTCAGAATTTCTGGGCAGTGGTGATAACAAAAAGCAGACAATGTTTAGTCAGTGTTAGTGTTTGAAAACTCTCTTTAAGCAATGCATCTCCTCCTTGCTGGCGCCCGGCTCTCTCTTTGTTAAGCCTTCGGGCTAGGCTGTCGGTGTCGAAGGCCTTGCGTGATTGCTGTGATGTATTCCAGTCAGGAAACTGCCAGTCCTGAGTCCTGTTGCTCTGAGGAAACAAAATCCCGTCGATTCTTCTATCAGCAGGGTCTTCACTTTCTCTAAACCAGAAAGAGAGAGAGAGAGAGAGAGAGAGAGAGAGAGAGAGAGAGAGAGAGAGAGAGAGAGAGATTGATTGAGACATTTTTCTGTAGCATCAGTTTTCCCTGGTGGTTTCTTTCCATTGTGTCAGAAAAACTTTACAACTTTATTTAAAACTACTTGGGTTTATGCTGATGAAAATTACTTAAAAAAAAAATCACATGTTCTATGACTTCCCAGCCCCTCCTCACCTTCTGGAACATTTAAAATATCATTTAGTGTAATAGCACTCGTAATTTTTAAAAGACTTTCTTTTTCTGATTATAAAAGTAATGCATGTTCATTGTGGAATTTTGGAGAAATTCTGAAAAGTCAAAGAAGAAAAATAATCAACCTATAAATATATATTATAAATTGAACCACTCATATATTTTGGTATATGTCATCAGCCTTTAAGAAAGACATATACATGTACATACATATACAAATGTAGGCATTCACACCGTATATTCCTATAGCCTTGAGATTATACTAAATAAGATGACATCAGTTTGAAAATAAAGTTATTCAGTACTTTCCTTATTACAGATGTTGCCTGTAAGTAAAATGCTTGTTATTGAAAAAGACTAATACTAATCATAGGAAATTGGAAATAAGACTTTAAGAGATGTTTTCCCATCACCACGATTCCCAGCACTGCCGGTTTTACTGTCACTGGTTACTTACATTAAATGCAGTTTAAAAAGCAGATTTAAAGAAATCTAAAGTGACTAGATAAACCACTTTGTCTAAGACAAAGGAATAATAAAACCCTGTTCAGATCCATAAACTTAGTATTGATTTACTAAGCAATAAAGTGAGCCTATAAAAGCAAGCAGCATAACAACAACGATCACCATTTATTCATTGCTTTAGAAGGGTGCCGCTACCTTTCCCGTTACCTGATTGAACCCTCACACCACCTCTGAGAGGCACTGTCCTTTCACAGAGGCAGGATGGAAAGAGGGGAGATCCTGCTTCCAGAGTGACCAGCTCTGCTCTGCCCAGAGCAGCTGAGGTGGGTCACGTGCCACTCGGAGGCTCTGCCGCCTAGAACCCCCCAGTCGTTGGTGTGTAGGGTATTCACACTTACACCCCTGTAGAGCCCAGGAGGTTACAGTTTGAGGGGAGTCAGGCCTGGGGGGACCGCAGTCGCCAGGGGCCTGCAGTCATGGCGCTTGGGCCGCAGCCCGTAGGACAGGCCGCCGTGTCCTCGGGGTGCCCCGGAGAGGCTGTTCCGCTGATGTTCCCGTGAGTCTGAATCCTCACCCACGGCCTGCAGCGTGCGTTAGCAAATTACGGCGTGTGGGCCAAATAGCGCTGTTTTTGTACAGCCCACGAGCTAAGAATGGTTTTTACATTTAAAAATGGTTTAAAAAAAAAAAACTCCAAAGAAGACGATGTTTTGGCATGCAAAAATTACGGGAAATTCAAATTCCCGCATCAGTGTGTGTTGGACAGTCATTTGTTGCCTTGTTACCTTTGGTGGCCTGACACCCCCTGACAGCTGAGCGGGGCGGCTGCAACAGGGACCTTCTGGCCCGCAAAGGCTAAATTCTTATTATCTTTACAGAACAAGCTGTTCTGTAGGACTGGGCCGATCCCGTGGAGCAACTTTCAGAGAAACACCCACCAATCCTGCACTCAAGATAAAGTACCTCAGTGGGCAGATTTGAATGTCACTAATTGTATTCATTTTTTTTTTCTCTCTCTAGTGGAATTTTTGGGCATGTCAGGTATGATTGCTTTGGTCACCGTAGGACTGAATTTAGATTCCTTAAGCTTTAAAACGAGGATCGAGTTGATCATTATCAAGTAAGTTTCCTGTGGTGTGCTTGGTATCGATCGCATAGAAATTTGATGCTTACTTACGTGGTTCTGCTTTCATGGTCACTAACGAAACTCCCTTTTTACAACTCTTTTCTACCTTTTCATTTTGAATTCTGCCACTGATCTAAGGTATCAGTAATTATTGACAGTCATCGATACTCCTGTTCTGAATACTGTATCAGTGGCTCAGAGACCGGAGTGCCTTCTATCTATAACTCTCTGATAAAAATTCACTTCAGACTGTGGGAAGTTAAAAAAGAAAGCACTTTATTTCTTGTGCAACGAACTTGGGTGGCAGGATCGTAATACGGGAAGAGCTGGAAGAGAAAAACCGCAGGAAGACGCAACAGCAGCCACGCGGAGTGTGACACGAGCATCTCTGGGCAGAGGGAAGGCCGTCTGCCTGTCTTCTCGTGCAGACGCGCTAGGCTTTCTCTGAGACGCCACGCCGGATCGCACAACTGCTTCAGAATTGCTTCCCACCACGTGATAGTCTAGTGTAGAAATTCTCACAAGGGATGGAAGCTGATGTTAGAATGAGAAAAAAAAGGCCATCATCCCGAGTTTTCATTTCTTTGCTGTAAAGGACTATCCATTGTCCTTTTGAAATGATGTCCTTCCTACATTTTTTTTGGTGTTTAAAATGTCCTCTCTTTTATGAAATTCCAATGATGGAAGATGGCACTTTTTAATTTATAACTCTATTTGGCAACATTTGAAAAAAAAAGCGGACACCTATAATGATACTAGTTTTATGTATTGGTTTTTAAAATCCAGAAGCTTGGGAATAACTAATTCATAGAGCATATGTGTTTTGTCTGAATTTGGACAGTTTTCTGAGCTCAGTCATGCTGTCTGTCAGCATCACTATAAATTACTCTTTTTGATCATTCAATTGTTTATTCTTTTCCCTATTTGACCAGTCCTTTACTCAATGTCTGCTATGGCCTGGATCGAGTATCTTAGGTTTGGGCTGTGAAAATAAGTCCCTTCTCAGAAGGTGCTCATTGTTACATGGCGGATGTGTTTACGTAAGACACTAAAACATGTGTAAATACTTATATGTTCATTGGGATCCTGCTATATGTAAGACCTTTTTTTAGGTCCCGTGGAGACATTTAAAAGGGGTTCTGCTCAGTCAGTCATTCCAGCATTTGTGACCTTTCGGGAAACCAAGCCCTGTGTGTGAGGCCCCGGTCCCATGCAGGAATTCTGCAGCGTTTTAACCAAGCGACTGCAGTCAGGCGGAGGGGCAGACGGCTGCCCTGCGCTGATGCTGTGCTGGAGAACGGGGTTTAGATCCGTAGCCAACGTGAGGCATCCCAGTGCTTCTACTTTCCAAGGGGAGAGCTCGAGACCCACCGGCAGGGAGACTGGTTCGTGGGACAGACACACGCGCCCAGTCAGCTGAAGGGGACGTCCCAACAGAGGGTACAAGGGGAGACGGACTTGAGATCTGCCGCCTGTGGAGGTCATACCTGGCCCTGACTTTGGCATGGTTCTACATGGGACCGGACCAGCCTGTGTCCTGACCGTGGTGCTCTGGTCTACTCAGGAAGAACCTTGGAAAGCAATCCGAGCGATTCTTAATGCTCTTCTCTGTGTAAGAACCATCAGCGGTGTGTGGCTGATGGGGACAGCACAAGGTCACAGCAGGGGTCACTTCCAGAGACAGTGGAAGAGGGGATTACAGTTAGCCTTGCGAGATTTTGGGGAATTCAGGAGATGGGAAGTCAGACAGGAGAAACTTTCAAGGATCACGAGGGGAGAAGCCTCGTGATTCGGTCAGCTGTCCCGAAGTCAGGGCTCCCCAGGTGGCTCCTTGCTGCAGCCCCAGCTCCAGGTGCGGCCATGGCAGGCCTGGCAGTTGACCTGCTGCCAGCGAATCTCAGCAAGGCCGCATCAGCTCCCTGGGGGTGCGGTTCTCACTTTTATTCTTCTGCGTGAGAGGCCGCCCATGGGCATCGGTGTGCCGCGGGTGATGGGGAATATGGAATTGGGTGTGTTTTAGTTCCAACGAATTACTCTTAAATATTGATCGTAACAGAGATGGAGGTAGGGGCCTCTGCTAAGGCAAGAATGGCAGGTATGTGACCTATGCTTTTAAGTGAAAAAGGACACTTTTTGAAAAGGACGTTGCTTAAAATGTGATCTCCTTTCTATTCATCCCAGGTTCCTAAAGATGTTTTCGTCTGTATTCCAATATTTAATATACACTTTTTTTGGCATTATAATTGGATGCGGAGAAACCAAGTATTTTGATTTTCACACTGTAGTTTTCATTGTCATCTTATTTGTGACGGTGAATTTTGTAAGGTAAGAATTGCATTTTAAAGTTTTCTTCCTGGTATCAGATCCTCAAGCCCCTAATTACAACTGGGAAGCAGTGAGTGACAGCAAGAAAAAAAAAAAAAACGGAAAAACAGAAAAAACCAAAACGAAACAAGAACAAAAGTCAGGAGAGCAGTGCCGTGCGGTGACGGCGTGTGTATCTATCTGCTCTTCGGGGTTCCCTCTGGAGAATGAGAGGGGGCAGGGCAGCGGCACGGCCTGACCCGTGACCTTGGTAGAAATGCACATTCACGGGCCCATCCCAATTCACTGGGTTGACTCTCTCGAGGTGACATCGAGGGCGCCGTTTCAACGTGCTTGTTAAAATGTGAGCACCACTGAACCAAGCCAGTGCCTCCTCACATCTCTCGTTGACATCCGTCATCATTTGTCATCGCCATAGCTACCAGAAAGCAATTTTCCCGGCACTTCCTGTGTACATTGCACCGTTAATACTAATACAAGCCTGTGAGGTCAGCGTCATTTCATCATTTCGCTGCTTGGAGTCACACCACTTCTTAGGGCAGAGCCAGGATGTAAACTTAACCCCCATGAGCGTGCTTTTTTCTAGAATGCCCACGCATGGCGGTTGGGTCTCCCATAAGAATTTATGACAGACTCTAAATTTTTGCACAGGGTTCTACAGAAAAAAATGATCTACAGAGAAATAAGTCACACATCAGAATTATTTATATGACATTGAGTATATGATTCTTGTGGGCTCTGAACAAAAATGTGGTTAAGCTCGTTATTAATGTGTCTGTGATCATTTTACTTTTGGGCCATGATCTGCTTGTCCCCTGGCCTCATTTCTGATTCCCGTGGCCTTTCAGAGAACAGATGAGCTCGTTGGTCTTATTTGAAGAGGTTTCCCTATGGGAATTTATCACCAAAATCCAAACAGAACTCGGTGGCGTAAATGACAATTCCTTACATGCGTATGGAACTCCTAGCATTGTTTTTCAAGATTTGAGTATTCTGTGCAAGATCGTAGATTTGGTTAGTTCTGGAAAGTCTGAGCAACTCATCAATACACTCGTTCCTGAAAAATTTTACACGGAATTTCATATGTAGTACATAGTTTTAACCATGATTAACATCAAAACATAAGGCATGACTTTTAAAAAAAATGTTTTTTTTTCCTTCACAGATTGCTTACCATTGTGCTCGTGAGCCCTATTCTGATGCAATCGAATTATGAATATAATTGGAAGTGGGGAGTTGTTATAGGATGGACTGGCATTAAAGGAGTGTTTAGCCTACTCTTGGCTCCTGACATTCATAATCTGGCTGAAGAAAAAGGAGAGTCACCCCATATGGTAGGGGAAACCACGTCTCACGATTATTCGTATTTATTTATTTTATGTATTTTGTGGCACTTGTCGTAGGGCCCAGTCATAAAGTTCACTCTTCTGTAAAGTGGATTGGGAAAGGGCATTCCTTGAAGTGTACTTTCAGGAGAAAGCTCACTGATGCTGACAGCGCAAAAGGGACCGGCCTTCAAGCACAGGTGTCGATCGTGGAGTCCACATGGGCTGGACATCAGGTCCCGGCTCCACCATTCCCAGGATTTGGGCGCGTTCCCCAGATTCGTGGGACCTCAGTTTCTAATCTATGACCGAGATGATGCTTAGTGAAATACCTGACACTTAGCAAATGCTCTGTAAATGGCATCGAGCATATAAATGCTATTGTTGAATAGCTGTCAGGTAGCAAAAACAAACAAACAAACAAGCAAACAAACAAACAAACAACAACAATGCCCCATCGAGAGCATTCCGACCCCTAGAGCAAAAACTGAAGAGCGAGTAACATGTACGAAGAGAAGAAAGACTTTTATTTTAACTCTTGGAATTAAGGATCTTGTTATATTTATGGCGACTCTAGGACTCATTTGAAAGAATTAATTTCTTGAAAAATTTTGGCTGAAGACTCCAATTATCTGGAGTGCAGAACAAAAGCTGGCTTCCTCTTGGCGCTGTCCAAGCCTTTTCCCCAGGGGCTTGAGAGAGCGAGAGCTGTGGAGAGAGAGCTCTCAGTTTTCTGTCCCTCCCAGAATCTGCGCAATCTCTTTGTTTCTCACTCGGACTGAAAAGGGATTTCCGCCCCCAGTATATTATGTCCGAGCAGTGTTCACAAAACCATCCTTTTGCCTCACTCACTTTACTTACCAGACGCGAGATTAATCAGTGTGGATTAAGACAGAGTTTAGTTGGTGGTTGAACAACGATTCCCTTTGGAGAACTTACTAACATTTTGGTTCTGTTTGTGCGTTTTGTTTTATAGTTTGTATTCTACGTACAAGTGCTGTCATTAATGACTATGGGAATAAACTCATACATGATGACTCACTGTGCCAAGACGTTAGGTAACGTACACCTGTCTCTTATTAATTAACTGGAGAGAATAATGCAAACAGTTCATTGTCAGGGCCGTGGGGATGTTTTTTATGGAGCTCAAGGAACTGCTTATGAGATCATTCTTTTTCATTCACTCATTTAGAGTCTGTGTTCCTTGAGACATGGTTTCAGCCAGTTTAGCATTAATGGTGACTTAAACAAAACAAAGCTGTTTTTTTTTTCCCCTCTCCACCAAAAAGTTCAGAAGAATGGGATGCATTTTTCTCTCTCGGTGCTCCTCCCCTCCCTGGGGTGTTTCTCCTGTCTGCAGGGGAGAAGCTGGCTCACTACCACCATATCGTCAACCCAGCCAGCTGGGAAGGGAGAACCAGGGTTGTGGGGAAGGGGTGGGCATGGAGGGCAAGCAGCTTTCTTTGAAGGGAACCATCCAGAATTTATCATTACCACTCACGTCCCATGTGGGCGAGGGAAGCCGGGAAACATTATAAGTACCTGGCTGGCTGTGTGCTCCGTCTAAACGTGCAGATTCTATTGGTGAAGGAGGAAGTGGAGAATGGATATTGGGAGATAAGCAGTGGCCTGTTTCTAGAAGGAATTTGAGGCCGTGGATAATAAAATGCATAAATGTGATAAAGTCACAAATAGACAGACACATGGTCAACAGAGAAATCCAAGATAGATAAGCTAATTAGTGGCAGTGGGGTCCAGGCCGGAGGGAGGGGGTGGAGAGGGCTTCCCGAAGTCTTAGAGCGTGGCCCTGGCATCGTCCACTGTCCCCAAACCCTGTCCCTCGCTTTGCCGGGGGAGAGAACGGATTCTGTCAGGGTCTCTAGAACTGACCAGGCTACAGGAGATTTGTGTACGTGGCACTCACAGGAGAATGTAGAGAGAGCAGCAAATCCGTTGATTAATTTATGATGAGGCTGTGTCTGATCATTGTGACCAGCATTCCAGGCGTCCACCCCTAACTACCGACTTCCCCGGTAAACCGGCTCAGGGAGCAGGCTTCCTGGGCAGCACGGCACTAAGGAGAGGTCAGCTAAGGAGAGGTCAGCAGAGAGATAGCGCTGAAGGAATGTTCTAAACAGGGAAACGGCCTGGGGGTTTTTTCCTGTCCTGCCCTGTGTCTTCTCACGGCCCTGCCCATTCCTGAAACTGGGTGGTGGCCCTGCGGAGCTCCCCGTGGTGACCTGGTGACGGCCCACCTGCGGGTCAGCAGAGCCTGCACTTTGCTGTCTGAATGCAGTTAGTCTGACCCCTACGCGCTGGCTCTGTGACTCCCAGACCCGCCCTGCTCTCCGCCGGGGACATAACGTCCGCCTTTCTCCCACGCTCCCCTTCTTACGATCCCCCTTCCTGCCATCCTCGAGGGCACGGCCAGCAAGGGGTGTGATGGCCACGGTAGGGTTTTCTTCTACTCTTTTCCTTCCATTATGGCATTTTTATTGTATTAACCAAACCTCAGCATTCTCATTCTGAAACGGGAATACACGGCGAGTACTTTATCCTCAGAATCAGTGCTCATCCTTTCTAGAAATACTACGCGCCCCATTAACCGGTGCTCGATAGAACGGAGTTTCATTAGGAAGAGCGTCCCACCAGCTTCTTCCGTCTGGTGTGATGCTCCGGGACCATCTTCAACAAGGGGATCCGAGGGGGCCACCGAGGGGCCCGCGTACGCTTGCATTTCCCCGGAGCAGCTGGGAGGTGGCTCTGGGCCCATCTCGCGGGTGGACTGTCGTCAGGCGAATGAGTTAACTCCCTTCTTGTGTGGTCTCAGCCATGGGAATTTTAGATCCAAAGCTGACACCTTCTAACTCTTCAGCCCACTGTCAAATGCAGCTTTGCTTGGGACCCTCGAAAATGGAGAGGGTAAGCCCCCAGACCTTTTCTGAGTCCCCAGAATTTCACACAGTACTCTCGCACCCAGCGTCCCATAGAGAATGCCATAAAGTTAAGCCCAAACATTTAGAAACCATTTTAACTCTTTCCGAGACATTTCGCGTGCAATTACAAAGAGAGAAGAGTTTTCTTGGGATGGGATTTTGAGTCAGGTGGCTGAGCTCACTAATAAATTCATCTTTTCGGCAAGTGAGCCTCATAGCTGTAACGTCAGATTCATCCCACAAGGAAAGACAAGCTGCTACAGGTTTTGGACATGTAGGTTTGCCGGCCAGGAGACAGAGGTGTCAAATTTTGAGAGATCTCTATTGCAGAGGCCTTTACATTTTCTTATGTGTAAGAATCAGTTGCAGAACTTGTTAAAATGCAAATTCCCAGGCCAACCCAATTCTCCCGGTGTGGAGCCCAGGAATTTGCATAATTTGATAAGCCGCCCCGCTACCTGTAGGACACCCACGGGGTGCCTTGGAGTAGCCAGTCAAGTCTCGAGCTATAGGGAATGAAAAGAAACTAATAAAACGTTCGTTAGCAATTGATGCAGATCAGGTTAAGCTGGATGGGCCAAAGGGAAGAAATAGTCGGGTAAATTTCTGGAAAATTCCGGACAGAACGTTGTCCTTGCTCCAAGCACTGTGGTTTGGCTATGCGGGTGCTGCCGAGTTTTCACTTCTCCGTCCGGGTCTCTGCCCGCCTTGCAGACTTCCGTGCCTTCCTCCTGTTAGCCTCTCGCTTCTCTGTTGCAGGTTTGTCTGCTATTTCTCTTCCAAGACAAATGGCCATGCAAAACGCCATTAAGCACATACACGAGATAATAAAGAACACGATAACTTTATTCAAAACAGAGAAAATTTTGACAAATGTTAAGTGGACCTTAGTCGAAGAAAAAACGAAGATTAAATACAGCACTACCGTGAGTTGATATCTGGCAAAAAAAATGAATCTTTCTTTTCCTCCTTGGCTCTGCCTCTCTTGCTTTCGTTTATTATTATTAAAAAAAAAAAAAACCTGATTCTGCTAAAATGTCAGAAAACTTGTGTGTGTGGGGGGGTATATTTAATGAGCTTTGCTACCTTCGTGAAAAGACTCGTTTGAATCTTGTCACTCAAGAGAAGGTCTTGGCGATCTAACCTTATTTGCCAAATGCAGGAGAATTAATGTCTTTACAAACCGGTGGATGTTTCCAGCATGTTAAGAAATCGAGAGTTCTCTCCTTGGAGAAGTATTATAAAAAGCAGAAAAAAAGGCTGCTTCGGAGAGCAGTCAAGCACAGACAGTTAGGGGAAGAACTTTGCTTCTAAGTCTCCCTAGGTAAATAGTTATTTAGCTGCAATTGAACACATTTCTTATATGAAGAATGTTATCTGCTTAAAGATGGCCCTCCCTTGCTTTGAACAATTCTGGTGTGAGTTATTGCAGTCTTTGTTGAGTGAAGCGTTTGGCAGCTACTGATCATTTTACTTATTTTTCACTTTATCTCTGTATGCTTGTACAACGCAGTCTGATTCTGTTCCGTTTTACTACGTTTCCCAAGACGAAAAAGAGGAGTCTCCATCAGATGAAGTTTTGATAGAGGAAGCCAGGTTGCATGTTGCTATGATACAAATGGTTGGTACTGTTCGTATGGTCTGCTTTTTTTTTTTTTTCTTATTCTTTCAGTGCTTTCCATTCTTACATATGGTTTTTCGGTGACTAGAAAAATACTTTTTTTTTTCACCTTTTGACAGTTTATTGTTTGTTAAAATTTATGTGTGATTTATGACAGTTAAAAATGGAAAATCTCTTAGGATTTAAGTTCAAGTAACAAATCTCATTCTGTTTTTATGTCTAGCAAATTTTAGTGGTTCATTTGCAAGGGTCTTTGAATAATGTTTGGTGCTGTTTACGTATTTAGTTAATTAAACATCTTCAAACACTTGAAAACTGATTTTATAAATTTATAATAACTTAAAATAAATTTAATGAATAAAAAATTCTCTTAAAATATTTCAGATTTAATATTTATATGTTTTAATATAAACATAGGGGGATTACTAGGTGAAATAGAGTTTAAATCAGCTTAACGTTTTAAACTGGGGTTATAGTCTAATAAGACAAATTTTATTCAATACTACAAGTATATAAAATACTCATTATGCCTAGAGTTCTTTTTACCTTCAATTTTAAAACTAAGTATTATAAAAATTTTCTAACATATGCCTCATGCATTCATCACTCAGCCTTAAAAAGCGTCCACACATGACCAGCCCTATTTGCACTCTCAATCACCTCTTCTCATGTTATTTTGAAACAAATCCCAGTATCATATCATTATTTCATCTGTCAATATTTCAGTATGTATCTCTACATTGTAAAGTCTTTAAAAACATTATAAAACACTAATATTGAAAATAAAAAAAACAATTTTTTAATAACATCAAATATTGAGTCAAAGATCAAATTTCCAGTTGTCTCATAAATGGGATCAATGTGTATTTTCACAGTTTATATTTTCAAATTGGATTCCAATAAGGTTAGCGCATTGCAATTCATGGATAGTACGTGTCTTTTCATCGATGAATTCCTTCTTTTTTTATTTTTTTTCTGTTGAAGGACACATTTCTTTTTAATACAGGAATATTAAATTGCATTTTATTTTTTAAAACATTTCTATACTTAATTTAAAATAGTCTCGGTGTCCGAGAGGCTCTTACCCGGGGCAGTAAAGTATAGTCACAGATTCTTTGTAGAGCTTTCTATTAAGATGTGGAGTCTATATCCCTCCCCCCGTTGAAGTCAGGCTGTTCTTGTGACTTGCTTTGACCCATAATATGTGAGAAAAGTGATTCTGAGAGTGCGGTGGACCTCGGCTTAGGAAGATGTGCAGCTTCCGGGGTGAGCAGCACATTATAAACAATGTGCACCAACAATGAATACGTTTCTACAGCAGGAGTTCACGGTCACGTGAGGAAGGAGGTCATCCCTCCCGGGAGGTAACATTAACCTCCGAGTTTAATATCAGTGGCATCTAATAGACGTGATTTTCTCCTGATTTATTTGGGGGAGTGGGTATAGTAGATACACAAACAATAATGAGAAAGGAATTAAAGTGTACCATTACAGTAAATAACGTAAGAAGACAGAGAGAGAAGGAACAAAGGAACTAAAAAAAAGTAAGACGACAAATAAAATGGCAATAGTAAGTTCTTATCAATCAGCAATTACCTTAAATGTAAATGGACTAAATCCTCCAATTAAAAGACAAGGTGGCTGAGTAGATTAAAAAAACAAGATCCAACCATATGCTGCTTGCAAGAGACTCACTTAAGCTTTAAGGACATGCAAAGGTGGAAAGTGAAGAGTGGGAAAAGACCCACATGATGATAACGAAAAGACAGCAGGAGTGGCTCTATTTATAGCAGATAAAATAGACTTTAAGTCAAAATTGGTCGCAAGAGACAAAGAAGGTCACTATAATGGGTAGATGTCAGTCAAAGCGAAACTTTTAAGTGGTAAGTTCTGGGGTGTGTAATATGCTGCATGGCGACCACAGTTAACAAAGCTGCGTTATGTGCTTGAATGTTGTTGCTAAGAGTGTGGATCTTGGAAATATTCTCAGCACACACAGAAAAGTCATAATGATGTATATGAGGTGATGGACGCATTACTAGCCTTGTCGTGGTAATTATTTTGCAGTATACA
The DNA here is from genome assembly GCA_004027375.1 of Macroglossus sobrinus. Lineage (NCBI taxonomy): Eukaryota > Metazoa > Chordata > Mammalia > Chiroptera > Pteropodidae > Macroglossus > Macroglossus sobrinus. The sequence continues at coordinate 231,255 of PVKZ01002271.1, forward strand.
CAGGTATCAAATCATCACGTTGTACACCTATGCTTTTTATGTGACAGTGGTCCTGGTCAAGCGTACCGCAGTAAGCCTGGAAAAAAAATTTTAAGGAAAAGGGCACAGTTTACTTGTCTCTCTTTTGTCGAGGCTGAGATGCTATTTTAAGCGTAAACTCTTTTGAGTTGGAAAGATCTGGAGTTTCCCGAAGCTAGGAACCTTTGTATCTCTTAAAACTCCCAGGACAGTATTTTGTAAAAAATGAATATTTGGTAAATATTTAAATTGAATAAAATTTATTTCCTGCCATAGCATTTTTGTGGGTGAAAGTGGTAATAGTCAGGTCAGCAGAGTTTATTACATTTGAGTTCATGTTTTAATTCTCTGTAATTTTTATTTAAAATTCTATGTTTAGAGTAGCTTTGAAAAACAGTGTAAAGATGGAATCCTTGGGGTAGAGGCGGCCCGGATATTAATTGGTGCAACCAAAAGCTATTGCCCCATCCAAGGAAAGTAAGTATAATGCTTTTTAAAATGACATTTTCAAAATTGAATGGGTATGTGATAAAAAATGAATGAACTGAGAGTTAAATGTCCAGATTGACCAATCTGTTTACTTTATCTCTCTTCACCTACCTCTCTGTTTGTTCATCCATCTGCCCTCCCACCCATCCACCCACCCATCTATCCATCCATCCATCCATCCATCCATCCATCCATCCATCTGTCCATCTACCCACCCACCCACCCATCTACTTCCTGTGTTACTTGTTTACGTTCCCCCCGCCCCCAGATTCATAACCTTGCTGGTATTCGGTGGAAGGTCTGACTGCAGTGTAGTTAGATAAGAGACTAAGGCAGCCATGAAGGAGAACCCAGAGAGTTTCAGTGACTATCATAACTATTTTGCCTTTATGTCACATGCACTCAATCACTGGATGGGGCGGAGGGGAGGCCAGAGGCTGCCGTGAGGCTGCTCCCTGGAGTGGAGCGGGCTCTGGAGGATGAGCCCGCTGATGGTGTTGACAGACGCAACTCAATCTGGTGGGAATGAAATGAACCAACAAACAAGGAGGGAAAAGCTTAGTATCTCGGAGATATATTGACATCTGGTCACGGTGCTGGCAAACATTAGGTCATGGATGGTCCAAGACAGAGCTGCGGGGCAGCAGTGATAGGAGGTCCTGCCTGGGTGACAGTCCACGTTCGGGCAGCTCGGTCATCTCCCTGGGAGATGTCGCATCTGTCCCTGGATAAAGCTTGGGCAGGGCAGGGCCTTGCGGCTTTGGAGAGGCCTGGGCCAGGCGAGGCATGGCAAAGGGAGGCTTGATTCCGAACCGCAGAGAACTGGGCTGGAGAAGCTTTCATTGCATTGGACCTCAGGCTGGGGACGGTTCCAGGAACATGCGTTTTGTGCTCAAAACGTTCCTGTGCCATGACCGGGAGGGAGCGTGTTCGTCACAGCCGTGCCACATCTGTGTTCGGTATAAATTTCCCTTTCGTGTTGTTACCCCAAAGCGTGGCACTTGCATTTTGATGTAACACGTGTGTATATGTTCTCTGTTAGATTCATGAGTATTCACGATGTTTCAACTTACGTAAAAGCTAGAAGTTGGCTTATGAAGTTTAAAAACATGTTAACATTCTTGGAATTCCATAAAATGAAGCCATTACCCCTTACTACGTATGAGTAAGTATCGTGAACCTTTAAGAGCGATATAGTTGAAAATATGACCTCTCTGCCTTGTCAGAATAGAGTGCCTCGATGTCCCTCATTAGAACAGACTACGCTCACCGATTGAGTGGCTCGCCGTCTTGTTCCAGCAGCTTCCCTGGCGTGTCTGTTGGGGAGGGGCGGGAGGAGGAGGGGACGGTCACATCCGGATTCTTCCGGTTTGCCATGTCTTAGGGTCGTGGTGCGCACCTGGCAGCCTGCGTGCCCTCCTGGGATCTGGATGTAATGTGGGGAGCGGGCGGTGAGAAGCATCAGACTCGCGCACTGGATCCAGCCCTGGGCTTGATTTCATCCATGCTGTAGCCAGCAAAAACACGACACGGCATGAATAATACCTGTAACCGATTTTCCAAAAGATCTCAGCATACAGATTTCACTCCACTTGGGGACATTCTTTGCTTAGTTACATAAGTCGTGAACTGACATACTTTTTAGAGCAGGGAGACATATTCTACTAATAGAATATGTCAAAACAAGAAGCTACCGGGAGCCTTAACATTATTAAATTTTAAGTGGGTGTTAACATACTTTTCATAATAAATTGTGGTAATTTTCTACTTTCTTCCATTTATTAACTTTAAAGCAAAATGTAAAAAACTGAAACCTGTTGTGTATACAACCAAGGCTCTACTCTAGATGGATTGAAAATTTTAAAAAAATATGTCATGGTAATTGTTGAATAGAATATTTTTTCCTGTTCCTAATTTTAAATAATGCTGATGTTTTTCTCTACATTTGTTTCTTGCTTTCCATGTATGAATGTTGCATTGTTTCCTATGTGTTATTGCCTTGATTTTTTTTTAAAAAAGCTCCCCATCCCTGATACAGGTGAACAAGAGCCATATTTTTGTCTTTCTCCATTATGATTTTTATGCATAGAAAGTCTGTTTTAGGTTTTTGCTTATCTACTGTTTTATTTTATTTATACTTTTTATTTAAACAAATGCTGAACTTCAGATCTTAATTGTTATACTTTTAAAGTGATCGGACATTTTATTTGATCTCTCTCTTTTTTTTAGGAATAATAAATTTCTGCTAGTTCTACATCACATTATATATTCAGAAGAATTTGAATATGTGGGACATATTGTATCATTAATCTACATTTATCCTATCATAATGCATTTATGGCCAATGGCGAGAGAACTAAATGTGTTGTCACTGATATTAGTAAACTACTATTTTCTATTTTTGTTTATATTACAGTCAACATTGAAGGTACTGTTTAAAATAGAAATGTATCCTACAAAAAGATCAATTGAGATATTATGAATTTGTTTTTGTTATATTTTAAAATGACTTAATATCAGAAGCCATTTGCTGTAACGGTCGATAGAATCCTAGAAAACAAGGAATCTCTTCTTAATTTTCTGGGTTTAATAAGGAACTCAATATAATGGTCACAGTTTTGGATGTCAGATAAAGTATCAGAAAAGTGAAAAGAGTCTCAAAGATCGGGTAAAGAGAATTGAAAATGCAGACACAGATATGTCCCTTGAATACTCTCTGTATTGATGCAGAAAAATTAAGTGAATAAAAATGAATTGGTTTGCTAGGTCCTCATCATCATCTGATGGCTACTTTTTACTTCAAAGATGGTTTGTCATCATTACCATCTTCATACTTTAATGATGATTAATAGAATCACAGGGACCCCATTTATTGCTATTTTTCATGCCTTGTTTTAGGAATTCTGGCTTCATTACAGATTATATACTTTGAATGAAATTATAGTTTTTGATGTCAGAGATTAAAAGGAATTTTCTTTGGAATTCTAAATGAATAACTTGAAACCCAACTTTTGGAATAGAACTCATTCGTAGTTGAGGATTTCACTGAATTTTTAAGATCCACACCCCCACATAATTGTATAGGTGCTATGAAATGACATATGTCCCATTTGTTTTCTAAACAGATAATAGTTTTGAGAAGGACATATTTTCATCAACATTGGAATAATCTGGAATTTTCTATCGTGATCATCGGAACTGTTGATCTCTTCTGTCTCTATTTTGTCAAAATGAGACCGGACCACTTCGTCCTTATTCAGTCTGCAGTGATATTGGGATATTTAAGAATGCTTAGGCTTATTCCCCTCCTCAAGGTAAAACTTCACACTTTTAAGTATTTTGTTTTCTACACTGTTGGTTAAATGTCTTTTAAAAACAAACAAACAAACAAACTCACTGTTATGGAAGAAATGAGGGAAGGGGCTCTCTCTCTCCTCCTGGAACACTCTCTCTACAGGTAGCTGCTGGATTCTCACCCCTCCTCCCCTCTCCCCTCGCCCCCGAGTCAGTGCTCAGCTCTGTCCCCGCAGAGGCCCGCCCTGGCCTCCAATGCGGGCCACGGCCTCCCTCTCCCTTTATACTCCTTCCCGCTCCCTCTCCCCCTGCTTAAGTTTTACATACCCCCCCCCCCGAAGAGATTTATCACCTTTACACTGTCTTTGATACCTACGCTCCATGGGGTAGGGACCTTTGGGGCATTTGGGCATAGATTCTACATAGATCTGTGCCTACTTTATTAAGTACTCAATAAAGGTATGCCGAATGAAGGAATGAACATCTTGGTTCCACATGAAGCAAGAAACAAGAAACAAGTTCTCCGTGCCAGGTGTGCTCACAAAGCCCCGACTGTGCGTGCGGTGTCCACACTCCCAAAGCGGACTCCCCACGGGGTTCGCTGTCGCTGGGGCCTTCGAGCTCCCTCCGTAATGAGAGCTCGGGTGTGGATTCCGAAAGGATCACATTCAGATTGTCAGTCTCCCTCCTCTCCTTCCAGCGGAGATGTGTTATACACGCTCTTACTTGGCAGCTGGATGATTTCACGTGCCACTCCATTTTTTTCGAGTCGTTTAATTCTTATGACATCAGATAAGTCTATTAGTACGCATTGAAGTGATGGAAGCTAAATATTTTTTTAAAAAATTTCTATAAACCCTGATGGCAAAAGGTATACAGTAGAATCCTCATTCTACTGTAGTAGTCCGCATTCTCCAAGAAATGTCATCGTTATCTTTAAGGCCGAGTTGTTTGCATGCCCAGCTGGCGCTCGTGGTGGTTCTTGTTTGTTTCTTCTTTGATTCTTTATTCATGTTACCAAACTTTAGAGTTCATAAGACACTTAGAGCTGCTGTGCAGAGTCGTGTATACAAAACCTGCTTAAGGGGTAATTTGGATTATTTAGAATTTTGCCTATGAACCGAGATTAGGGCGAAGTGCTCCCATAAGTATAAACTACCCTAGAACTATGCCATCATACAAACCACCCTAGACATCAGAAATGTGTCGTCCGAGGCTAGGTCTTGAAATGAAAGGTAGGAGCTTCCTTGGGTAATCTGTTTTTATGAGGAGATCTTATGCAGATGAATGGAAAGTAATTACTTCAGAGGTTATACTTTGCAAAAAGTCTCACCGGGTGAAATAAAGATTTACAGACGTCTAATTGTGGAAGTCAACCCAATGTAGACCGTGAACCAGTTGTCACTTCTGTCCGACAGCACACTGGCCAATCCCAGTGAAGTTATTTACGGGGTTAGTGTACTTAATTAATGTAATTTATATAATTGCTATTAGCTTGTTGTTCTGAATGCTAACTGTGTTCCAGGAACATAGCACGTTATCTAGTTAAATCTTATACTAGCCCCATGAAGTAGCCGTCACTATTCTATCCAGTTAGGTGCTTTCCAAAGAAACACACCTGCGTGGGAGGGCTGGGAAAAGCATTGGAGATTTTTAGTTTAGATCCTCTTAGGAACAGCTCACGGGGTGTCAGCGCATCATGGAATAAAACTAGTAAAAATCCTCTTTTAACATCTCTCCCTCTGCCCAAAGTTTACAACCACAACACCTGCGGAGAAAAGAAGAACCCCCCTTTTCTCTCCTCTTGTGATTCCTCCGCTCCGTGTTCTTCTCCCGTTCCCATCGGCCTCCTCTGTTAGCCGGTCCCTCGCCTGGTCCCTCGCCGTCTGCCCTGAGTCTGTGCTCGGGTGGCTGTGAGGGAGTCCTGCTTCTCACGTTCTGAGGTCCTCGTTCTGCAGACGAGGACACCGAGTCTTCAGAATCACCGAATAAGTAGTTCAGGGCCACAGCGGCAGCGAGCAGGAGCTGGGGTTGGCGCCCAGGGCGTTTTGCCCTGAAAACTCCATCCTCGCCTGCTGCCGCTGATGAATCGAGAAACCTAGAGCTGAGAAGGATCTTGGACGCCCGCAGGTCCTTGTCTCACGAGCGAAGAAACTGAGGCTCAGGAGATGATGTATTCGCCTGGTACCTGTCACCCAAACTATAGGACCCCTGTGCTCATCTTCTAAAATCGGGGGGTGGGGTACGGAGAATGAGGGGGAAGGCAGCGGCAGGAACCTCTTCTTACAGCTAGTAAGTTGTGATTTCTTTAGAGGGTGGTTTTCGAACTTGAGTGCGGGGGCTTGTTAAAACTCGGGTACCCGTGCCCCAGCCCCAGGGCCCCCCGGTTCAGCAGGTCTGGAGTGGGCCCAGAGTTTGCGCTTCTCACAAGCCTCCGGGCGAAGCCATCGCCGGCCCGGAGATGACACTTTGAGAACCCTGCCTTGGAGGGTGCTTTTCCTCATGGGACCTTCCGTTTTCTCTCTCTCTCCCGCGTTCCAGATAATAATACCGTTTCTGAAAAGAATTGTAGACGTGCAGATCAATAAGCGCCTCAGCTTGATGTACAGCATCACAAGAGGCTACGTCAAAAGTCAGGAGGACACCAAGTTTGTCATTCAACAAATTTCTGACCGAGAATCCATATATCAGGTGAGAGGCGGGGCCTGGTCGTGCGGGCAAGAAGAATCCCTTCGGCCGGTCCATTTCTTTCAAGACCTTTTTCTGCGTGCGTCCGGCCCAACAGATAAATTATAGCAGGCGCAGGGGTTCCGCTGTTCATTGTGTTACCCGAGGCGCCGCCGGGAAGAGTCTCTGCCCCTCAAATGTCAGCTACTTAGGATCCAACTCGTTTATGATCTTCGTAGAAGGAAATCTCCTCTCTGTATTTTCTGAGTACAGAGGAGAGATTCTGTCTGTCTGGGTGACACTCCCTAAGAGAGGACACTTGGGAGAGGCCTCAAGCAGGCGTGAGACCGGAACGAGGCCTCAGGGAGGAAGCAGGTCTGAAGTGGGGAGGAGGAAAGACGGAGAGAGAACCAAGGTTTGGCAAGACAACTTGAAATGCTGGCGCTGGGGCGTGGATGGATGCTGGCGATTCTTTATTTGCTTGTTATCTCCTGATTTCCAGGCAGGATGAGGTAAGTCCCCACTGGGGAGGTGAGGATGTGAGCATGCTAGCGACTCGGAGATGGAGCCGGCCACCTGCTAGCCAGGCCGCCTCACGCCCGTGTGTCTGCTCCAGGCGGCGGAACCCTCACCTTCCCGGACAAGCCTCAGGCACAGTAGTTAAGCGAGCGCCTGACACACACACACACATTCCTGGTAGCGTTGAGTGTGAGCGTGGGGAAAGCAGCGGGATCCCCACAGAGCGAAGCATTCAGCCAAGGGCCTCCCCCAAATTGCAGCCTCCGTGAAGCTGCTGCTGCTGCTGTACCTGCTTCCCCCTCAGATTCCAAAGCCAGAAATGCACTCGGGGTAAGGACGAATCGTCTTTCTTACCTTTTTACAGAAGTTATATGAAATTTTGGAAACCAACAAGCGAGATGCCATCAAAGAACTAGGTAGGTGGTTGGCGTGTCCCGTGTCCTGAGATCACACCGTGTGTGTGTGTGTGCGTGTGCGTGTGCGTGTGCGTGTGTGTGTGTGTGTGTGTGTGTGTGTGACATGCTGTCGAATCAGCTCCAACTCCTGGCGACCCAGTGAAGGAGTGCCGTCCCCAGGGTCCTGTCCTCGCCAGTCCTGCCCGGCTCCTGTGGCCTCGCGCCTACAGCTTCTGATTCGGGGTCGCTCCATCCAGTACTCAATCTTCCTTCCTGCGGCTGCCTCCGTTTCCCCAGCATTTCCGCCTTTGCCAGAGAGCCCGCCCTCTCAGGCGGCGCCGAGGTGAGCTCGGCTCCGGTTTAGTCGTTTTCGCCTCCAGCGATGTTGCGGGCTTGCTTCGCTCGAGGACCCAGGGCTCCGTAGTTTAACCGAAGGAAGATAAGGTCGTGCTTCCCTGCAGTTACTCATCCATCCATCCGCTCGTCCAGCAATGGACGAGCTCATTCTGTAATGGGACAGGTGTGCAAAAGGTGCAGAGCCCAGTGGCAGGTATGAGCAGGTCCAGGAGGTAACTGCAGAAAGTTAGAGAGAAGTCCCACGGGATGCTACGGGATCACAGAGGAAAGGATGAGGAGTGTGCACAGTGTATCCAGGTGGCAGGACCGGATTCCTCAGGGTCCTAAGAAAAAGACATGCACAGATTACCTTTATCAAAGGTTTTTTTTTTCTTTTTCCTTGTTCTTTGTTTGCAAGGATGCTCGGGAGTGTGAAGCTGCAAAGGTACATCATTTCTTGAGCATCTGCGTTCACGCTGCTTCAGTTGAAGCACACAGTAGGGGCCCTAGAGTTTTCTACAAAGCTTCTTGGGTCTGTTTCTCTAACACAGTGTCCGTGGCCAGGCTTCCGGTGTGTGAAAAGTGGGCAGTAGAGAGCCCAGCAATGTTTGGGCTCTTAATCAGAGAAATAAAGTAAACCCTCTTTGCATTCATAATCCTGTAATGAGATGCCATGTGGATTTAGGAGGACAACACTTTTCTAAACCCAAATAGAAAGAACATGGTCTAATGCGTGAAATTTGAGCTTTGGAGACAAGAGGCCAGAGTAATGTGGCGCCGTCTCAGGAAATCCAGGGCCCACGGTGGCCGTTTGCTTATGGGCAGCGTTTTAGTTCTGTGCTTTTAAAGGTTAGGTGCCTACGAGCCGCTGTCCTGCCTTATGCTGGGCTAGTCCAGGGCACTGCGGAGTTTTCCTGGTTCGGTAAAAGGGAGGGCCTGTCCCATGTGGTCACCGCAGCTGGTGACCGAACCCTGGGTGCCAGCGTGAACGGCGTTATACGCAACATCTCATCTAATGCTGATCACTACGCTGTGAGGCGGGTGCTGTGATCACCCTCCTTCACAGATGAGGAAGCTGAGGCTTGGGAAGGTTAACTCGCCTGAGGTCACGGGGCCGGTCCGTGGTGAGCTGGACGGCCAGCCCAGGGGGACCCGACACCAACGCCGACTCCCTCCATCACGGTCCCCTCCGTTTCAGTTCAGTAAGCGGCTGAGTCCCTTCGAGAGGTTCCGGGTCACAAACATGAAACGGGGCCGGGTTTAGCCTTGGCTCCCGGTCCCATCCGTGACCCCTCACGTTCACGAGAGAGGAAGACACGTGGGATTCGGCCTCCGACAGACCCAGCAGCCAAAGCCCAGGGGCAACAAAAATGGTGTGATGTGCAGGATGGGACAAGAAAAACTAGTGGCAGTGCCCTGCCACCTGCCGTGATGGGGGCGGGAGGAATACCAGGCGCATACGGCAGGCGGGGCGATTTTCTCCCGGCTGGCGAGGGGAGCCAGATTTCATAAAATGGAGACAAAAACAGCTGGTCCTTCCGGCCCCACAAGTTCCGTGCGAAGCAGGAGTGAGAGGATGCTGCGTCAGTGCGCTGAGCATCACTGGCGTCACCCAGAGGTGCGTTGCCGCCGCGCCCGTCGCGCTGTGGGCTCACGGGCGCCTTTCTCCGTCCAGGACTCATAGAGCACGAGGGCCGCGACGTCGTCATCGCCCTGAAGACCAGGCAGGCCATCCGGAACGTGATCGCCAAGGCTCTGAAGAACCTCACCTTCCTCTGGTCCAGGGGCATTATCGACAAGCACGAGGGCACCGAGGTGAACAAGGTAAAGCAGCCGCGTCCTCCAGCGCGTGAGCGGAGGGCAGCGGGTGAAGGAGGCGGGAAATCGGGCGGCTAACCTCCGTGCCGCCTCCGAGTCGCCCGCAGCCTTGGTTAGAGCCAGTAGTAGCCGTCGGCACCCGTGCTACTGGTGCCCCCCACGTCAAAACTCTGTGCCTGGTTGCAAGAGACAGACACTAACCCGGGCCAGAGTGAGCAAAGAAGCGGCGTCGGAGGGTTTGTTATGTGGACACAGAGAACCCTACAGAGCCCACGGGAGCCAGACCATGTGACCAGGCTTCGGGAAGGGCCTTGAACAGGATCCCAGAGAGTGTTCCAGATTCTCCCGCTCCTGTCAGGGTGGCCTTTGGGCTCTCTCTACCAACTCACTCGCTTCTTCAGCTTCTCTGTCAACTGGGGTACGATGCTTCCCAGTTCTCACAGCCGTGGCGAGGCAGGCGAGAGTCCTATGATAGTGTGGTAGGGAGGGCACCAGCCTGTGTGTCTGTGTGTGTCTGTGTGTGTGTTTGTGTATACATGTGTATACATGTGTGTGTGTGTGTCTATGTGTGTGTGTCTGTGTGTGTCTGTGTGTGTCTATGTGTGTGTGTCTGTGTGTCTATGTGTGTGTGTCTGTGTGTGTGTGTGTGTGTGTGTGTGTGTGTGTGTGTATGTGTGTGTATCTGTGTGTGTGTGTGTCTGTGTGTGTGTGTGTGTGTGTGTGTGTGTGTGTGTATTGCTGGGGGTCAGGGAGTTGGCAGCTCTGAGAAGAGAGGAGCAGAGAAGACACCCCAATCAGTTAGCTGACAAATGGACTTCTGAATGATTATAAATGTATTTGCCAAAAAAATTGGGAATGTAAGCCAGAGGGGAGAAACGTTTAATGTTTAAGCCTTCTCTACTCCATCACTTTTGCCATCTAGACTGTGTATTTGTGCACATAAGAACGTTCTTCCTCCCACGCAAGGGTCTGTCTGCTTCAGCAAAACGGAAGTTCTGGTCCTGTGCGCCGTCTGTGGTGCCCACTGATAAGCATCTCCCGGGCATCGCTCGCTTTTCCTTGTTGCTGGCTGCGCCCGGCCCCAGGCCACCACGCTCTTTAAAATATTCTTCAAGTTACAGCTCTAAGCATTGTGTTTTGTGTTTCTGCATTTTTTCATTTATCGTTTTGAAGGCTACGTAAGATTCCGTTGAAAGCCTGATATCCACATAATAACCCTTATGAGGAGGGAGACTTGTTTATCCCCCAGGTTTGTTTAGAAAGGTGATGGGTAAACGAATCATTCAGCCGTTACTAATTGCATGCATGTCAGTCGTCAGTCAAAGAAATATTATGACCAACCCCAGGTCATAAGGAGCTAAGTAAGTCTATTCGATTTAATTGTGTAAATAAATGTTGGATTCTTACTATGTGCCATGCATGGACTCTTGAGGAGATTGGGATAATAAATGAATATAATGCTGACCCCAAAGTCCACAGGCTCCTCCTCGTTCTTTTATTTAGTCATTTATTCATCCAGTCAACAAAAGTTACATAGCATGGAGGGTGAGACACGTAAGTAAAAATAATACTGCAATGCATGCGTCCCATAAGGCAGCCGTGTCGGAGATGGCATGGGAATAAGGCGGGTAAGTGATGATCTGCTGGGGGAAGCCACAGAAGGCTTCTCAGAGGCCGCAAAACTCCAGCTGTGTCCCCTGATGTTAAAAAGGTTTAGAGAAGCAAAGCAAAATACCTGTGAAAAAGATTTGAGAGAGAGTATGGCGTGAAATCATATAGTCATCCACTGTGACGTTTAGATAATTTGAGATTAAGACAGGGCAGGATGTAAGTGTTACCAGGATTACAGAGCTGATCAATTGAATCTGAGATGGTATATCAGGGAAAAGGGTAATAAGGAGAGAACAGGGACCAGAAAAGGTTAGAGGATGATTTAAATCAGGGGAGAGAAGCTCTGAGTCAATAATCAAGGCTACATTTGCATAACAATAGTTTATTTAGATTTCCTTACTTTTCCCCTAAGGTTCCTTTTCTGTGATAGGATCCGCTCACCCTCATGTCCAATGTTCGTTGTTTATTCTTAGGCACTGCTTTCAAAGATCAAAGCACTGAATAACTTTCCCACGGCCATCCCGCCCCCCACTCCTGACAAATACCTTCATAATATTGTGTGGCTGGAAAATAAAGATGTTCTCATCGAGTTCTTCAAGGTAAAGATTCTGCCCTGTTTTCTGACCTCAGGTGCGACGATCCTCATTTCTCATGTTTTCCACTCCCCGATGCAAGAGGTTCCCATCCCTCCGGGATCTTCACAGATACTGGACCCTCTGCCCCGAGGGGTCTTCGGCTCGTCCTGCTCTGGCTTAGCTGTTCTTTCTTCTGTAAAGCCTTTCCTGGACACCCAAGGCACTGTCGTGTGGTCCTTCTGGAGTTTTCCTGAACGTCCTGTCCCTCCCTGTCTCCTGTGTCATTATCACATAGGACTCAGCACAGTTTATTATAAACAGTGACCCAACCTCGCATGTATGGGGTGTTTCTGTCCGTCACCGTGCTGCGTGCTAATCGCAGAGTCTGTGGTTTGCTTGCTTGTTCCTTTCGCCCTGAAGGTGACTGAGGTTACATTAGCACGTTACAATTCCTTCACAAACCAGAGAATGCAGCTTGTGTTTTTGAGCTACCTACTCGAAGGCCATTTTCACTTTAAAATCTTATTTTGGTAGAAAAGCAGACTATGAGGCTTTTCTGTTTACTTTTTAAATGGTTTTTCTTTTTCAGGATAAAGCTCAGCTGGCCTATTTTGACTACGGAGATGTCATTTGTACAGAGGGTGAAATGCCGCAAGGAATCTACTTAATCATTTCGGGAATGGCGATTGTAAGGGACTCTCGGTATTCTTTACTGAAAAAGGGTTTCGAAATATGTAATTATATAACATAAGGAGAAATGTAGGAACCAAGAGAGTTTCAGATTTTTAACAGAGTCTCTTTTTCCAAGTGAAACCATGTCTGTTCAGAGCGAACACCGCAGCTGAGAGAGCCGGTGATAAGGCCGAACATCTAGAAGGTTCTTCCCCTTTTACAAAGTGCTTCCCTGGTCGTCACTGGCTCCTCACAGCCGTGCTGGGAGGAAGCAGTCTTTTCCAGGGCGTTTGATCAAGGGATCCGGTACTGGGCGTGGTCGAGTGACTCACCTAGAAAAAAACGAGAGTCACAAATGAGGCCACAATGTCACATTTTCTGAGAGGCCAAATAGGATGAGGATCAAAAACACGACTTTTAATTGGACCCGTAGGAGGCTTTTGGTGACCAGAGAAAGAGAGAAAGGTGTCAGCAGAGTGATGGGGACAGGAATCCGTCCGAATCCAAATACTAGTGGCTGAATACAGGGGTGAGCCCCAGCTCTGACCCAAGTATTCTTAGATCCTGGATGACGGTTCCAAGTGACAAACCCTTACAGTAATGCCAATACTGTATCTGGCTTTCTACTTTTTTGAAATGGGTGTTTCAGACCTTAAAAATATCAAAATCGATTATGGAAATAAACTATTGTAATAAACAGCTAATGCTGACTAACACAAGTATAGCCCTTATTAAGAGTCTGCCATAGTTCATGCATTCATTGAGTCATTCACTCACTCATTCATGCAGCAAATATTTACTTTATTCCTACCATGCAGCGGACACTTGTTTGGTCTAGGCACGAAATTGATAAAGCACACAAAAATCCCTGCCTTCTTAGACTTTACTTTGGAGGCGTAGAAAGAGATGAGACAATGAACAAAATAAATAAGTTAAATAGATAGTATGTTAGAGGTGATGGAGAGAGGAAGAGGTGGATTGTGACTCGTAAAAGGGTAGTCGAGAATGGCAGCCTATTATGACATTTCATCCTTGTAACAACTGACGCACAGAGAGATCAATTCACCTGTCCCTAAGGGCGCGTAGCAGGAGGTCGAGGAGGGCCTTGAACCCAGGAGTCTGCCTCCAGCGTCCGTGTTCTTGGCAGCTTCTTAGAATCCATGTGCCGAGCCATTGTGCTATGTTCCCATTAGAATCATAGCGGAAATACGCTGCTACCAGTGTTTATTATATTAAATGAGTCAAACCAGGCTCTTGAAATCCTGCAGGGCCTGGACTAGCAAGGGCTTCTTAAACCATGAGTCCGGCGGTGTTTCCGCCAACGATGTTCTGTTAGCAGCACATCAGGTATTCCATCCGTGCCACAAGGAATCGCCAACGATTTGTCTCACAGCTCTGCAGTTAGGATGCCCTCTGGGCTGAGCTCGCTTCTCCGCTCGAGTCTCAGGAGGCCAACATCGAAGGGAGACTCTGAAGCTGTGGGCAGCGTCCTCCCAGCCGCAGGACGGATGTCCCTGCTCCTCTGCGGGGCCCGCGCTGAGCTCCTGGAGCTCATTGGTCCCTGCAGGCACAGGCACTCACATCCCAGAGCGAAGGCGCGTTTGGTCCTTCCCTCATCGTCGCCTCTGGCACTGACTCCACTTCCCTTTCTGCGGTGGACGGCTCGTGTGATTACACTGGGCCCACCAGGAAAAGGGAGCCCGGAACCATCCCTTTACGATCAGCTGGTTACTAACCCTGATTCCATCCGCAA